>ML776631.1:809948-956040 GCA_009831015.1 Picea engelmannii | reverse complement strand
TTTGAGCATTTCCTTTAACTTCAAGATATGACTTTGAATTCTCCTAAGAAACTTCTTAGTGTTATCCGAAAGATAGTTATAGTGTGTATAAAAATTATCACTCCTATACATGTATAAACCCTCTTCAATTTCCTTTTGAAATTTTAATAGATTTCCTTCTATTCTTTTCATGGGATAAATACCATCAAACTTCACACAAACTATATCTACATATTCTTCTTCACGTGTAGAGAAAAATTCATCATCATCATCATTGCATTCAAGGGCTTTAGAGTGTTCTTTACCTTTATTTGAAATATCCTCATGATCTTCCTTTTTTCCAATATCAACACATACTTCTTTGCCTTCATTTGAAATTTCTTAAAGATCTTCCTTTGATTCTTTATCTTCACTTGAAATGTTTTCAAGATATTCCATTGTGCTAATATCACTTGATTCTTTATCTTCACTTGAAATATTTTCAAAATCACATTTAGAAATAATGCATTCAAGAGTTTTTGATGATTCTTTACCTTTGATGATATTGATGGAGTGGTCTTCAATTTCTTCTTTCTCTTCCTTGCTTTGATATGTCTCTTCTAGCTTTAGCCATAGTTCCTTGGTGGAAGTGCATTGTCCCATGCTCTCTTTGATAGGGCTTGCGATTCCACTAAGAATTGTCTTGAGAGCCAATGCATCATTCTTCTTTCCTTCTATTTGAGCTGCCAACTTTGACTTGTTCTTCAATGGAACATATCCACCGATGGTTTCCTTCCAAGTAGCTGCTCCCATTGTCTTCAAATACACTCTCATCTCTATTCTCCAAGTAGAATAGTTTTCCTCATCAAGGACTGGAACTTCATCATCCATTTGTGTGACTATGGATCTCCTTCAAGCTTGTTAAGGCTTGTAGTAAAGGCCCGGTCTGATACCAATTGTTGGACACACCTACCACACTTAGAGGGGGGGTGAATGAGTGTGGTTCTCTTTTTCCCAAAACTTCCCTCTTTCGAAAAAACTCATCAATTAGCATTCAACATTTATTCATTACCCATTGTTGTCATTTATAACCAGTTAGATGTAGGTACATATCAACAACATATATCAACAATATATCATCAACAAGTCATCATCACAATGGACACAAAGAATACAAGATGTATGTACAATTTTATTTTTATTATGGACTACAATCCTTGGGTTTATCAACAACAGCTGAATAGAGTACAACTCTACAAGAGAACTAGATCTATATGCAAGACTCAGCTTACACCCTCATCACCAACTGAGATGAGGCAACAATCCTCAATAGATATCAATCTGTCAACAGGTACACGACCTGTCAATAGTGCATCCCATGTGTGCACGCACCCTGGCTCACTACAGCCCGCGTGTGAATACAGCCAATGTATAATGCAACAAACATATGCTTCTAAGAAACATGTTCAGATCCTCTGCAACCTGTAATCACTTTCTCTTTTGTCTTCAACTGTCCAAACTGACCCATAGCCAGTCACAACACATCCAAGCTCTCAAATAGCTTGCTCATGCTCCACATAAAATCAATATGAATGCTATCTCAATCATGTATAAATAACTAGTATACCATAGCAATCATGTCACTACTAAATCACAAGAGTGTTGCTCACTCCATCAACCAAATCAACCAAACTGAACCACATCATAGAAGCCATACCAAAAATTCCCTAAGAATTCACAATATATCAAGCAATAGTATCTATCAAGACAATAATGTAACCATGCCAGTGTCTGAGTGATAGATTTGAGGCCATAGAATGCAGATCTAGAACCTGCTTCATCATCCAAGAGCTTGGCACCAACTCAAACACAAATCTCCATGATTTTATTGAGTCCATTCTCCCTATACACAGTCATCCCACGTGTACACTCACCCTATACACATCCAACCCGTGTGTACATGCACCCTATACACAGACAACCCGTGTGTACATCAGAAAATAGGGTTTTCTGTGTCTTTTCCGTCAAGATCTCCAACATTGCCGAAACTTTGATGCATCTATGCAATCCTCCTCTCGCTCTCTTCCTCAGAATAAATCTTCAATCATGCTCAAGAGTTCCACACCAATAATATTCTCTCACAAGAAGATCTCCCTCAATACTCCAAAAGATATTACCAAGAAGCTCTCCATTGGTCCACAAAGGATTCTCACTCAAAATGTACATTTTACAAGAGATCCTAGCTTCTTATTTATACTTTCATATTCTAGGTCACTTAAGCCATTTTTAGGTTACTTAACCCATTTCTAGGTCACTTAACCTATTTTCCTTATTTTAGGGTGACCCACTCTCCATGAATAGATAATTCTCCAATACTTTATCATTTAAATATTCCTTCTTGATTTTGTCACTTCATTTAAATAATCTTTCTTGATTTTGTCACTTTACTTTATCATTTAAATAATGATTTCTTCTTTTCAAGCAATTTTACTTCTTTGACCTTGCGGGCTTCAAGCCTTCATATGGGGGTCCTCCAACTTCATAAGGCCATAACTCTCAAACCGTGAGGATTATGTGACATTCCACATACCACCAGAATTGGCATGACAAGCACTATCCATCTAGGATAGTTTCACCAACAACTTCATTGATCTTCATCTCATTATTCCACATGCAAGCTTGGGTCCTCCAACCATTCTTTTAGGATAACTCATTCCATAAAGCATATTCCCATGAGGGATTTCACCATAAGGGGACCACTTTGGAGTTCATCTATTTATGCACCTTATCAACCATGATAAGACAATAATGATTCATCTTTGCATCGATTGGTTTCCACTTGGACATATAACATTCTCATCAAGGGAATCATATCAATCAATGACTTGACATCAAACAATGACATCAATCAAACCAAACCATTTACATCAATGACATATGATCCAACAATATCCCAAGTAATCAAACCATTGGCATCAATGACAACATGATCCAACAATCTCCCCCTTTGGCATTGATGGCAATACCAACATTGATGTCAACTCCAATTACCAATTATTGATGTCAACATGTAGACAAGGCATGCTCTACATCAATAGTCAATATGAGTATCTCTCCATATCAATCTCTCCCATCAATAAACATCAATCACGTCAATGTGATTATCTCTCCCCCTTTGGAATCAATGGCAAAGGGTCATTCTCCTCTTGGGGTTGCTCCCCCTGTCTTATTGCTGCTGTATAATCTCTCATTTTGTACAAGGGATATCAATCTGATGTAATGCTGAAAATACATCGAACATACTCCTCCTGTGATCATCACTCCTCCTAGAATTATGCCTCTGTGCTCTTTCTTCAAATATAGGTCTCTTTTCTAGGTATGCATTTGATATCAGTCTGTGTTGAGCAGTTGATGTTTGCTTCCAGAACTGAGCATATGTGTTGTTGGTCAGTGTCTTATTTTTCTTTTTGATCAAGTCGTACTTCTAAAAAATACTCAACTTTGGTCCTCTTTTGCTTGGATGGTTGACTGGTGGAGTATCTGTAGGATTCTTAGGAAATACTATGGTTATGATCTATTTACTGCTTGTACTAAGGAGTGACCAATCCACCTCCATAGTTGTAGTGGATTGAATTGCCTTTTCACCGGCCATGTCAAGTGCCCGAGTGGTTTTTGGTCTCTTTGTGTGCAATTGGAACTCTTCAGACAATACTTTAGTGATGGAAGGTGAAGTGTCCTTTTCGAGCCTTTTCTCCTTTGGAACCTGTGGTGTAGTCGTCTGTGAAACAGTGACTGAAGGGTCCTGTTGTTCTATCTCAACCAGAGTGTTTGGCTCCCATTTTGTCTAGTTTACGAACTTCTCTACCTCAGGCCTAGATGTGTGAACATATGGGATATTCTTATTCTTGATCCTCATGTTGGAAATTATCCTGCACGGATCATAGTGCCACGCAAAACTGACAAAAAAATTCATTTCTTTTAGCAGTCTATCTACTTCCTCCCCAACGCCTCAGCTATTGCAGATGAAAGACCCAATCTTCCCTTTGATTCTGAGTTGTTGCTTCTTCTTCAGAGACACAAAATGTATTTCATCTGAATTTATCATCTACCTTATGTATTCCAAGGAAAAGATCCTCACGGGTAAATACCTGGGCAATTTATATGGGGCCAAATTGCACCCATAAATTTTGATCTCAGTGTGGTTTTTGTACAAGTACTAATCACCAGTCTTTGTAAGTTCTGAGAGATGTAAAATCCTCTGAATTTCCTCGTTAATTCTAGGGTTGGGTCTTCCGCTGAGCATACTCACCACTGGGTGGTAGAACTGCTCGATGAACTGCTTGAAATTGAATTCTATAGAGTTATGTTTGAGCAGCGAAGTCCACACTATCATTGCATATGGTCTCCCATCTTTATCCTTTTTCTACATTGAAAAGGAAAATTGGTCCGCTTGAAATAAAATTAACAGGTAAGCCAGTGTTGAAGAATACTGGAACATTCCTTCTATGGCGAAGTTAATAAATTGTTCATGAATGTTGTCTTCTAGGAATGTAGTGTAGTCGAACTGAGTAGTGGGTCTCTCATCAGTGGAAAAAATGGACAGAAATCCCAAGATGGGTTCATCCACCCATTGATCCGAAAAATATCCAAGCAAGGCACATAGTGACGTGATGACCTAGTTTCCCTTTACTGAGAACAGGGAGGAATGATAAGGGGGGTTTTTAGTGGGGAGCTGAGTGGATTGTGGAAGGAAAAGCTCAAAAATCTGAGCTCTTTGGGGAAAAGACAGCTTCTGGTAGAGCTCCGTGATGATTTCAAGGCTGAAAGGTGAGGCAGATTCATCTCTGGGTATCTACATCATCTAGTCAATGGTTTATGGTGTGATGAGGAAAATAATTTCTCTGAATGAATACATAATGGCTCTTTGTTCAGGGATATAATGGGCCAGGCATTTGAGGGAGAATTCGGGAAAGTGGTGAATCAGGGGGAAACGATACAGGGGAAGATTTGACTCCCAGAGCCCAATTTCGTCGCTCTGGTCAAGGAAAAACTCTTTGAGCCATGACTGCAAGTCTGTGAAGTCGAATTTGCATCTGGTGTCTATGATTAAATGGTCTTTGTTGGCTAGAGGGATCCTATCGAGGTTGACAGGGGATGGGAGGGAAGGATTTTCCTCAGCTTCTGTTCTCTTTGATTTGGGTGCCATCACTGTAAAAATACCTGCAAATCAAATAGTCGTTAGTGGGGATGATGGTGGCTTTGGACAGTTGACTGTAATGGAAAGGAAAATGAGGAAAATATTATCTGGTGTGGTGATAGGTTAAATGACGAAGGAATGAAGGGTGAAGGTGGTTTTTGAGCAAATGGTTACCCGTTGGGCGCGGGATACAGGTCAGAAGGTTAACGGATAGATTAGCCAATAATAAATGGCCAATGGGTCATTTAGAGCGTGAGATGGTAGGTGACAATGACTGAATAATACAACTAGGGGATGTGGCGGGATTTGATTGGGGAGTAACCATGGTGAGAGGACTTGTAAAAGGTGAACAAGGGGAATGGACTGACAGAGTAATGAGAAGTGGCCTCTAGGGGAAAAAACATGGATAATGACGTCATGGGGTGATGAGGTATGTTAGACCTTGGGAGGTGATGGGAGTCTGACCCAATAGATTCATGCCACGTAGAGATAAGGGGCTCGCCAGAAAAAAAATCCATTCCAGACCCCCCCCCCTCTGTTAAAAACAGATCGGTCAGGGGGGTCCGAAAAGCACCAAGAGTCGTTGATCTGCACGCTTTCTTTTCAACCATAGATCTATGTGCAATAGTTAACCAAGATTCCAGACCCCTCCCACCATTAAAGGTAGAATGGTTGGGGGGGCCTATAATCCAATCTAAGATGTGGATGTGAGCTCGCACATCTGAGCCGTTTGTATATGTGCCTTTGTTATTTTCAATTCTGGAACCCCCCCCCACCGTTAAAGGTAGAACGGTCAGGGGCGGGTCCGGAAAAACCTATCAACTATAGATCTAGGTGCCTGCTCTCGGGCCGTTCATCTATGTATTGTGCTTAAATCTGAGTGCGAAGGCATGTTTTCTCCGAAAAACTTAGGATAAGTGCATATTGTGGGTTTTTCCCAAGATTTTCCATGTTTTTATCATCAAGGGGTAAGACATCAAACCTTTTAAACCTCAAAGACATGGTTCAACATTGATCATCATGTTGGTCTTATTTAGACAAAGCAAACTATCCTATGTTCTAACCTAATTACCTATGACAATTAGTCCAGATTAAACTGTTGGACTAAGAAATTACTCTATCCTGGGGTTATCTAACCAAGATTAGGCAGTTTGGTCAGATTTATTCACTAACTAACCTAAATCAGTTGGCTAAGATTAAACAGTTTATCCAATCTTATTCACTACTCCTATAAACATCAATTTAAAATAACTTGGCCATGCTTGAAAGATATGCGGCAAGTCATTTTTATTGCATGGGGCTCTATGGAATTTATTTTATGCCCTCTTTTATTCTTTTTCTTTCTTTCTTTTTTCTTTTTCTTTTTCTTTTCTTTTTTTCTCAAATTATTTGCAGAATGAAAAATCATTTGACAAACAAAAACACTTAGAAGATAACATTTCAGTCACCAGTTGATCCTATAAATTATAGGGTTATAACAGACCAGAGTTTTGGATACTGAGAGTCGGAGGAGTCAAGAGTCGAGACTCTTCATCACAGGAGTCCCAAAGTGCTGAAATGCAAAAATACGAAAGCGCTGTATGGATAAATTCTTTGTCACCGCCGGCTGTCACATCGTCGAAGAGCTATAGAGAAGAGATCGAAGAGACAAGCTCCATCTTAGAGGTTGGGACATGGAGAGTCGAGACGACTCATCACATAATCACTGAAACGAAAAATGCAAAATACGTGTTCAGAATTGGCCCTTGGTCATAACCTATGGTCACATCGACAAAGGCTCAAGGGAGGAGGTAGCATGAAGCTAATATCCATTTCAAAGATCATGACTTGGAGAGACGAAATGCCTCACCACAGGAATTCTGAAAGGTCGAATTGTCGAATTGTGAAATGGCGAAATAAGCGCGAGACCCATCATTTATGATCCAATGGTGTAGGTTATTCGGGAATATGATCGAAGGGATACTGTTTCTCTTCTCAGTTAATTTATCAATGGTGATTCAGTTGTTGATGCGGTTTTTGTAGGTTCACAGTGTAACTGCTAGAAACGACTGATTGTTTCTGCCTAAGGACTCAAAGAGACTTCAGGGTGATTTCCATAGAAGTTGAAGAGTCTCAAGGAATATTCCAGTGGAATGAAGACTGTTCATAGAGGTGATTGACATATGGAAGAGCGGTGTAGCCTGTAACTGCAATAGAGAGGATGATCTTGACTGTGATGCAAAAGACGAAGAGTCTCCACTGCTAGACAGGCTAAGGAATCTCATCATAACACCCAGTGATGATGGACATATGGGTTTAACAGCCAGAGTAGCTGAAGAGTTGCAATGATGATCAGGAAGAGCACTCGACATGAAGAGCATGCAGAAGAATTATGCATAGGGTATGCACAAGGTGCACAGAGGCTATAAGAATGCAAAACAAAGAAGAGATGGGGCATGTTGTAGAGATGAATTACACACGGGGAAATGGCATGTTGTGGGTAGGAGATGAAATACACAAAAGAGGCATAATTCATAGAATCAAAATAAGACGTAGAGCATAAAGCGCAACAGAAGAAAAAATCAGAGAGGTATAGATGCGACAGTAAAAGAAGGATGAAGTACACTTGTAGAGAAGAGAAGAAGATACAAAATTATAAGAAGATGCAGGCAGAGAGACACTGATATAGGAGAGCAGAGTAGTGTAGCAGAATAGTGATGAGAATGGTAAGCCATTGATGAACATTATATCACTGTAATAAGTTTCAGTAGAAAATATTTATATATTAGGGTGGTTGGGAGGTGCTAGGGAGGGTTGTTGTCCTCAGAGGTTCAAGTGGGTGCTTGAACACAGGAATTTGTAGCTTCCATCTGGTTGCAACCAGAAAATCCAGGGTGGTAGGGAGGTGCAAGGGAGAACTGTATTTCTCTGTTATACAGGTCGATGCCTGTGTGACTATAAGTTGGTGCTTCCATCCAGTTGGTGTTGGAACACTTAGGGAGTTTTTTCTTCCTTCTAGTGGGTGCTAGAGAAACTAGGGAGTTGTTGCTTCCTTCTAGTGGGTGCTAGAAAAACTAGGGAGTTGGTGCTTACTTCTAGTGGGTGCTAGAGAAACACAGGGAGTTGGTGCTTCCTTCTAGTTGGTGCTATAGGAAACAGAGAGTTGGTGCTCTCAGCAAGTTGCATCTTGCAAAACATAGGTTGTAGCCTCACAATGAGTTGGAGCTCATATGTATGATAATGTACATAATGTAAAGATTACTTATCATACCAAGAAGAAGAGGTTTTTACCCTTTATGGGTTTCCTCAAGAAATATCTGTCTCTGTATATTTCATATGTGTGAATGATGTCGAATGTTCTATTTCTTACCTCCCTGCATTATTGTGATTGTCATTAAGTGCTCTGCAAAGAGTTTAAAATAAGCATAATTGTTTAAGCACGGTAACAACTGATTCACCCCCCCCTTTCAGTTGTCCAACAATGTAATGGTGTGGGGTGTGCACATCTTCTAATTTTATTTTTTTTAAGAAGATCTTCTCAGTAGTGCTTTGGCAAAAAATTCAAGTAAGAGGGCCAAGGCCATGTATGAATGAGTAGGGAATTTTATGGCTATAACATATGCCCCCTAATGTGTGAGTTCGTAATAGAAAATGATGTCTGAAATACATTACAATATCTTCACTAATTTATGAAATCGAGCGAGCCCGGGACCAGAGTTCAGGAGGTGCCATCTGCAAAACAATAATTGTCTCTCTAAGGCAAGCATGCCCATGTTCAGGATGAACTAAATCATGGATTCCAATAAAATACACTACAGATCCATGTCATATAACTATATAAAGTGTAGACACCAGAAATACACAATGGATCTACATCTCAAAATGAGTCGAAGATATACAAGTATAGTATCCATCTTCAAGAAGCTAGTGATGCCTAATGGTTGGAGATGATGCCTTCGTAGCTCTAACAAAAACTTCAATATCTTCAAAACTCAGGTAGGACTACAATGGGAGTGTATAACTCACTATCCTAAGGTCTTCAATGGCTCATCAGGAAAAGACACAAGGATCTCGATGATTAGGCAAAGCACTTCGTTGATTTTGAATCAAGACTTGACTAGACTCTCTGGATGACCGACTCATGAAGGGAAAGAGACAAACTATGAAAAGGATGACTCAATTTAAGTGAAAATTCACTTAGACAAAAGCATGAAATATGATCAGACTCAAGTAGCATGACATTAACATAATTTCACAAGGTAGGAGGTAACACAAACTCTCCATGTGTTTAGAAGAGTAACCAAACAGAGGAGGAAACAACTCTATGTAGCGAGAACAAATTCCTAAGGTAATACTAGATCCTAATGATTGACAAACAAATAGAAGGATGTACTTTTTCCAAGGGAGACTCTCCGTGTGAATGAAAAAAGAATACATATTTCCTATCCCCTCTTTTTGGAATATTTGATTTTTTGGTCTTTTTCAATTTTTAAGAGCTTGAAAAAGAATTAAGGAATGCTACGTTACAAAGGAGGAACAAGTGTCGCAAGAAAGAATACTAGTTCCAAGCACAAGGAACATACTAATGCTCATATCAAGGAGACATGTGCTGGAAAAGCACACTCAGGGAAAATTCCTCAATGGGTCAAGGTGTCACGTCACAGAGGCAAGAAGTGCTACAAGGATTGCATATAAGGCATGCTTCAAAGGTTTAGTTGATAGAAAAATGGAGACTACATTAGGCCAAAGATGCAGAGATGAAAATGATATTAGGCAAGACACAATGATACCCCTTCCATGTAATTTTAATGAGGCCAGAGAAGGTAAGCTAGATAGTTTTTTCACATTTAGAGAGTCTGAAAAAACACAAAAGAAGACTCCAGGGAGTACCTTTTTCAGAGATAGTATAGTCAGTTTGAATGATATAGATTTTATGAGAAGAAAAAACTGACTACAGATTATTAAAAGGTGCTTAACACAAAATAATAGAGATACAATAAAACCGGTTTTCTATTCAATAAGGAAATAAGCTAAAACTGTAAAATGCAATGGAAACAAGCTTACTGGAATGGTGGTAGCTTATCTCTAAGAAGAGATGTGACGGTTGTGCTCATTCACAAGAAGATGATTATAGTGAGGCTATGAAGGCCTTTTTAAAATAAACAGGAATTCCAAAAACCCTAGACATCCAAAAACCTAACCCTAGGAGATGAAGCACCAAAAGTCATGTGGGCCCGTTTGGGTAAGTTAGTACATCAACTTCCTCGGGTCGTAGCTTTTGCATACGATCTCCATTTTAGGCGTATGATAGCCCATTGGAAAGGTATCATCGAGGAGATTAATTTTAGGGGGATTAAGGAGGAAACTTCGATATTTCTTCCCATTTTCCCAGAAAAACATCATTTAGGGCCTCAAAACGGCTCTAGAAGTGAAAAACTGCTAAAAACAATAAATTACCAAAATTGCTAGAAAACTGTTTTGAGCCAGTTGGAAAAGGTAGGTCACCACTGATATCCACCTAGATAAATCCTCCCTCATTAGGAATAAATTTTCTCCATTTCATTGATTTCCCCCATCAGATGAAGAAATTTCTGCTGAATTTGGCCCCAGGTGAGCCACTTGCCTTGGTGAAGGAGTTGTCGTGCTTTGATGAATCGATAAAGTTGGATCCTTTATTGTCAAGTTCCCTTGATCTGTGTGTCCAAAATATGATCATTTGATGTCTTTTGTATGCAGTCATGGCTGAGATCTGTTGGTTTTAGTAGTTCTGCTACTTCTGAGGTGTCCAATAATGGTGGGAAATAAGGGCGAAGGAGATCCACGTTGAACACTGGGTGCAAGCCAATGAAAGGAGGAATGTTGATCTAAAAATAATTATCCCCCATGGCCTTGTTGATGGTGTAAGACCCATAATGGAGTGGGTGAAGCCTTCAATGGGGTCCTATAAGTCATTCTTTCTACAACTGAAACCAAACTTTGTCGTCCATGTAAAACTTATGTGGCACCCGATGTTGATCATGGTGCTTCTTGTACTTGTCATTGGACTTTTGTAGGATATCCTGAACCTCTTGGAAGATGTGATGGATCTGCTCAATGAACCGGGTGGCTTTTTCAACTTCAATTGGAGCAGGAGATGAGTCGGTTGAGGTGACTGCAAGGGGAAGTGCAACATCTATGGGACCCAATGGTTGGAATCCCAACCCCACCTGAAAGGGGTTGTGGTTGGTTGAGATATGTAGGGATCTATTGTATCTATGATGGACATAGGGAAGGCTCTCATCTCATGTGTGAGGGTGCTTGGAATTATACATGCAAAGGATATGCAGAATCATTCAATTTATGACCTTAGTTTGGACATCTGTCTGGGGGTGGAAGGCTGTGGATTTGGTGAGCTTGGTGTCCAATAGTGACTAGAGGCTCGACCAGAATGTGATAAGAAATAAACCGTCTCGATCTAAGAAAACGGTTTGTGGGATTACAAAATGTACCCAGACTCGTTCAAAGAAGAGATTGCGATTGGCCTCTACTATGATGCTCTTCTTGCAGGCAACCAAAATCACCATCTTAGAAAAGCGATCAACAACCACAAAAACAAAGTAATTTCCCCACCTTGTGGATGGGAGGCCCAACATGTAGTCTATTGAGATGGATTCCCATGGCCTGTCACGAGTAGGAAGAGGGGTGTATAGGCCCTATTTCTTAATGGTCGGTTAGGAAATAACATAGGTAGTGTAGGACCTGATATAATTGTTGACCTCATGTTGAAGTTTCGGCCAGTAGAAATGTTTTTGTGGCATCTCCACTGTATTTTCAACGCTGAAGTGTCCTACCACACAACTATAGTGGGCTTCCCAGATTGTATTCACTCGCTCTCTTGATGGAACATGGATATGTCCTAGATGACACAACAACCCATCCTGAAGATGGAAATTATTTAAAATTGTGTTTTCACCCAACATTTGGTAGGTGGTGGAGAAGTCTGGGTCTGTCTCATAGAGTTGGGGCCATCCAGAGGTCTCATTGCATCAAGAGCCTAGAACTGTGGTGAGTGTTGTGAATGGAGGTATTCTAAGGCAATCAATGGCATGATTGGTTCTTCATGTTTTATACATGATGTTGAGGTGGAATTGTTGCAAGTATGTGGAACACTTTTGATGGTGGTCATTCTGCAATTTTCCTTGTGCCTACATGAACTGTAGTGGCTTATGATCAGTGTGGATGATTGTATCCTTCAAAAGAATGAAATGTCTCCACTGGAAACAAGATTTCATAATGGAGTACATTTATTTGGCGTAATTAGGGTACTTACAGACAACATATGATAGTGTCTCACTATGATAGGCCACAGGGTGGTCATGCTGAGTGAGAACGACACCCAAAACATATTCTTAAGCATCTGCCTCCATCTCAAAGGGTTGTTACAGGTCTGGTAGTGAAAGTACTGGGGCTGAGCACAAGCATTTCTTCAAATCATCGAATGCTTGTTTTTGGGACCGGACCCATGAAAATTTCTCCTTACCACCACCACTAGTTATTTGGCTCAGGGCCCATGCAATATGGGATAATCCCAACATGAACCTACAGTAGAAATTGGCAAAGCCCAAGAAGCTTCGAAGCTCAGTGAGTGTGGTTGGGGCTGGCCAGTCACGGATGAATTGGATCTTGGCTGGATCCACATGTACACCATGCTAATAAATGATGTAGCCCAGGTAAAGGACCTTGTCCATGCCGAAGGAGAATTTTTCCAAGTTGGCATATAACTTTTGTTGCCGCAGGGTGTTCAAAACCTATTGAATATGCTGCAAGTGTTCGACCTAAGTCTTGTTGTAAATGAGAATGTCATCGAGATACACCACTACAAAATTTTTGATGAATGGTCACAGGATATCGTCCATCATCCTCATGAAAGTGGTTGGAGCATTTTTCAAACCAAAGGGCATGACCAACCATTCAAAAAGGCCTTCCTTTGACTTGAAGGTAGTGTTCCATACCTAGTGGTAGCCAAAATTCTGATTAATATTACTGAAGTATTTGGCCCCCATGAGTTGATCAGGGAGGTCATCGATTCAAGGAATCAGGTACCAGTTTCTGAATTTGATTTTATTTAGAGCCTGATAATCAATGCAGAGTCACCATGTTCCATATTTCTTTTGTAGCAGCACGATTGGGCTCCCACAAGATGATGACTTGGGACAGATGTGCCCCTTGTGAAGCAGTTCTTGGATCTTTCGCTTGATCTCCTCATTCTCTAATAGAGAGGGGAAATATACTATCCCATTGGGAAGCAGTGTGCTAGGGGTCAGATAGATGGGGTGCTTGACTTGGTAGTGCAGAGGTACCCGGATAGGTGAGGAGAAGATATCCAAGTATTCTTCCATGACCTTATATAATTGCTTATGCTATGTGGAGAGGTTGGCCACAGAGACCCTGGATATGGTTGTGATATTTCTCTTATTCTGAGAGTGAAACATGAATAAGAATAACTTCCCCATATGAGAGATGAACTTCCTTCATTTCTTAGCAGAGATCAAGGAAATAACACTAGGTGGGACTACCTTGGGTATCCTATAATTTCCTCTTCAAAGTGATAATAACACTACGAGGCCTAGACTCATATAAAGCATGACGTTTCCATAAATAAGGTTGGCCTAAAAGAACATCACAAACTTCGAGAGGATCAACATCACACAATACCTCATATTTGAAGGGATTGATGTCATATGAAATTCGACACTGTTGGTTGACGTGGAGATTGCTTCCTTGGTGCAGCCATCCAATGGTGTAGGATTGTGGGTGCGGCGTTGTCAGCAGGTCCAACTTCTTGACGATCTCTCTTGAGATGAGGTTCTTTTGGCTATCACTATCAATGATGAAGTGTTGTGGGGTTCCTTTTACCCACATTTTTGAATGGACGAGGCACTCTCCTTCTTCTTCCTTGTCTGCTTCACCAGGCTGGAGCTTGGTGGTATAAACAATGGCACTAGGTTCCGCATCAATGATATGTCTTTGCCTTTCTGGTTCTAGCTCAGAGTAATAACTTGCATCTGATTCAGAGGCTTTCACTTCAGCCACCAGCGAATTCTTTGAGCAACAATCAACATTGTTATGCCAAGGGATCTTATGGACGTTGCACCACTTCCCAGTATCTTTCTTTGTCTTTTTGGTGTCCTTCTTTGCTTGCACCTTGGACTGGTTGTCCTAGTACTGTCCATATTTTCTCTATCCTTTTTTCTATGGGTTGGGGCCACCCTTTCCTATATTTTGTTGTGAGGGGTTCCCAGGCACAAATCTTCACATCTTTTGTTTGAGCTTCTGCTCGATTTTGATGGCATATCAGTAGGTCGTGCCCAAGGATGAGATGTCCAGAAATTCCATTTCGGTCTAGATGTATCTATGCAGAGAACTGCGATAATTTAGCACCAGATGTCCCTCCAAATATTTGATACCCAACTTGGTGTGCAAGGTATGGAATATATTTGTGAATATATTTGGAATATGGAATATATTTGTACCTTGAAGGGGGCGATGCCTCCACTCGAAGAAGATGAGTCACCTGTTGGTAGCTGCTAAAGGATTTGCACAAAACTATCCATCATCTCATTCCTCTATTGCGTGAGGGCTTCCTCAATCAACACTTTGAAAGGATATCTTGTCCTGTCATATTTATTTTCTCCTACTATGAGAGGTCACTTGGGCCTGTGAAATATTTTGTCTTCAAGAGAAACAAGCTCGAGATCCACCTCTTTGTACTTCGATCTCGTTGGGGACATGCATTAAGACGACAAGGAGCAGACCGATCTGATACTACTTATCCAGATTTTATGAGAATAACGAAATGAATGCATATTATTAACAGGTTCTTAACAAAAAATAACAGATACAATAAAACTAGTTTTCTATTCAATAAGGAAATAAGTTGAAACTGTAAAATGCGGCGAAAACAAGCTTGCTAGAATGGTGGAAGGTTATATCTAAGAAGAGATGTGAAGGTTGCACTCATTCAAAAGAAGATGATTACAATGAGGCTCTGAAGGAATTTTTACAATAAACAAGAATGCCAAAAACCCTAGACATCCAAAAACCTAACACTAGGTGATGAAGCACCAAACATCATGTGGGCCCTGTTTGGGTAAGTTAGTACATCAACTTCCCGGGGTCATAACTTTTTCATACAATATTTGTTTTAGGCATATGATATCCTATTGGAAAGGTATCGTCGAGGAGATTAATTTTGGGGGAAATATCAAATGAATTCGATCATTTCTCCCCGTTTTCCCAAAAAACATTATTTAGGGCCTCAAAACAGCTCCGGAAGTGAAAACGTGCTAAAAATAGTAAATTACCAAAATTGCCAGAACATTGTTTTGAGCCAGTTGGAAAAGGTGGGTAGCCATCATATCCACCTGGATCATTGAAAAAGGATTAAAATTGCACTAGAAACACTTCTATTCAAAACCATTTTAATGAGTGTGACAAAGACAAGATCACTGCACAATCTTTTCCATTTTAAGGAGTCTGAAAAGATATTAACTATGGACTCACAACCTTTTTCTGAGTTTAGTCTCCTTAGCCCAAAAAAGTGTAAAAGAAACTAAGGAGAACTCTCCCAGCGAGACGAACCTCTTGAGGCGTAACTTTTTCCGCTATAATCTACAGGTTGGAAAAAGGGATAAACTCATGCCTGTAGATGTTCTTTTGGACCAATTTAACTAGTGTGAAGGAACAAGGTCACTCAATGATCTTTTCAATTTTAGGGAGTCTAAAAAGAGCTTAACTATGGACTCCATGGGGATTCCTTTTTCGTAAGTAATCTCCAAGGCCCAAAAAGGGTGATAAACCAAAACCAAGGAAAATGTTCCTTTTTATAAGATTTAGTCCCTCAAGCCCGAAAAAGGGTTAAACTTATGCCCGAGAATACTCTTCTAGTGAACCGAAGTTCCTACAACATACATTTATTCGTGAAATTAACCATCTAGACCGAAAAAGGGGTAAACTACCATCAGATAGATGTGCCTTCAAACTTTTGAGTTTGGTGAGCGTGAATGGCAACAAGATCACTCAACAATATTTTCATGTTTAGAGAGTCTACAAAGGGCTTAAAGAAGACTCCCGGGGGATACTTTTCTCATTTAATCCAGACAAGATCGAAAAAAATAAATATAGTCTCGTTGGATGTTTCTTTTGAATTTTAAAGCGACCTTGAAAGACAACAAAGCGTGCTCATTTGGGAGTCCCGTGGGTAAGGCAAAGAATGAAGGTGCATCAAATGAATGATGCTTAAGCTCATAATCATGAAAGGACTAACAAGGACTCTCGAGCCTAGATTCATGCTCAACAATATGGATTCCAAAATGCATAAAGGATCTACCTAGGGCATCCATGTATAGGCAGGCTCTACCACCTAATTACGACACTTCTACAACAACAATGAAGGTTTTGTGTCGCTCTTCGCTGGGGTCAATCCCATGGAAAATCTAAAAATATGATGAGATGTAGAAAGTGGAGACAAAATCTTAACTTACATGCAAAAATTTGGAAAACATTACTTTTACCAAAGGATAGTAAAAAATGACCCATCCCAAAAAAGTTACCCAACCAAAAGGAAACGAGTACTGGAACATCCAATAAGAAACTTAGAATCGGAATCAAGTGATCACCAAGCCAGGAAAAATGACAAAGGGGGTCAAAAAGTGGGAAAAGGAAAAAAAACGTCTATAAATAGAAGCGGACAACTCGTTTTTACCATTGCAATTCAAAAATTAACCAAAAGGAGAAAAAAACCCTTTGCTAGAAAAGATGATTTCGAGAACTTCAGTGGACAAAACGAACTTTTGCTTGGACCAAGTAAGTACAAAATCATCTCTCTTGCATTTCAATACTTCATTCATGATTTTTTTTTTGGTTTTTGAGGCGGTGCACTCTCCTAAAAAGACATACCCTACGTCTACGCGGGTTGTCCAAGGACAACCAACGTATGTGCTCGGGCATAAAAAAATATGCCCACATAGATACACGATTGTGGCCAATAAAGCTCGCATACACCTTTGCAAGATTAGAAAAATAAAAATGCAAGTACTAAATTTCCTCCACTTTTCCATGGAACAAGATGTATGTCCATTAGAGGGAGAGGGAGAATGAGGATATTGACATTTTTATTGAAGAGGATCCTGCAGCCATTGCCACACTAAAATAGTGTGGGCTATGGAAGTTCTTCAAATGTCCATTTATGAGGGAATAACTTAGATTACTCAATGCTCTTTTGGATTATTGGGACCCATATATAGAGGAATTCATTCGAGAGAGTTAGTCATCAGCCCCCAATACAAAGGACATTTACTTATTGACTAGCCTCTCAAGGAGAGGGGAGCTAGTCAATCTAAGGACATTTCCCCCTGGGCCTTTCAACATCAAGGATTATATCCGAATGTATTGTGAGGCTGACACTGAGAAGGTAGGTTCTCAGGTGTCGATTCACAAGATCACTAGTTTGACTCTAGGAGTGATCTTATTGTTGATTGGGAGGATTACTAGATCTGCAACCCTGCATCAGGCTTCCTAGGAACACATGCACTGTGCCATTCAACGTCAGGAGGCACACATTTTTTAATGGATCACAACCATGCTTATGTGCATGAAGAGACAACCGAAATAATGTTGGTAGCGTACCAACAAGAACTTTGGGTTCAGTATGATTTGGTGTTCCTTTTTCTTCGAGAGGGTTCCTAGTCTCAGTCCTAGAGAGATAGTACAGGGGCATGTGTCCTCCTTCCCAACAATATGTAAGTGGGAAACATTGTTGCCATGCCAGGGTGGAGGGAGGACCATAGAGGCCTTTGATGATAAGTTCTTTAACTGGTGGGCACGACAGATTCCGACGATCGAGTAGTATCCCTACGTTGGGATCAAATTTTCCAAAGATCTAGATATGCCCATGCCTCCCAAAGAGGAGCGAGGCAAGATAGGTAACATGTTTTTTAAAGTTATTTAACTTTTAATTAATTTTATATATATCATTTTTATATGTGTATAGAGTACTGACTCTTGTGTATCTACTATGTACATATGTGGGACCAGTGCTCCCAACTTACTTGGTGAGGACTCGACGACGTCCTCGACCAGAGGCAGGACCAACAATAGCCAGAGGAGTAACAACTGCAAGGGTCCCCCTAGCCGGAGAGGCTGAGAGAGTTTTGATACGAGTGGAGTGCAACCTCACTATGCTCACTCACACCATACCCATGACTGAGAATGAGGATCTTCTGTCATCTATGTAGCCTCACGTAGTAGGGGTGCCATGGACATGGGTTTAGTTATTCCGGTGTTTGGCCAATGTCATTGTGAATTATGGCAGGGACAATAGGCCCCGTTCTTAGATAGGATATAACTTTGATATGCCGAAGGCACCTTTTTCACATGTATGTTTTGAGGGCATAAGCCCAATGACGTATATTGAACACCATTTTTTAGGCGTTCACACCCACCTATGTACTCATGACACTTTTTGATATATATATATATATATATACATCTTTTCTATCTTATGGATTACATATTTTACAAATATATGTACATGTGTATGTATGTGATTTTATTTTTATGTGTGTGCAACATGCCAATCTAATATTTGTGTGTGTGCTTTTCTTTCATATGATTAAATATCCTAGGAACATGGATATATGTAATGTAATTGAAAGAAAGTTCTAAGAGACATACCCTAAGGAAACGTCGGTGAAAAGTGGGATGATAAACGAGGTAAAATCCATTTAACTAGGACACAATCAACTGAGCATCTAGGTAGACCTGAAGGTGATAAATTCCATGCGACAAAGATTCACGAAGCAACTTTTTCATTGCACTACACTTAGCAACATTATTTGTAGCGTCACCTAGACAAATACCTCCGAAAGATAGAAATTGGCCTCCAGGTGTGAAAATCACCCAAGATGTGGAAGCAAGCCTCTGAGTGCATTGGATAGCACCGTTCACAATCCCAAAATACACCTTCGATTCACTTGACATCTTCCATAGGGAAAAAGAAGAGATAAATAACTACAGGTCCACAAAACAAAAAGGACAAAAACTGTGTAAGAAGTTATACACATGTACAAGAAGTCACCCAGGTGACCAACCTAAGAGTAATATTTCTTGAGATAAACCCCATTTCTAGGATCTTCCAAGGCATTTCCTTCAAAATCAACTAGATGGTAAGTGCCCTTATTCAAGACTTCTTTCACAATGAATGGTCCAAACAACATGGGCTTGAACTTGCCTACCCCTAGGGGATCTTTGTCTTGATCATAGACTAGGACAAGATCTCCTTCAGAGAAAATATGAGGACAAATGAAGTGATCGTACTAACACTTGAGTCATTTCTTGTGAGCCTCATTAGTTGAGGTTGCATGATGACGCTGCTCATCAAGCTGCTTGAGATATAGTAGGTGTTCCTCAAGCGATGAAGTGCCCGACAATAATTCCATTTCCAAATTTAAATAAGGAATATGACACTCAATACGTAAGATTGCTTCCATCCCGCATACAAGTTGAAAAGGTGAAAAACCAGTGGCATTCTTCATAGATGTTTGGTAGGCCCACAATGTTGAGTACAACATCAAATGCCAATTTGACTTGGTAGAATTGATTGTCCTCTGAAGAATAGTCCTGAGATACTTATTCACAACTTCAACCTGACCATTCGTTTGTGGGTAATCGGGTGACAAATTTTCTTGTATGAACCCTAGATTTGATGTTAACTCAATCATCATTTTGTTTTGGAAGTGACTACCATGGTCAGTGACAATATCCTTTGGGATGCCAAACCTTGCTAGTATCTGATTAAAAATGAAAAGTGTCACTATTTATCCATCATTGTTGAATGTTTTTATATACTCGACCCACTTTGTGAAGTAGTCTACTGCTATGATGATGTAACGATGCCCCTTGGCTGAGGCCTGGTGACATATAGTGAAATAAAACCACTAGTTGGTGAAGGGACCAACAACAATGACAGGAAACATAGGAGCAGGATGTGCTCGCATATTTCGACAGAAGATCTGGAACGGGTGGAACTTCTTGACCGCCTCGACCAAATCCTTGATTAATGAGGGCCAGAAGTAATCGACAAGTAGAATATTTTGGGGTTGTTTCCAACCTAGACAAATGAACACCACATGCTACAGTGTGACAGTCATTCAAAACGAGCTATGCTTCTTCATGGATAAGACATCAATGAAGACTTCAATCCACACCTTGACTATACAAAGTGTCATCGAGTATAAGATAATTTCATTCCTGATGTCGAATGCATCGATTCTCATCACGGGAAGTAGAAGTGGGGAACTTCAAAGTCTGGAGATAGACTAGTATATCTCTATACCAGGAGTCCAAAGATGCAATTATAAAAATATCTCCCTTGATAGGATATTCTTCGAGCGTGATATCACTAGACTCAACTGGAATTTCCAAAATAAGTTTGGCAAATACCAATGACTTTTTTGGATTTTGCAGAAACAAAATCCAAGCCAAATTCCTGTAAGATGACTATCCATTTACTAATCTTTCCTCTAATGACCCATCATGTTAACACATATTGGAAAGGGTTCACGATGATAATGGAAGTGGTCTTACGAAGAATAATGTAGTGATAGAACAATTGGACAACATTAACTGCTACCAAAGCAAGCTTCTCAACGTGAGAATAGTTTGTCCCAATGTAACACCCCAGGTTTTGAACCCTCATTTTTTGAAAATAATGTATTGTTACAATGTTGAGAGGCTATAGTTCCCAAACAATTATTAAAAGGCCAGTGTGCCCAAGATATGTAATGTTTTTATCATTATTAATAATAAACACATTGTTGGCTGCTAGACGGAAAAGGACTAGAGTTATAGGGGGATATGATTCCACAAGAGAGGGATCTTGATGGGATAAGTGTTTATTCCTATTGTTAATTACCCTTTGGTCTAAGGGGGGAATTGGTTACATGATCTTCTTGGGAAAGGCCAGAAGTTTCTTGATTTCCCCATGAAGTTACTTAAACCTGCCTCTGGTTTGATGGGGGGGTTGGTCGTTGGATCATTCATTCATTCACCTCTGCATTTGGACCATTATATCCCTCACACACTCCCATGCACACACTTACCAATCCCTTGATCCATCCTCACCTAAATTTTCATCTTGGATTGGAAAAGAGAACCGATCTTCTTAAGAATTAGCCATGGGATAGTTGGTTGTAGTGGCCACTAGTGTGATCTGGCCATGACCTAAGGCCACATGTCTGAGATGCGTTGGCCTATGACCAGAATTTCTCACAGCTGTGAGTCCTGAGAGTTCAAGCATTGAGATTCTAGACTAGTTGTGTTGGATCCCGAATAAGGAGAAGGACTTCCCAAGGGACTGTGTGGAATAGAAGGTTGGAGGTCCATTCTCTCGAGTGGTGCAAGCTGGGTATAAGAGGTTTGGGTACTTGGATTTTTGTGAGAGCTGGGAAGCCTATGAGAGATTGAGAGCTGACTGGTTTGGGAAACCTGTGAGAGTTGACTCATTTGGGAATCCATGTACACTCTAGAACCATCCTTGTGGATTCATAGCCCTGGCTCAAGGGTGACACTGCTATTGAGATTGGGAGTAATGGTTTCTATGGTTGTGTGGAACATCCTTGGTCTACAAACATTTGGTGTCATATTTCATAAAAATAAGTGCTCTCTGTTATGGTATCATTTACATGTATTTGAATGTTATTTCTAGTGTATATTTAATTATTGTTTAATTGAATCTTTAGACTATGCATGTGTGTTGTTTACTATTGTGCATGTCTTTAAAGTATTTTCTTTTCTCTAGCCTTAGAAATTAAAAAGGGTATCGATAAGAGAAAGAAGTCCAAGGGCAGGCTTGAATGTAGCATGCCCCGACCTGTGGATGGTTGGGTATGTTATAGTTTGGTATCAGAGCTTCTGGTTGAAACATCAAGCTGGTATGGGCTGGGTCTGTTGGTCAGAATCTCAGGGTCGAGATCAAATTCTGACTGTGAAGTAGAAAATATCAAGAGGAATGGCATTGCAGAATCTATGTAGGAGATAGAACATCAAAGACCCATGGTAAGCAGTTTGAAGGATCGTGATTGTCCCCTTCGAATTTAGGAGAGATCGCCACTGTAGGATAAGGAGAGATCCAGGATTTTTAGATTAGAGAACAGGTGAACATGTGTCATCTGATGTAAAGGAAGCAAGGGTTAAGGTCACCACCGTCAGATCCCATTGGAAAGAGAGATCAATGGACAACAGGCATTGTAGGGAACCAAGTAGCATGGGAGATAATTTCCCAAGGCAGTCTCTCAATCCAAACCATGGTTTCCCTAAGGGATTATGTGTCAACATCAGGAGAATTATGGTATGAAAAGAGGGTTACTCCAAACCGCCGATTGTTGTGGGTGGGAAATCCCTCCTATGGAATAACATTAAGGGTTTATCATGCATGCATAAATTACCTAAAGTCTCCTACTTATTACCAACATTACCAATCATAAACCCCATTATTTATATGCAAATACAAGGTTAAAAAGATCAAGTTAATGTACCTTAGTTTATGTGTTTGATGTCGATCCATTTAACGTTTGGTCACTCCTTCACTGTAAATTGCCTCCCAATGTTGACATGCATTCATAAAAGACAAACAAATAACTCCACATGCATATGATCTATAAACTAATGGGTTAGAGATTCTATCAAAATATAATCAAATTTAAATTTTGGCAATCTCATATGGCGGGATCAGAAAAGTACTTCTTTTATTAATCTCACAAGAGTAACCTTACAATAGTGAGATTGGCCACTGCTCCTTGAATCTTGTCTTGGGCTCCTCTTCAACTGTGCTCCAACTAATTTTGTATATGCTTCTCTTCACATAATAGTTGCAAAAGGTTGGGGCAATGGGAATGCTAAATCGGGTATAGTTGCTTTGCTTTGATTTTCCTCCTTTCAAATGGGACCCCGACCCCTTCTTTTATAGGATAGAAAGGGCTAGGTATTTGGTCGAGTGACTGGCTATGGGTGGTCAAACAGTTTAGTTAACTTACCCAAAACTATGTGTTCCATCTGCAACTTTCCATTTTTTGTTCTTTTTTAGGTATACGCAAGCTCTAGTGGGTCAACCAGCGTACACACACATGCAGTAGTGGAGCAGGGTGCGTATCACTTATAAAAGGGTGTTTTTTAAGAAGTTGTTCAGTAGTAGATTGGAAAAGAAGGTAAATGATATGGCTTGATGCTAGGTAAGCATGTATGGTGCATTTTAGGATTATAACAGATGCCCCCTAATGTGTGAGGTCAGAAGATCATTTGATGGCCGAAATACATTATCAATCTTCACCAACATACCAAACAAGTGAGCCCAGGAATCAGAATTCGGGAGGTGCCATCTGAAAAATAATAATTGTCTCAGCGAGGTGGGAATACCCATGCTTGGAATGAAATAAAATCATGGCTACCAATCAAATACACTATAGATCCATGTCATATAACTATATAAAGTGTAGCCACGAGAAATACATATTGGATCTACATCTCGAAACCAAAAAGATATACATGTATAGTATCCATATTCAAGAAGAAAATAAGGCTTGATGGCTAGAGATGAGGCCTTCAGAGCTCCAGCAATATCTTCAAAATCTTCACAACTCGGGTAGGAGTGTAATATGAGTGTATGAATTCACTACCCAGAGGTCTTCGACGACTTGTCAGGAATGCACTAGAGGATTTGTATGATCAGGTTAAGGGCTTCATGGATTTTGAAAAAAGACTTGATTGGGCTTTCAGAATGATCGAGCATGAGGGTAAGGGACAATCTATAGAGGGGGCCGACTCAATCTTGGTAACAAATTCCCTTGGACAATAGCACGAGAAAATATGAGACTCAGGCAACATGATATTTTGGCATAAGTTCACGATGCAGGAGGCAGCGCAAAATCTCTGTATGTTTGGAGTAATAACCAAATGGACAAGGACATAACTCTATGTAGCGAGAACAACTTCCTAAGGTCACGTTAAATCCCATGTCTTAATGAAAAAATGGAAGGATGTGATTTTTCCTAGGGTGACTCATTGTGCTGCCAATAAAAAGAAAATACTTTTCCCTTCCTCTTTTTGGGGTATATTTGATTTTTTTGTCTTTTTCAATAATTTTGGAAAGCTTGAAAAAGAATAAAAGAATGCTACATTACAAAGGAGGATTGAGTGTCACAGACATACTAGTTCCAAGTGCACAGAACACATGGATGCTCAGGGCAAAGGGACATATGTAGGAAAAGGACACTCAGGAAAAATCCTCCATGGGCCAAAGGTGTCAACACGTAGAGGCAAAGTGCTATAGGCTTGCGTATAAAGAATTCTCCAGATGGTTCAGTTGAGAGTAACATGGAGCTGGCATTAGGCAAAAGACGCAGGTATGCAAATGCGATTAATAAGACACACAATGGTAACACCCTTCGATGTAATTTTAACGAACCTAGAGAAGGTAAGCTCGGCGGTTTTTCATATTTAGAGAGTCTGAAAAAGCGTAAAACGAGACTCCACTGGGGTACATTTTTCGAATATAGTCTAGTTAGCTCGAAAAAGGGGTAAACTAGCACCAAATAGACATCTATTCAAAACCATTTTAACGAGTGTGATAAAGACAAGATCACTCGGAATTTTTTTTCATTTTAAAGGAGTCTGAAAAAAGATTAACTATGGACTCCATCAGGAATGTTCTTCTGGACCAATTTAACGAGTGTGAAAGAATAAGGTCACTCAATGATATTTTCAGTTTTAGGGAGTCTGAAAAGAGCTTAACTATGGACTCCGTGGGGGTTCCCTTTTTCGTAAATTTAGTCCCTCAGGCCCAAAAAAGGGTTAAAATCATATCTGACAATACTCTTGTAGGGAACTAAAGCTCCTATAGTATACCTTTGTTCATACAGTTGACCATCCATACTAAAAAAGGGGTAAAATACCGTCAGATGGATGTGACTTCAAATTTCAGTTTAGCGAGCGTGAAGGTCAACAAGATCGCTCGACAATCTTTTAATTTTTAGACGGTCTGAAAAGGGCTTAAAAGAAGACCCGTTATGTTCTAGGAGTCCCGAGGGTGAGGTCAAGAGTGATAATGCATCATGAAAATGAGGCTCAAACTCATAATCAGGATAAACTAATAAGGACTCTTGAGCCTATAGTCATTAATGACAACATGGATGCCAAAATGCAACCAGGATCTATCTAGGGCATCCATGAAGGGTTAGGTTCTATCACTAAAATATGACACTTCTAGAGCAACAATGATGGTTTCATGTCGCAAATCGGTGGGATCGATCCTATGGCGTAGTGATAAATACAATGAAATGCAGAAAGTGGAGGTGGAATCTTAATTTAAATGAAACAAGTTGGAAAAAAAGACTTTTTATCAAAGGACCCTTTAAAAAGACCCAAATCTCCAAAAAGTTTCCCAATACCCAAAGTAACACTTATCATAACAATCCATATAAAACTTTGGAACCATACTAAATGATTTTCAATTTACAAATAATGACAAAAGGGTCCAAAAATTGACAAAAAGTGGCCAAAAAGTCTATAAATAGAAGTTGGCAACTCATTATCACTATTGCAAATTGAGAAATTGACTAAAAGCCAAAAATACCCCCTTTGTGAAAAGAATTGATTCTGGGAGCTTTAGCGGATGGAACAAAATTCTGCTTGGACCAAGTAAGTACATACTAACCCCCTTTGCATTTCAATACTTCATTTAAGAATTTCCTTTTGGTTTTTGAGGGAGTGTTGACCTTTGAAAAGGTCAGCCCTACGTACATGCGGGTAGTCTTATGACAACCTGTGTGTGCACGGGTGCAGAGGAAAGACTGCATGCATGCACACGTGACTATGTGCATTACATCCCATGTGTACCCTCTAAGATAAGAAAAATTTAAAGAATGCAAGGGATAATCCCCCATGTACTTGTCAATTACAGGATGTATGTTCACTGGAGGGAGAGGGAGCATGAAGATATTGATTTTTTGGTCGGTGAGGACCCTGCTACTACTGTCGCATTAGCACAATGTGGTTTGCTACAGTTCTTCTAGTTTCCTTTCATGCAGGAACAACCTAGGTTGTTGAACACCTTAGTTGATTATTGGCATCTTGACACAGAGGCCTTTATTCTTGAGGGACATTCGTTGACTCCAACGACTGAGGATATTTACTTTTTGACTGGCCTCTCAAGGAGAGGGGAACCAATCATTTTTCTCACTTTTACCTTGGGGCCACACAATATAGCGAAGTTAATTGGACTCCATTTTGAAGTTGATATAGATAATATGGGCTCTTAGGTGCCAATAAACAAGATCTCAGACCTATCACTAAAAGTGATAGTTTTTCTTATTGGGCAGATTACAGGATCTGCAGCTTTGCATCAGGCTTCCTGAGCGCACATGAATTGTGCAGTTTAGTGCTTAAATGCACAAGTTTTTGAATGGAGTACCACTTTATTAGAATGCATGAAGAGGCATCTTACAGAGTGTTGCATGAGGAGGCAAAGGAACTTTGGGTTTGGGACTATTCTTTGTTCTTTCTTCTTCGAGAGAGTATCGAGTCTTATCCCAAGGGAGACAGTACGAGGGCATATAGCCTCTTCTCCAGCAATAAACAGATGGGCAGTGTTGTTTCTGTGATAGGGGGGTGGGGGAGGAATATTGAGGCCTTCGATGACAAGTTTTTCAACTGGTGGTCTCGACAGATTCTAGTGATAGAGTACTATTCTTATGTTGGAATTGACTTTTCCAGGGACCCTGACATGGGTGTACCTCCCGGAGTGGTATGAGGAGAGTTAGGTATGCTTTTTTCTTTCTTTCTTTTTCAAATTTATTTAAATTTTATGTTTTTATATATATCATTTTTTTGGTATATACCAGAGTATCTAACAATTAGGTGTCTGTTATGTGCAGATGTGGGGCCAGTGCATCCAGCAGACTTCATGAGGAATAGGTGACAGCCTCGACCAGAGGAAGGACTAGTGACAGCTGGCGAACCACTAGAAATAGGGGGACCTCCAGTCAGAGAGGCCGAGAGAGTATTGAGATGGATAGAGAGGAACTTTACCTTGCTCACTCGTATAGTCCCCATGGAAGATATCGAGGATCTGTCGCCATCTATGCAGCCTCATGTAGTGGGGGCACCACAGACGTGGGTGTGACTTTTTCAACATTTGTAAAATGTCATTGATCATTTTAACATGGACAATAGGCCCCGTCCTTAGTTATATTGGACTTCTTACGTTTCAAGGGTGCTATTTGTATATTTTTGAGGGCATAAGCCCCATGATTATTTACTGGAGGTATTTTTGAGGTTCTTGCGTCCACCCATGTACTCTGATATTTTTGATATTATATATGAATTTTTATTTCTTTTTATTTCTTATGGATTAAATCTACTTTACAAATGTATTTACATGTGCATGTGTGTGTCTTTCTTAAATGTGTGCAAGATTCCAATCTAATATTTGATTAGCTAGAGTATATGTAATTTGGTTTAATCTCCTACGAATATGAAAATATGTAATATAATCAAAGATTCATTCCAAGAGACGTACCATAAAGAACCGTCGGTGTACAGCAGGATCATGAACACGGTAGATTCCATTTAACTGAGACACAACCAGCTGAGCGTCTAAATAGACCCAGAGGTGAGAGATACCAAGTGACAAAGCATCCCGAAGTAACTCAATAACTGCGTTGTATTCAATGACATTGTTTGTGGTGTAGCCTAAACATATACCTCCTGAAAATAGAAAATGGCCCTAAGGTGTGAAAATCACCCAAGCTGCGGAGGCAAGCCTCCGACTGTGCTAGCTAGCACCATCTACAAATCCAATGAACACCTCTGATTCACTTGACATATGTCACAATGAAAAAGATAGCATAAAAAATGACATGTCCATAAAACCACAAAAACAAAAAGTAATAGTAAAAAGACTATACATATGTTACAAAAAGTCACCCAAGGTGACCCACCTATGAGTAATACTTCTTGAGGTAGAGCCCATTTCTAGGCTCCACCAAAAAATTTCCCTCAAAGTCCACTAGATGATAAGCAACCTTCCATAGTACTTATTTCACGATGAAAGGTCCAAACCACATGGGTTTGAACTTGCCTACCCCTAGGGGGTCCTTATCTTGGTCATAGACCAGGACAAGGTTGCCTTCAGAGAACATCCGAGGATGAACAAACCGATCATACTGACACTTGACTTTTTGTTTGTGAACCTTTCTAGACAAGGCCGCATCACGATGTTGTCCATTGAGCTGTTTGAGGTATAGTAACCACTCTTCAAGTGGTGAATTGTCTAGAAATAACTGTACTACCAAATTTCACTATGGGATCTATCATTCTATGGGCAAGACTACTTCCATCCCATAAACGAGTTGAAAATGTGAGAAACTAGTTGCAGTTTTAACAGACATTCAGTATGCCCATAATGTCAAATATAACATCAAATGCCAATTTGACTCGGGTGAATTGATCGTTCGTTGTAGAATGGTTTTAAGAGATTTATTTACAGCTTCTACTTGGCCATTCTCTTTGGGGTAGTAAGGTGATGAATGTTCATTCCAAAACCCAATATTTGATATTAAATCGGTCATCATTTTGTTCTGAAAGTGACTACCATGGTCAGTGAGAATATTTCTCGGGACACCGAACCTTGCTATTATCAGGTTGAACAAAAAGAGAGTTGTTGTCTCCCTGTCATCTTTGAACATTGGCATAACTTTGACCCACTCGGTGAAGTAGTCTACTACTATGATGATATAGCGGTGCCCCCTTTCTGAAGGGGGGTTTCATGTAGTGTAATCAATCCCCCATTTAGTGAAGGGACCAATGGTAATAACAGGAAACATGGGAGCAGGGTGTGCCCTCATCTTCTAAGAGAAGAGATGACAAGGGTGGCACTTCTTGACCGATTAAACACAATATTTGATTAATGTCGTCCAGAAGTAATCGGCTCGTAGAATCTTTTGGGTTGTTTCCAACCTAGAAAAATGCCTACCACATGATCCAATGTGGCAATCATTCACCACGATTTATGATTCTTCATGAGTGAGACATCGATGAAGGATGAAATCTACACCTCAACAATACAATGTGTCTTCCAGTATGAGATAGTTCTTAGCTTGATGGTGTATATGGCGATGCTCATCATGAGAAGAAGAGGCGGGACACTTAAAAGTCTGGAGATAGATAAGGATATCTCCATACTAGGGGTCGAAAGATGCGATAAAAAATATGTCTCCTTTTATAAGGGACTCATCGGGAACAACATCATCTCATTCGACTAGATGTTCTGATATGATTTCTGCGAATAACATCGACTTTTTGGATTTCTCCGAAACGAACTCCAAGTCAAATTACTGCAGGATAACTATCCATCTACTAATATTTCTACCGATGACTCGTCGTGTCAATATGTATTGAAATGGATTCATGATGGTAATGATGGTGGTCTTGAGAAACAAAATATAATGACGGAACCGTTGGACAGGATGGACTGCTGCCAACGCAATTTTTTCAATATGGGAATAATTGAGTTCCAGTCCAACTAGGCCTCGACTCAGGTAATAAATCACGTATTCTGATAGTAAACCATCCTCTTGAACTAACACCATACTGATGGTTGACTCTGTAGTGGCCAAGTATAATAGGAAATCTTTATTATAATTGGGTGGCCAAAGAAGAGGGGTTGATATGAGGGTGCTTTTCAAAGATATGAAAGAGAATTGAGCAGCTTCATCCCAATGAAAAGGAATGTCCTTCTTCAATAAACACATAAAACCCTTTGTGATATCGGCATAGTTTGCGATGAAACACCAAATAAAATTCGCTTTTCCCTACATACTCTGAAGTTGAGGTATGGTGCATGGGGGAGGCAATTGAACTATTGCCTCAAACTTGAGAGGATCGACCATGATCCATGTTGTTGAAATAATGAAACCTAAAAAATGAGTTGATGTGATGAAAAAAATGCACTTGTTTGGATTCAACAGGATTCGGTAGTAGCGACACCGTTCAAGGATAAGTCGAAGGTGTTCTGGATGATCATCTCTCTTACGAGATCATGATGCTAAATCATCGAGATAAGCCTCGACTATGTGTTTGAGGTCATGGAAAGAAAAATAAATGGCCCACTGAAACATAGCTCCAACATTTTTTAGACCAAAAGGCATCTTGCGATCAGAAAATGTACCACATGGATAGATGAAAGTAGTTTTGTGTTGGTCTTCAAGTTTAATTTGTATTTGATTGTATCCCAAAAAACCATCCATGAATGAAAAGGCTTCACATCCTGTGCATTCATCGACTATCTGGTCAATAAACGGTGTGGGAAAATTATCTTTTGGATCGGCCTTATTTAGATCATGAAAGTCCGTACATACGCAAATTGTGCCCTATTTTGTATTGACTGGCACATGATTCGACACCCATTGAGTCAATTGGACGAGGTATACGAAACCAACTTTAAGTAATTTCTCTACTTCAGCCTTGATAGCTACTACTTTCCTAAGATTGACTGGATGAATCTTTTTCCAGACAGACTGGACATCAGGATAAGTCATGATTTCATGTTCGACAATTCTTGAGTCTATGCCTTGCATTTCCTCGTAAGACCAGGCAAACACGTCACAAAATTCTTCAAGTAAATTAGTGTAGAGTTGAATCTTCTTGGAGGAGAAGTCCGCTCTGACGAAGATATTCTCCATGATGTCAGGGGTTTTGGAGATGTAAATAGGTATCATTTCATCTATTGTTTCCATATTTCCTTCAGCGTAAACAATGTGTATTGCCAAAGGATTGATCGAACAATCTTTATCTCCATTCATATTCAGAGTGAATCCACCTGCTTCAATCATCTTAACTCTGGGAGGAAGTAAGATCTATGATGAACATCATCCCAGGGTCTGTTCGGACTAGTCATTTCCTCAATAATCGCTCCGTCTGAAGGCAAGACTAAGTCTAAAGAATATTTATCAGCAAGGGAACCTTGAGCCTAAATAGGCTCAAGCATCAGATATAACTCATGTGCTAGAGTTGGATCGGGGGCAAAAGAAGCTCGTTGAATGATCAAGTATGCAACTTCTATGGAAGACAAAGGCATGGCCATGCCATGGTGATCCATCCCTCCCATCATAGTAGATGGGGAAGGAAGAGTCCACGGATCGTGAAAGTACGTCATGCGAAACAACGATATTTGAAAATTTTCAGCTCAAGGTTGGTCGGGGACAGTCATCATGTAATGGACATTGCCCATCGGAGGTATGTAATCGAAAGTACCCATCAATGATGGGCACAAACCAACCCCTACATTGACGATTTCGGGTTGAGGGTTATCAATCATTGGGACCGTGGAGACTCTCGATGAAGGGTCAAAATGAGAGAAGGATAACTGATCAATGGTCACAATCCAACCCTCGTGAGGAAACAACAGACCCAAAAAAATGTCATGACCACGGCTTGCATAGCATAGGTCCAACTCCTTCCTAACACAATATTGTAGTCATGATATGCATCGACCACTTCAACTTTGACACACACGATTTTCCCCCCCAAATGCACAGGGAAAGAGGGAATGATCCCATGGGTTAGGAAAGAATGACCATTAAAATATGTAAGTAGAGTAGGCGACAAAGAAAAAATGGGTTGGATGATGGCCTTCCAACATGCCAAAGACATCACGCATGTCGAGGTGCCCTCATCCACCACTGTACGAAAAATATTCTAGGTAAAAATTTTCATGGTGTAAGCCACTACTATATGAAAAGCTACGTGGTAAGGAGGATGAGGTTTTAAGTTGGTGGTATCAAGCGTGAACATTCTCAAATTACAAGTATTGACAGAGCCTAAGGAAGCTAGCAGGGCCTTTCTCTAGGAAGGGAAACTCTGGAGGACTTCGAAGGTAGACATGGCACAAGGGGTTTGTGATAAATCCTCCACCATAGAGTAGTTCTGGGCAGCCCTTACATTTGGATTGTAAGAATATTTTTTGAACACACCTTTTGGGATGTTTGTCATTGTTTCATACAACATATTCTCAATATGAAGAGGAAGAGGTGGGTTTTCAGCTTCTTTACCCTTCTCAGAGGTGCCTAGCTTTCTGTAATCATGTTCTCTAGTTGTTATATAGGCATCACCTTTCATCATATACATGTTTGTGGACGAAGGACTGATTGAATATGGAGGGGGTCCTTGAATTCCCCCTTCCATGCTCGAGTAGGCTTGAGTTAGATTTTTCCCATGTGGGAATGGTTTCGTTAACACGATAGGTTGTTGTTGTGCTAATAAGTTATGGGCCTTCACAAGTCGAGCACACTGATGGGTCAGGTGGTCTTCCTTGCAAAGGTTACAAGGATACTTTGACTTCTTCTTTTCAGTGTTGCCCCTACCAGCATTATCAGTGGGTTTCTTATCCCCCTTACCCGTTTTCTATTGTTTCTTCTTTCCATCAGGATGTTGAGTGGTCTTCAAGTTTTTCATTTTCACACTGTGTACATCCAACTTTTGGATAGGGGGAGCGACCGAACCAGTGGTCTAGCTGGCCACTGTCTATTGTATCGACAATTGTTGCAATTTATTTGACAATGGATCAATGGACTTGGTTTGTACTGAACCAATAATTCCATCAGCATGTGATCCGAACCTTTGCCTGGTTTTTTCAAAAATTTACCTCGGTGCATCTAGAAAAATCTCATAGAGTAAACCATACTGAGAGTAAATTAGCTCTAGTTGTTGCACTCTCATTATAGTGTCTTCCTTGGAAAAAAATTTGGATGTTTCAATGTCTTTAGATAAATGGGGTACCAAAGAATTAAGGAACCACTCTAGAAAGAATGCTGGTGGGAATGGCACTTTTATTAAACTCTTTCGGTGTCTCCATTCTCGGATATGATCGGAGATATGCCCCTCTTTTGTCTGCTCAAAATTGGGCAGAAATTTAGTGTCGACATCGTATCTCATAGATAATTGGAAATGGTTCAAGAAATCCATTGCCAATTCGACAAAGGAAGAGTATCGTGATTGGTTGAGCTTGATGTACCATTTTGCAGCACTACTGATGAGAGTTCATTGAAACAATCACAAATGAATGGAGTCATCTCTTAACGAGTTGGACGAGCACCATAAGTGGAAGATAGTCATGTGATCACTAGGATATTCTTTAGGCTTCGCCTCAAACTTTGGAATATCTAAAGGAAACTTCGTCGACATGGGAGGCCAACTTGAATCGTGATAGATGGGGTCATTTAAGAGCCTTGTCAAATCTAGCAAGTGTAGGGTTGCTAGAAACGGTAGTTTGGGTTGTGGATTGTAGCCGAGGAAAAAGGAGCCCGGGGTTTGACTGGCACCACGTTGCCAAGAAAAGTTAGGTTGTTGGCCAAGGCTCTAGTAATAACCATGACCATGACCAGCGTATGGATTGGGCGGTTTTTGAGACATCATCGACTAGTTCCCATAATAAGATGTAAAGGGTTGAGATTGCATCACATTCCAAGGATTTGGGGAGGGGTTTCCCCCTACTGATCCGATGGGCATAGGTTTTGGGCCTTGCCTGGGGTTCCACTGGGTATGGAAGGGGTTTCCCCCAATTGACATCCCTAGCAGGGGGACTGGTCCCTACAATGGATTCCAAGATCCTTGTGAGGAACGAATTCCTAAGTGTTCCCCCTGTGTAGTAATAGTACCCTGTACAGGATGTGGTTGTCCATAACCAGGGTTTCCCTTGGCCAAAATGACAACTGACAAGAAATCTTTGTTACCAAACACGTCGAAGAAGGAGAAAGGTGCCGAACCAACTAGCATGTTATAAGGAGGGATTGCTTGAATACTTGCTCCAAACAAGTTTATGTTAGGCCCGACAAAGTGTTGAGAAACACCGTTGAGCGAGGGGGACGAAGGGGGTATATGACCCCCGCCATAAGGGAAATCAATAAAGGGAGCGGAAGTGCCCCCCATAGATCCTTGCAGAGGAGCATTGGAACTCCCTACCCCCAAACCTAAAGTTTGTGGAGTTGAGGAGGAAAGTACAATACTCGTGCTGATGCCAGGCATCCCGTATGAGAAAGGAGAGCCTATCGTGTTCTGAGTAAATGGAGCAGTGATCGCCACCATAGACGAAATCAGACCACTTCCCGAGGTATAATTATTCGAGACCATGATGGCTCGGACCAACAATGGTTGGTTAGGAGGTGGAACACCCCCAGTAGTGACACTCGTGAAGGAAATATTAGTATTTCCTGAAGAAGTGGTAGCATTTGATTCCATTGTTGTTGGTGACACTACCAGACCCTTGTAAGGTAGAACCTATATGACGATGGGCACCGATAAATCAGTGATGGGAGGGTTATATGGACCAAGAGCCTCTGATATGAGGTTAGAAATGATTGGTTCTTCTAGAATCAAAATTTATCCTCTTGAAGATGGGTTGGGCACAGTATCTTGTAACCTGGTTGTCTCAAAAAACCCTTGTTGGTCTAATTTTCACCTTACGGGTGGTTTGGGGGGGGGGTTCGAGGTCAAACGGTAGTAGGCCCAGAAGCCTTCGTACAAAGTGGAAATCCTGATCCTCCACTATGTGAGAATATCGAAGACACACTAGGGAAATCTATAATCGTTTGAAAACCAACACGTACTAGAAAAAGTACCTATGAGATAAAACAAGAAGTCACTAACTAGTTGGAAGAACAGTTAGAACAACCAACACTAAAGCAACTTACCGATGCAAGTGAAACTTGAATATGGAAGAATTCTCTGGGTATACTTTGCAAAGCATGGCCCGATGTTTTTCCTAGGTACCATGGTACACCCCCACTGTCATCTGTGTAAGTCACTAGAAAGATAGGCAACTAGGTTAGCAGTGCACAAACAGTCACCAGGCGGGTGCAGTTGATAGTCGGGTGGACCGCAATGAGTAGGTTATCAAGCCTGAAAACTATCAAGGGTATTGAAAGAAATTGTTTTGGAAGACGATTGAGGACCTCGAATGGATTCGAGACCCAAGAAGCTCTGTGGCAAGTGAAATCAACGAAATCCCAAGACAAGCCCTCTATATGTGTTCCCCACTACGTTTGGTCCATATTTGGAGGGGTTATCTCCACTACCTTCCCTTACATGACCTCGTGTTTAGCCCCTATGTTAGAGGGGGGTCCCGGATAACTTTTACAATACTAGTCTTTTGACAATTCCTAGCTCAAAATCTTATGTTTGTTTTTCAGCCTTGAAGAGTTTCCTCTCCAATCCTAAATCAAGGATCTAGCCTAGACTAGTGGATGGACCCTACAAAATATAAAGTCTAGTTGATTTTAATTAATCATTAATTGTTTGGTTTTTATTAATTCAAAGGTTATGAAAGTGAAACTAGTGATGTTTTGAGAGACGAAAGAGAAGATAAACAAAAAGATGGAAACACAATAACTTCTTCTTGACAAATTCAGATTTGCTCTTTTAAATTATTTAACCAACTTTTCAAACTTTTTCTTTCTAAGATCTTTTAACTGAAAAAATCAAAACAAGCTTTCACTTGTCTATGAGCTACTTATTGTCCTAAGTCAATCAGACAAGAACTGATGAAAACAATCTTTTTTCTATTGATTAATGAAAACAACCAACTCTTTAACCAAACCAACAAGTAAAAAAAAAGTTTTTGTGTTTTTATTTTTTTATTATGCTTCAAAAAAAAGAAAATTTAAAACTGTGTGTCTTCTTCTTTTCTAAAGAAAAAAGGGGAAAAAATAAAAAAAATACAAGACCAAAAAGAACCTCTAGCCAACCAAAGACTATGGGTAGTTACTGACAACCAAAAAGGCAGATCACACTGACTCATTATCTCATCAAAAAACCTAGCAAAGGAAGAAAAATTTTTAAATGAAAAAGCAAGCTATGCCGGCACACAACCTAGATTGAAGCTGCTATGACAGAGACCAAAAAGGCACAAGAAAAACCTAGGAAGTAAAAACTTGACAGGGAAGAGGATGACTGCCTCCTCAAAAGTTTCCAGACAGACACGCAACTATCACTTCAACATCCAGTGTATGCACGGGGGCTGATCAAAGACAGGACGCGTATGCACACATATAGGACCACTACAGGTCGTGTGTGCCCTTGTTTCTCCTCAAAATAAGAAATACAAGAAACTAATCTCAGGCAAGGAGTACTAGTATTGAAGACTAGAACCCCTTAAAGGTACAAAAACTCACTCTAACAAAAAAATATGCAAGGAAATTTGAGAAAAAAATGGTAATCTAAGGTTATACCTAGGCTACAGACTACAATCACAGAAACCAAAACTAGATCCAGAAAACCCCTAAGAAGGATCAATTCTGATAGGGGAGAGGATGATTGCTTCTTTTGAAAAACAAATTCTGGACTTAGACACACGACTGATATTTGAGCAGCCAACGTATGTACGCGGGTTGTATGAAGTCAGGGAGCGTGTATATGCGGGTAGACCTCCTGCAGGCCATGTATGCCTCTGTGGCTTCCTGGAAAAAGAAAAAATAATTAGGCAAAGGAAGCATAGAGTATTGGTATGGAAGACCAGAATCCCTACTAGCTCATACTTTTGCAGAAACTCAGAAAAAAGGTAGTAAAACCAATTAAAAATACCCAACAAGTATCCCCCAAAACCCTAGTGATCTCCCTATTATGGTCACCAATTCTGTTGTGGGTGGGAAATCCCTCCTATGGACTAGCATTAACGGTTTTATCATGCATGAAGAAATGACCTAAAGTCTCCTACTTGTTACCAGCATCGCCAATCATAAACCCCATTATTTATATGCAAATACAAGGTTAAAAAGATCAAGTTATTGTACCTTAGTTTCCGTGTTTGATGTCGATCCCTTTAACATTTGGTCACTCCTTGACTGCAAATATCCTCCCAATGATGAACTTCATTCATAAAATACAAATAAAGAACTCCACATGCATATGATCTATAAACTAATGGGTTAGAGATTCTATCAAAATATAATCGAATTTAAATATTGACAATCTCATATGGCGGGACGGGAAAAGTACTTATTTTATTAGTCTCACAAGAGTAATCTTACAATAGTGATATCGACCACTGCTCCTCAAATATGGTCCTGGGATCGTCTTTAACTATGCTCCAACTACTTCTATATATGCTTCCCTTCACACAATAGTTGCAAAAGGTTGGGGAAAGGGGAATGCTAAATTGGGTATAGTTTCTTTGCTATGATTTTCCACCTTTTAAATGGGACCCCTACCCCTTATTTTATAGGCTAGAAAGGGCTAGGTATTTCATCGAGTCACTGGCTATAGGAGGTCAGACAGTTTAGTTAAATTACCCAAAACTGTGTGTTCCGACTGCAACTTTCTATTTTTCGTTCTTTTTTAGGTATCTGCGGGTTGTAGTGGGTCAGCCAGCCTACACATGCTTGCATTAGTGGAGCAGGGAGTGTATCCCTTCAAAAAAGTTTTTTTTTAAGAAGTTGTTCAGTAGTGACTTGGAAAAGAAGGTAAATGAGATGGCCTGATGCCAGGTAAGCATGTCTAGTGCATTTTAGGGTTATAACACTGATGAGTGCCCCTGCAATTTGAAAGGTATGCAATGATGTGACATGTTTGTACTCGAGCAATGAACCTATGAAGAGAAGGAGTAGTTGGGGACCCTTGATATGTAGGAGGAAACACATCACCAATTCTAGGGCTTCAGATAAAAGTCAGTGGGGCTAGACAAGTTTTGAAATCTAAGATTTCCAAAGTCCGAAGACCTCAAGAAAGCCTCCACCATCAGATTAAGAAGGACACGTGGTGAAGATCCATGGACTCTGGGTGAAGACTCAAAGTGAATCTTAGTCATCCATCACCCAAGGGGACACAGGGTGATAGATTGCCCAGTTCAAGAATTCATAGGTCAGGAGGATTAGAAGTGTGCTAGTATGAAAACTCCCAAAGCCCCAAAGCCCAAAAACCCGAAGTGATGGGGCACGATGATGTCACTCGAAGGTGATGCGGACCCTAGAATTTCCAAAGTGACATGGCTTGTAGGAGCACCTAGGATGACGTGGACACATGGGATGTGTGTCACATGTCAGTAAGATTTGAACATTTGAAGTATTGAAAAGTCGATTAGAACATGACATGTGTCACCCACCTGATTAGGCCACGTGTCCGCTTCCAGTATTTCTCCACGTGACGATAGATCGTGTAGTCTGGAGACTGGGCACTCTAGTGGGGAAATATGTGACAGGTTGCATTGGTTTGAAAAATCTTGAAGGCTCGAAGGTCGGTGTACATATCGACCGTTAATTCCGGAAGACACACGTTGAAGGATCGTCGACTTCCGGTGAAAACACTCTGGGAGAAAGTGCAGGAGGGAATTTTGAAACTTTTGAAGAGATGAAGAAATTCATAGCCACTGATCTATGGGCGGACACCCATCAATAGATCATGAACTCCGCATAAAATTGTTCCGGGAGGAGGCAAGAGAGAAAATTTGAGACTCTCAAAGCGTGGAGTCCCGAATAGGATCTCGATCGTTGATCATGAAAGATAACGAGGACCGTTGATCCAGTCCTGGATGAAAGTTCCAAAGCCCCGAAGCTCTAGAAAAACACTTTTTCAACTAAGCATTGGGTCATGGTTGTGGTCATATTAATATTGAGAGCTGAGGGAAGGAGGGGTAAGGACCGAATTGGTTGTCTTTGAGACAGAAAGGTGATAAGGAAGGATTTAACTGTGGTTTCTAGTCGTGGTCACCTGGGAAGGTGGTTTGAAGGAAGCACCTGCATAGGATGATGTTCTATGTAAATCAAGGATAAAAGGATGTTGTTATTTTTAGAGAATGGGGATATTATCTCCATCAACAAAAAAAAAAGAAGAAAGATAATTGTAGCACAGTTTGACAATTTTGTTTATCATATGCATAATTCTAACAAAATGGTCGCTTGCACATTTTGCAAAATTAAGGGGCTTAATCACATCAGCTCAGGATGCATATTGAGGAAATGGAAGAAGGAGGAGGAGCCTCCAGTCATGATAAGGAGGTTGAAGGCCAGAATACCAGAGTTGGTAATGCAGAGACAGAGTCCAATGGACCCAAGGAAAAAGGAGAGAAGGAAATGTTAATAGAAACGGTAAGGATCTTGAAGATGGAAGTGAGGAGCTACAAATTAGACAATGAGATATTGATGAGAGAGAAAAGTCATATAAATGCTCAAGTGTTGCAGAGCTTAAATCAGTTGCTGAGACATATGAAGAAGGGATAAAACTCAAGACAAGAGGAAGAAAGAAGGTGCCATGAAACAAGGGATGATCGTGGAAGAGTTGGTTATTCTAGAAGTTCCAGCAGAGCTCGTGGAAACCACTCACCTCCTTACTCAAGAAGAAATTTTTATGCATTGGAAGATCCCGTAAGAAGTCCATAGGTCTCTCCTATCAGACACCAAAGAAGGAAACAAGAGGTATATAGTTTGCAAGGAGATATGAGGAAGCTCAAGCCTCCTTCCTTCGATGGTGAAAGAGAAAGGAAAGATGATGCCGAAGCATGGTTGCTATATATTTTCAGTTGCAAAACTATTCATCAAATCTGGAAGCCAGGATTGCTAGCTACCATTTACACACAAAAGCTGCAGTGTAGTGGGACCAACTGAAGCAAGTGGAACATGTTAATGAAAGTAGGATCACTTGGAAGAAGTTCAAGAAGTACTTCCAGAAGGAGTACCTCTTAGAGAATTTCTATGACAATAGAATGCATGAGTTATTTGAACTCGGGTTGGGAAGAATTAATATGGCAGAGTATGAGAAGAAGTCCTTGGGATTGTTAAAGTATGTCAGGTTCATTGGTGATGAGAAAGTGAAAATACAGAGGTTTCTAAGTGGGTTTCCATTCTTTTATAAGGAAAATAACCAGTATGATTTACCCAAAACCTTGACTGAGGCTGTCAGGAAAGCTAAATATCTGTATGAACGAGGCGAGGGAAGAGAATCCCTGCATAAATCTTGGAAGGATAAGAAAAATGTGAAGTCTGATCAGAGGACGAAAGGATTCAAAGCTCTTTTCAATAGGAATGAGCCTAATAGAAATAATAAAGATTAGTATGCTAAGGGGGATTTCAAGAAGGAAGATTCCTTGGGGAAAAGGGGAATACCACCAATCCAATGTTGGGGATGCAAGGAAGATCACCTATAAAAGGATTGTCCACAATGAAAGGACGAAGTGAATACTATGCACAACATCCAAGAGGCTACAACAGTCGAAGTTATGGGAAGAATCTATGCAGATTTAGATGATCGACAAGAAGAGTACCAGTCCCATATGATAGAGGTGGAAGGTAAGATCACAAATCATCCTATTGCTATTTTGATTAATTCAGGAGAAATTCATTGCTAAATTTATCCTAAGATAGTGGATAGATTACATTTGGAGAAAATCAAACTTGGAAAAGAAATCTTGGTTCAGTGATCGACTGGAACCAAAATAAGAATCCATGATATGGTCAGAAATTGTTCCATAGGTCTTAATGGCGTGAATACTAGTGTTGATCTAAATATCATACCATTGGGGTCTTAAGATTTTTTGATTGGAATGGATTGGTTGGACAAGCATCATGTTGTCTTAGATTGTCATAACAAGACATTTACATGTCTTGATGGAAATGGAAAGCGGAGCACTATAGATGGAGTTCCAAGACCCATCTCTATAAGGGAGATTTCAGCCTTACAACTGAAAAGATGTTTTAGAAAACGATGTCAACTGTATGCATCTCATGTGGAAGAGCTAGATAATACAAAGGGGCCAAGCCTCGAAGACTTCTCAGTACTACAGGAATTTTATGATGTATTGAAAGAAATAATCGGATTTCCACCAAGAAGGGAGATAGATTTTTCAATTAATTTAGTGACATGAGCTTCCCTGGTGTCAAAAACACCTTACATAATGAACACACTAGAATTAAAATAATTACAAATGTAGTTGGAGGAATTGTTGAAGAAAGGGTACATTCATCCAAGTGTTTCACCTTGGGGAGCACCAGTACTTGTTTTCAAAAAGAAGGATGGAACCTTGAGGTTGTGTATTGACTTCTGACAGCTGAACAAGTACACTATAAATAATAAGCACCCTCTACCCTGAATTGATGACCTCTTTGATCAGCTAATAAGAGAAAATATATTTTCAAAAATTGACCTGAGGGCAGGATACCATCAAGTAAGAATCAAGGAAGAATACATTCATAATACAACCTTTAGGACCAGGTATGGGCATTATGAATTTGTAGTGGTGCCATTTGGACTGACCAATGCACCAACTATCTTCATGTGATTAATGAATGGCATATTCAGAAATTATTTGGACAATTTTGTCATAGTATTTCTGGATGATATACTTATCTATTCTAAGTCCGAAGAGGATCATGAACATCACTTAAGACTGGTGTTGAAAGTGCTGAGAGAACATCAGTTGTATTCCAAGTTAAGTAAGTGTTCTTTTTATCAAAAGAAAATCCATTACTTGGGACACATTATTTCAGAGAAGGGCATAGTAGTATATCTAGATAAGATCGAAGCCATTAGAGGATGGCCAACACCCATAAATGTGTTAGACGTGAGATCTTTTATGGGACTATATGGATACTACAGAGGGTTCATAGTAGGGTTCTCTAATATTTTTCATCCCATCACTTCGTTGCAAAAGAAGGGAACTAAAATTTGAATGGACACTCAAGTGTGAAAATAATTTTTATTTGTTGAAGGAATTACTTACTAGTGCACTTCTGTTAAAGATTGTTGACCCAAATGAAAGTTTCGTGGTATGTACAAACGCATATAAGGAAGGACTTGTGGGAGTCCTCATGCAAAATGGACATGTCATTGGATATGAGTCCATAAATCTTAAGGAACATGAGAGGAACTATGCCATCCATGACTTGGAACTTGTTGGCATTGTTCACGCCTTGAGAATGTGGAGGCATTATCTCATGGGGAAGAAATTTGAATTAAGAACAGACCACATTGGTCTGAACTATATTTTTGAACAACCAACCTTGAATGATAGGGAAACAAGATGGCTAGAATTTTAAGTGAATATGACTTTGATATCAAGCATATCAAGGGAAAGGAGAATAAATTTGTCGATGCACTTAGTAGGAGAGTGCATCTCATGCATGCTACTGTTGTCACTATGCATCAGGAAGACTTGAGGAGAAAAATTTTAGATGGTCTTGTTACAGATCATCTTTACCTATAGGTAAAGGAAAACTTACAGCAAGGATATGTACAATAGATAATAAAGGAGTATTAGATAAAGGAAGACAAATTAATCATGCATAAAAATAGAATCTATGTTCCTAGTTCTGGAGAACTGAGGAATTTGGTACTGAAGGAAATGCATGATGTTCCTTATGTTGGACATCCCAGTTACCAGAAAACAATTGCAGCGGTAAGAAGCCAATTCTTTTGGTCAGTAATGAAGAAGGATGTTGTTGATTACATCACTCGATGTATGGAATGTCAGAAAGTGAAGGCTGGGCATAGGCACCCAACAATTTTGATGCAACCATTGCCAATTCTAGAGAACAAATGGGAGGTGATCACCATGGATTTCATCACAGGATTACCCAGAACGAATAAGAAACATGATTCAATCATGGTGGTGGTTTACAAATTAAAAAAGGATACTCATTTTTTTCCCGTGAAGACAACGCATACAATGAATAATATTGCAGAAATTTTCATGAAGGAAATTGCTAGGGCGCATGGGATATCTAGGAAAATTGTCTCGGACAGAGATACAAAGTTTACCTCCAATTTATGGAGGGGATTGTTTAAAGTATTTGGCATAAATATAAACTTTAGCACAACATATCATCCCTAGATAGATGAGAAAACTGAGAGAGTCAATCGAATAATTGAAGACATGTTGAGAATGTATGTGATGGATAAGCCATCTAAGTGGGGAGATTACTTACACTTGATTGAGTTTGCATATAATAATGGGTATCAAGATTCATTGAGAATGAACCCATTTTAAGCCTTGTATGGTAGGAAATGTGATACTCCAGTGAGTTGGGACAACCCAACAGATAGAGTGGTACTTGGGCTAGAGTTGTTCAAGGACATGGAAGACCAGGTGATCAATATCAAGAAAAAATTAAAGGCGGATTAGGATAGATAGAAAGTTTATGCAAAAAAGAAAAAGACAGTTAGAGAATTTAAAGTAGGGGAGCATGTACTTTTGAAAGTGAAGCCCAAGAAAAGCTCTTTTAAATTGGGTAGTTTTACAAAGTTGGCAGCCAGATTTTATGGTCCATTTGAAATATTAGACAGAATAGGGCCAGTTGCATACATGCTTGCATTGCCTACTTCCATGAATGTGCATAATGTATTTCATGTCTCTTTACTAAATAAATATGTACCTGATCCTAACCATGTTATTGATTGGCATCTGATTCAGGTAGAGACGGAGGGAGATTTTTAGGTTCAACCAATGCGGGTATTGGACAAAAAAGTTGAAATGCTCCAGAATCGAGTTATAGAGATGGTAAAAGTTTAGTGGACCTACTATGGTCCTGAAGATGCTACGTGGGAGCATGAATATGCCATGCGGGAAGAGTACCTACAGCTTTTTGAATAAATTTGAGATTTAGAACTCTATTTTGAATATGCACTGAGGACAGTGCCAAAATAAGGGGGAGGGGATGTAACACCCCAGGTTTGGAACCCTCATTTTTTTTAAATAATGTATTGTTACAATGCTGAGAGGTTGGAGTACCCAAAAAAATATTAAAAGGATAGTGTGCCCAAGACATGTAATGTTTTCATCTTCATTAATAATAAACACATCGTTGGCTGTTAGACAGACAAGGACTAGAGTTATATGGGGCTATGATTCCACAAGAGAGGGGGATTGAGGGGATAAGTGTTTATTCCTATTGTTAATTACCCTTTAGTATAAGGGAGGGATCAATTACATGAGCTTCTTGGGGAAGGATAGGAGGTTCTTAATTTCCCCATGAAGTTACTTAAACCTGCCTCTCGCCTGATGCGGGGGTTGGTCATTGGATCGCTTGTTCCTTCACCTCTACATTCACACCATTCTATCCCTCACGCACTCCCATGCACACACTTACTCATCCCTTGATCCATCCTCACCTGTATCTGCATCTTGGCCTGGAAAAAGGAACTGATCTGCTGAAGAATTTCCCATGGGATAGTTGGTTGTAGTGGTCGCTCGTGTGATCTAGCCATGACCTGAGTCCGCATGTCTCAGATGCGTTGGCCTGTGACCAACATTTCTCATAGATGTGAGTCCTAAGAGTTCCAGCATTGAGATTTTGGACCAGTTGCATTGGATCCTGAATAAGGAGAAGGATTACCTGAGGGATAGCATGGCAAAGAAGGGTGGAGGTCCATTATCTCGGGTGGTACAAGATGGGTACTTGGATTGTTGTGAGAGATGGGAAGCGTGTGAGACCTTGAGAGATGACTGGTTTGGGAAAACTTTGAGAGCTGAATGGTTTGGGAAACCTATGAGAGTTGACTGGTTTGGGAACCCAAGTACGCTCTGGAACCATCCTTATGGATTCATAGCCCTGCCTCAAGGGTGACACCACTGTTGATATTGGGAGCAGTGGTTTCTATGGTTGGGTGGAACATCCTTGGTCTGCAACCAGTTGGTGTAATCTTTCATAAATATAATTGCTCTCTTTTATGGTATCATTTACATGTATTTGAATGTTATCTCCACTGTATATTTAATTATCGTTTAATTGAATCTTTAGACTATGCATGCTTGTTGTTTACTGTTGTGCATGTTGTTGAAGTATTTTCTTTTATGCATCCTTAAAATTTAAAAGGGTATCGGTAAGAGAAAGAAGTCCAAGGGTGGGATTGAAGGTATCATGCCCTGGCCTGTGGCCGGTTGGGTATGTTACACCCAACCAGGCCTCGACTAAGAAAATATGTAACATTCTCTTTGAGCATATCATCTTATTAAACAAAGACCATGCTGATGGTCGAATCTACAAAAACCAAATACAACAGGAAATATTTGTTATAATCAGGAGGTCGGAGTAGAGGGGCATATCTAAGGGCACGTTTCAATGCTTCAAAGGAGCATTGAGCAGTTTCATCCCAACAGAATCAGACCCCCTTTTTCAGAAGACACATAAACCATTTAGTGATCTCGATGTAATTTGAGACAAAACACTGAAAGAAATTCTCTTTCCTATGTAAGCTCTGAAGCTGGGGTATCATGCACAGGGGAGGAAATTGAACTATCACCTCAACCTTGAGAGGATTGACCATGATTCCTGTTGTTGAAACAATAAAACCTAAGAGATGACCTGACGTCATGCATAAACTGCACTTGTTAGGATTGAAGCGAATCCGATAGTAGCGACATTGTTCAAAGATTAGTCTAATATGAGTGAGATGATCAGATCTCTTGCGAGAGCATGATGCTAGATCATCAAGATACTCCTCGACTATATGTATAAGGTTGTGAAAAACAAATGACATGGACCATTGAAAGGGGGCTTGACCATTCTTCAGGCCAAAAGGCATCTTACGATACGCGAACGTGCCCCAAGGACAAATAAAAGTTGTTTTATGTTGGTCTTTGGGTTTGATTTGAATCTTATTGTAACCTGAGAAAACATCCATGAATGAAAAGAGATCGTAGCCTTCACATTCAACGAAAATATGATCGATGAACATGGTATGAAAAATATATTTTGGACATGCCTTATTCAAATCATGGAATTCCATGCACACACGAATCATACCCTATTTCTTATTAACTAGAACCAGGTTTGACAGCCATTCCGTCAACTGTATAGGGTAGATAAAACTAGATTTGAGAAGTTTTTCTACTTCTGCCTTAATTACCGTCACTTTTAGAGGATTCATCAGACAAAGATTTTGTCGGATCCACATGGCATCAGGATAAGTTGTAATGTCATGCTCGACAATTCGTGGGTCAATTCCTGGAATTTCCTCATAAGACTAGTAATAGACGTCGCATAATTCTTTGAATAACTCAATGTAAATTTGAATCTCTTCGGGGGAGCAGTCTGCTCCAACGAAAACATTCTCCACAACACTAGGGGTTCTAGAGATATCTATTGGAATTGTTGTAGTGATACTTGACATGTTACCCTCAACATAAACTCCATGCATAGCTAGAGGATTGATAGGACAAGACTTATCTTCATTCACGGTCGAAACAAATTCTCCCGCCTCCATTCTCCTTAAATTGGGAGGGAAGTAAGATCTATGATGAAGATCATCCCAAGGTCTGTTAGGACCAGTCAATGCCTCGAGAATTGTCTGGTCAGAGAAAAAGACCAAGTCTAAAGGATATTGAGTGGAAAGAGAAACTTGAGCCTAAATAGGCTCGAGAACTAGATCTAACTCCTATGGGGGAGTTGGATTGGTGTTGGACAAAGTTTTTTGGACAATGTTGTACACAACCTCATTCATGGACAAGGGCATGGCCATGTCAAGATGCCCTATCCCGTCCATCAAAGGAGATGGGGAAGGTAGATTCCGTGGATTGTTAAAGTAACTCATTTGAAATGATAAAACTTGTAGAATTGCAACCCTAGGCTGGTCAGGAACAACCGATATAAGCTTGACATTGTTAGAAGGCGGTGGGTAGTCAAAAGTTTCCATCAATGACAGAAACAAACTAGCACCTAAGTTGACAGTGTCGGGATTCGGACTATAAATCATCGGGACTGTGTAAGCCCCCGATGAAGGGTCAAGATGGGAGAAAGACAATTGGTGAATTCTCACTATTCGGTCCTCGTGTTGAAAACACAAGACCCAAAAACCCGTAGCAACCTTTGCATGCATCGCATAATTCCAACTCATTCCTAACAATAGGCTGTAGTCGAGAGGTGCATTGACCACTTCAACTTCAACACACATGATTTTTCTTCCCAAATGCATGGGGAAAAAAGGAATGATCCCATGTGCTCTGAACGACCAATTGTCAAACGTCGTAAGAAACATAGGTGATGGAGACAAACTGGGCTAGCCTATGGCCTTCCAACATGCCAATGATATAACACAAGTCGAGGAACCCTCGTAAACCACCGTATGGAAAATGTTCCTAGTAAAACATTTTGTGGTGTAAGCCACTACTATGTGAAATTCAACGTGGTAGGGAAGGCAGGGTTTTAAGTTGGTTGGATAAAAAATGATCACTCTCAGGTTACAAGTCTCTTTTGATCCCAAGGAAGATAACAAAGGTTTTCTCTATGAAGGGAAACACTAGAGGACCTCCAAAGTAGACATTGCACAAGGGGTTTGCACCAAATCTTCCACAACGGAGTAGTTCTGTGTGACCCTCACATTTATATTATGAGAAGCCTTCCTAAACTAACCTTTTGGGATGTGATTCATCATCTCTCAGGTCTCCTTCTCAATCTAGAGAGGATTCAATGGGTTCATGGCTTCTTTTCCTTTCTCAACAGATTCCAACATTCCTTAATCTCGAGCCCTGGTCGATATATTATCCTTGACATTCATCATGTAAATATTTGGGTCCAAGTTGTTATTGGTAGGCTCAGGGTGTCGATGACTGCCCCCTACCGTGCTTGACAATGTTGAAGCTTGATCCATGTTTTTCCCAAATGGAAAAGGGTTTGTCAGCATAGTAGGCTATTGTTGCGCTAATAGATTCTAAGCTTCCACAAGTCAAGAGAACAAATGAGTCGAGTGGTCTTCCGTGCAAATATTACATGGATACTTCGACTTCTTCTTCTTCATTTTTCCCCCACCAGCATTTTTGGTATCCTTTTTATCCCCTTTACCCTTCTTTTTCCATTGTTTATTCTTTCCCTTAAGCTATTGGTTGGCCTTAGGGTTCTTTGACTGCACACTGTGTATGCCCGATGTCTGGGTAGGGGGAAAAATGAACTCGGAGTCTGGTTGGCCACAGTCTGTTGTATCGACAACTGTTGCAACTGATTCGACAATAGGTCTGTGGAATTGTTTTGACTTGACCCCAAAATACCATTAGCATGGGGTCCATAATTTTTCTTGGACTTATCAATAATATATCGTGGCGCATATGGAAAATCGCATAGATCATGTCAGACTGAGAGTAGATCAGTTCAAGTTGTTGTGCTCTCATAATCACCTCCTCTTCTAAAAAAAATCTAGAAGTCGCTACCTATTTGGATATAAAGGGAACCAAATACTTCACGAACCACTCAATCAAGAAAGCAGGAGGGACGTAGACCTTAATTAATCTCTTTTGATGCCACCATTATTGGATATGATCAAAGATGTGTTCGTCCTTGGTTTTCTCAAAGTTGGCCAACAATTTTGTGTCGGCATCGTATCTCACAGGTAACTGGAAAGGGTTTCCCCCAACTGACATCCCTTGCAAGGGAACTGATCCCTGCCAAGGATTCCAAAGACCCTGTGTGGAGAAAAATCTAGTTGTCGCTCCCTCTGAAGGAATAATACCTTGCACCAGGTTCTGTATCCCAAAACGGGGATTTCCCCAAGTCGAGACAACAGCCCAAGAAAAATATTTTTTCCCAAATGCACCGAACAAAAAGAACAACATATATCCCACCGATGTTGTATAATATGAAGGTCCTAAACTTCCTCCACCAAACAAGATATAATTATCATTTGACTCGATTGGTTGCTGAAAATCACCACCGAGTGAAGGGGACGGAGGAGGTGTATGACCCCCACCATAAGGGATAGCATTTAAAGGGACAAAATCATCCCCAGTTGACCCTTGCACTGGAGAATTTGAGCTCCCTGCCCCCAAACCCATGGTCTGTAAGATATATTAGGTAAGAACTGAGTTTGAATCAAATCTAGGCATCCCATATGAGAAGGGAGAGCATGTCTTACTCTGGGTAAATGGAGTGGTGGTCAACGTCGATAACAGTATCAGACCACTGTGGTCCATACTGGAGAAGGTAGGAGAGGAGTTAGGATGAACCCTACGATAGTAGACATAACGGAAGCATGAGGACTCCTGGATGAAGTAGGAACATTCACTTCCATTACCACTTGTAATACTAGATGGCACTCAGAAGGTGTAACCTCAGAAGGGACAACTTGAATCAAGATCGACGTCGACAAGTAAGTAATCAGAGGGTTGTCTAGCTTGAGAGATTCTACCTCAAGGTTAGAAATGGTAGGTTCCTCTGAAGTCAAATAGTCTCCTCACGGTGCAGGCTCATGCATAGTTTCCTGTAGCCTGGTTTCTTCAAACGACCCTTCTTGGGAAAGTCTTCATCGTAACGGTGGCGAAGGTGGATCCAATGCAACCAGTGACAGGCCCTGAAGCCGTCACGACTGGCAGAGATGTTGATATTCCACCTTGTGAAATGATCAACTAACATAGTAAGGATGAAGTAGCATTTGAACATTAAGAACACACTAAACTTTTTCCTAAAGACAAATCAAGCAGTCGATTATCTAGTAGGAAGGACAGTTACGCCAATAGACACTAGAGAAAATAATTGGTGCAAGTGAAAATTGAACATGGAAGCACCCTCTAGGTATACTCTGTGAATCGTGATTCGACGTCTACCCTGGGTACCGCGGTATACCCCCTCTGTCACCCGTGTAAGTCCTTAGAAAATGGGCAACTAGTTTTGCAGCTCGCAGTCAATCACTAGGAGGGTACAATCGACAGTTGGGTAGATCGTAATGAGAAGGATAACAAGTCTGAAGCCTATCAAGGGTATCGAAAGAAAATGGCCTGGAAGACAACAGAGGATCTCGAATGAATTCAAGGTCCACGAAGCTCCGTAGGAAAATCCAATCAGTATAAATCCCGAGACAGACCCTCAATATACGTTCCCCACTACATTCAATCCAACTTTGGAAGGGTTATCTCCGTTGCCTTTCCTCACGGGACCTCGTGTTTATCCCTTGTGTTAGAGGGGGGTCCCTTATAAATTTTATGACACTAGGCTTAAGCACTCTCTAACTTAGAATCCAATGTTTGATTTAATTAACTTGAAGACCTTCCTCTCCAAGCCTAATTCAAGGCCCTAAAACCCTAAACTAGTTTGTGAACCCTACAAACAAAAACGTCTAGTGTATTTTAGATTAAGTGTTCTTTTTAAAGGCTTGATTTACTCACAAGGTATGTTAGTGAAACTAATGGTGTTATAAAGAGACGAAAAGGAGGATAAATCTAAAGAACTTGAAATAAAAATTACTTCGATTTTAAAAGAAAATCTTTGTAACTAATTCTTTGTAAACTCAACTTTTCCTAACAAACATTTCAAGATCTTTGTAAAGAAAACCTAAAAATTTCTTTCTCTTGACAACAAGCTACTTAAGTTTCAAGAAATCAAGAAGAAATTGAAAGAAATACTCTTTTTCCTTTTTGCAAATAACCAACTCTAACTACTTTACCGAACATAAATGATTTTTTTTTTTTTTTAATTCTTTAAAGAGAAAAATGGAAGTAAATTTTTTTATTTTTTCAAAGAAAGTAAAAAAGTTAAAAAGACTAAAACAAGACTGGAAAAGACCTTCAACCCATTTCATATCATAGGGATTCAATCAAGAAACCAAGAAGGCATATCTACAACTCAACATCTTGCTTAAAACCTATTTAGGGTAAACACAAGAAGACTAAGTAAACAAGTAAACCGGAGCCTATACCCAGGCTATGGCCACAAACAAAGACTCTAGACTGATCTAAGAAATCCCTAAGAAGTGTGAAATTCAATCAAGAAAGAGGTAAAATCCCTCTTTTTCAAAAACTTTCATGAAACAAAGACGCAAGTTGTTGCATCAACAACCTGCATATGTACATGGGTTGTTTACTGAGCAAAGCACGTATGTACATGGGTTGACCCAAGACAGGGTGTGTACACCTCTATATCTCTTCAAAAAATGAAAATACCTGGTAGTCTTACAGGGCATGGACAACTTGTATGCACCCTGGAGGTCACCAAAATCCCTTGACAAACTCAGAAAACTTGAAAGAAAATTGAAAGGAAAACAAACCAATCAAACAACCCAAAATCCCCTAAAAATCCTAGAGGCACTCCCCAATATGGTCACCAATTCTTCTAGTGGGAAAACCTCCCTTTTAACTACACTAGGGTTTAATATATAGACAGAGCGAATAAACGTCTAAAAGTTAATCTATTTTACTCTACCTCCAAACATACAAAAACTAATGTAAATAAAGAAAATAAGAGAAGAGATCGAGTAACTATACCTTTGATCCCACATCTCGTGATGATCTCCTCAAGATTGGAAGTTCCACTAACTACACATATCCTCTCAAGGCCAGCTTGCATCCAAGGATAGGCAAACAAGAACTAAAAGCATGCTACTCTATTCATGAGTTAGAGTTAGATATTAAATGCTAAGTATAAATCAATGAAAATACTCAAAACATAATCATTTGGGATAGGAAAATGTGATTCTTGTATTCATCATACAAAGATTACAACTTATAATCTGTGTCATCCATGTTCCATGAACTTGGTCTGGGATCCTCTTTACCATGCTCCAAGTGCACCTTGAATGGAAATCTTCTCTCAACCTTCTGATCACCTCTATGGAAGGGAATGGGTTGAAGGGAGGACTAAGGGGATGATGAGGGAATGCTAAGGTGATATCTCACAAAAGGCAACAATATCTTGGGCAAGGAGGGGAAGTGTTAGGAAGAGTTTCACAGTTTTTATGCATTGATGTGAAATGAGACCCCAAAATCGACATTTATATGACAAAATGGCAGTTATTTTGTCGGGTGACAGGCTATAACAGGTGTATTAGTTGGGAAACTTCTAATAGCTTGTGAATTTCAACGAATTCTTGCATTTTTTTAATTTTTTAATTTTTTTCAAGTATACACGGGTTGTAATGGTGCAATAAGCGTATGTACATGAGATATAGTGGTGCATCAAGCATATGTACATGGGATTTACTGGTGTAAGGCTCATACAACTTCTAAAATATGGTTTTTTAAGAAGAGCTTCTCAACAGTGCTTTGGCAAAAAATGCAAGTAAGAGGGCCAATGCCATGTTTGCATGAGTAGGGAATTTTAGGGCTATAACAAGCCTCCTTTGCTTTTCCCTCCAAACCACTAAAATAAATTGTAGATCGATAGATCTGAGGATGGTAAACACATGTGATGATTCTCATCATCTGTTGAGAGTGATTTAACCCTCCAAATCACTAGCTCTATTATTGACAGTGTACCCTCCTTCAGGAAATTCATACAATGACCACAATAAATAAATATGTAGGAGAAAACAACTAGTAATATTTGAGAAAGGGCGCTCTAGGCTTGGAAAACCCTTCAGGAAATAATTTCTCCCCATATCTCCTTTCTTCTACTCAAATCAAATTGATCTTCTTCCATCAATGTGCCCCACCTACAGAAGGCCTCTTGATATACACCTTGCCTCTTTCTTCCATTGTATAAACCAACCTATAGATGAATATAATGACGAGGGAAGAATATTTCATCTCCTTTTCCAATCTTGGACCATGAACATAGGGATATTTCACCTCCTTTTTGGTCTCTAGGGTTTTTTCACTCAAAACCCTCAAAATGTAACCTGCATAGCTCAATAAGAAATAAGAGAAAATGACATGAATCCTTGAGTGAGGCTCCCTACTCTTTATTTCATACCTTCATCTTCTAATTTTCAGTTAAGTTGCTTTATTTTCTTTTCTAAAGTTATTACTCTATTTTCTCCTTAAGTCAAATAACCTTTTTTTTCCTTTGTCAAAGTCACTTTAATAATATAAAATTAAGGTCCTTAGTGACACTTTAGCACCTCCTTACCCCTTTTACCCATGGGACTATAGTCTAGAGGGGTGACCGGACTACTAAGTCCTCTAATGTAATTTTCAAGGAGAGGGGAACATTAAATTTGTCGGCTCACATGTCTTGGGATGTCTCGTCATCCACCGTCTCACATCTTCAAAATGCTATCATTTATTTGGGAAGTGCGAATGGACTGAACTAGGGAAAAACACTTACTAGAACGAAAACAAATATTTTCTATTCATTCAGAATACATAAGATAAACACTTCTACAAAAATTTTGGCAACAACCTTCTAGGCTATAGAACTTGTTTTGGCTTCTAGGGATGGGTTAAGATATTCAAGGGGAGAGTCTTCCCTACAATATAAGGGAGACAAAAAAATAGGTGCATAAATATGAACTTCTTTCCAATTTTTTAGACAATAGCTCACTTACCATTCATCCATAGAAAAAATTATTTTGAATTCATATGTCAATGTGAAAGAAGTCATGCATTCCTAGATAATGTGGAAAATGTGACTTAGAGTGATATGAATTAGGCCTAACAATGTCTCTAGATTCCTTTATCTATATTCGTTTTTGTTATCTTATGTTTGTTTCATCTTATTAAACACACATGTTGATTATTGGTTATAGGTTTATGCTACAATACTGAATTTGACACTCATTGGTATAAACATGTGGGTGACTACTATGAAAAAAGTTCCACTACATATCCTTGTGCCAAGATATAAATTTATTATGGCCGCGGTCCGTTAGCATTAACCTGGTGCGTTTCATTTAAACTCCATGTAATTTAATCTTCACATGGAACTTCACTTTTCTGAAATCCAAGTTGAGCTTTCATGATTGTTGTTATTAATTTTTTCAAGTTTCATGTAGGAACTACAGCTATAAAGTTGCGAGAAAATATCTTAAATTGGACTTACTGAGGAAACTGAACATAATGTCTGAAAAATCGCAATATCTTTCCAGGCGACAATATGGTCATGGATGATCAATTCTAATTTCCACAACGCCATTGTTTCTAGACAAGGATTTGTAGCATCTCTAAAACGTCTTAAAATCCAGGCATGCAATAACTCTTCCCAAATAAAGTCTATGGTGGATAATTATGAGAAATATTGTAATTTTGTTCATGTAGACAATGGGTTGAACTTGGGAAGCTATAATTCATAATTAGCAACCCCAATGTTTGCCCATTGGAAAAATATCCCTACGGGAGGAAGCAAAAATCTGAAGAACTTAAATCCTAAAAGAAATTCCAAAAACCTTATTCCTATATTATTAGAAAGCATTGCGGTAAAAACTCTATTATCTTTCTTGTGAACTATAATTACTCTTAGAATCAAAGTTTCATGAATCACTTACTTATCATAGGAATGCTAGTCAAAATTGATGTTGATTGTGGTCTAGAAACACCTGATGTTGGAAAACTACTAATAATTGGAGGTTGTGAACATGCATGCCTAGTTTCTGTGTACCATGAGGATGAGTTAATAATCTAGGAACCACATTAGTGTGCTAAATTGAACATAATTAAATATTCATACAATTTAATTGGAATAAGTTCTTTGGATTTTCCCTTTTAGGATGTAGCCTATGAGATTTCAATGATCGGAAAATTTTACATACAATATTTCAAATTAACTGACTGGATCTTACATGATTCTCTCTAAATGTAGTGTAAATATGCAACACTAGATCAAAGTTAGAAATAACTTATCCTAATTTATTTTTGAGTGGAAATTGACCCTTATTCATCTCACTAGATGACCCAACCCAAATAATTTCCAGAGTGAGAAGTCTAGATAGATGACATTGTTTAATTATCAGTGAGTGGAAAGCAACATTTATTCATCTCATTAGATTACCCAACCCAAAGATTTTTCCACAGTAAGAACTCTGGAGGGATGTCAATGCTTACCTGATTATCATTTGCTTGTTCAATAGTTCCTTTTCTACTTTCAAATGTGAAGTCTTTGTCCATAGACTGCATCATTGTTTGTTGTTGTACACTTTCTTGTGGATTATATTAAGAATCCAATGCAACATATGCTCTTTGTCCCTTTGAACTACCCTCTATTTTGGGAAATTGAGTAGTTTTTTCATTTCAACTCTTTGAGTTTTCCAAATTTGGAGGTACATTTGATATTGCAGGACTCATTTAAAAAATAGTAGGAGTTGAAACAAGATGGACCAACCATTTGAGTTTGGGAAAAAACCTTGTGCTAGATTTGTTTGGATGAGATAAAACTCTCCCCACAACTGCCTAGGTGTCTTTGTAAGAACCAACACGAACAAATACATATGGTCCACTATTATAAGCATGAACACTCTGATATCTAACGTTGTAAAGTGCAGCATTAATTGATTCTCTCAATATTTATGTATTTGTCCATATAACCCTTCTCAGTTCTATTACATGCATGCTAATATACACTTAAAATAATAGCTCTCCTGGTCTGAGCGCACACTTAGTACCTCTTTTTCTTATTCTTATACATACATGTTTCAGTCTCCGCTTGTATGACCTAACTAACCCATCACCATCAATGAGTTACAAATAGGTCACATGTTTCATGACCATCACTTTAGTGGAATGGATTTGTATGCATTGGGTGGAATACTAGATGGACAGTGAGTTGAGTACGCTCAATTTGAATTATTTTATAACATATATGGGCCCATATGAGAAATATTTCTAGGATACATTCCAATTAAAAATTATACTAAACTCCGACTCTTTTCTTACTTTGTTCTAAACCAACGACACCATTTGATCCATCACCTATTCCAGTGTTTTTGTAAGCTAGTGCATTTGTCTGACTGATTGTTTAGAGTGTGCATATTGACACCTTTATCACTGGAAACATCAAATGTATTCATTGTATATCCCTATGTTATACTTGTTCTATGTCTATTGCCTACCTAGGATGAGATCATAGACTAGTTTCCGATATCTCGATCCGTTGCACTCATCATTTTAGTAGCTCAGTTTCTTGTATTTAAAGAGTAGATCTAGTTGGATTCAATGTTATCTGCACACTCCTTGTAGTCGAATTGGTTGAGGTCGTCATCCGTGTATCGTGAAAAGTTGCATAGCCTTGGATCAATGAGTAACAACAAATGGAAATTATAATGACACGTTGCATTCATTTTTTATGCAGCGAGTGTTATGACAAATACCAATTATAATGATACATTGCAGCCATTGTTTACTTTATAAACTTAGACGTTGAAATTTAATATGAGTTTATATTAAATAATGTATAACATATAACATTGTTTAGTTTGTAAATTATAAAAAAATTACATGATAATGAAAATTCTTCCAAATAAAAATAAATAAATGCAATGGAAGAAGCCTCTATCGTGGAAGAATTTTAAATTCAAGAAAATCTTGGTGCATATCTTCAGTTGTAATCCAAGTAAAAATCCAAGTACAATAGGTCCATTTTCATGATACAATTATTAATTCTCATGTTCTTCAGGTGGGTGAGCATAGACCTATTCTGATTATCTCCAGAAATTTAAATGTGGAGAAGATGAGAAGCTTATCACCTATATCATGTTAAAAGACAACCAATAATGCTCGTTCATATGGGAGAGACATTTCATAATAAATAAGCATCGTCTGGATATATAGAAAACATGTAATATTGGTAAACATTGGAGCCCATCATTATTCAATCTTAAATGATCATGTCAAGGTCGATTCAAAAACTAGTCGACAACAATATATCTGCGATTCTTATTTTTTTCAATGAGCGTCTTATTCCTGTTGAGCCCTAAAGACATAATATTCATCATTATCATGACACAAGGACATCCTCCTAAGTCCTCATCCTCCTAATCAACATGGGATATCATGTCATCATATCGTCCTCCTAATTATCTTCGATGGGCATACAGACAGAAAACTTATTCAGTTAATCGTTTCAAAAATGCACTATGTATCTCATAATATAATGCCAATCTCATGAGGTTAAAAGAGAAGGATGCTTACAAACAAAACGAACTTTAAAATAAAAAGTCAAAGCATAACTCTCACACGTTTAAAATATCAATGACTTTTATGATACACATATCAATTAATTTTATGATACAGTCATGCTTTTAGTTTACCATGTCATGTATTTCTTCACTAAATTTTATGGTGTGCACATGTATTTCTTCACTTTATGTTTCACTGACGTTCTTAGTTTATCAGTTTAGCAGGTCTTGAACTTCTTCACTAGAGTTCATGATGTTCTCATAACGACGTTATACATAAACTTTTTATGCACCCTTGATAACATCGTGTATATATTTTATATATACACATACTTTTTAAAAGTGTTTTTAATAGAGAAATAGGTTAAACATGTATGAAACATGTGTGATTTTAAAATAAAAAATGAGATTTATTCTAGATATATTATTGGGTAGCTTGAGTTTCACACTAGGGTTCCATCTAGTTAGCTCATCCATTCTTGAAATTCAAACACTAGAGAAGTTAAGTCAACTAATGGAAGCTCTTCCTTAAAGGGAGGGAATTGCTTCTTTACAACTACTCTTGCTTCTTTTAAATATGTTTCCATCACCTTCATATATATACCAAACATTCATTGATAAATCCTATAAGATTTCATAATTCCTCTGATATAAATACCATTGGTTCTCCAATGTATGGATCCAACCATCACATGTATTGCATGTGTATTCAATAATCTTAAAGGTGTATAATGATGTAAGCATGATAAAACCTTGTCCATATTGTGATCCCATACCCTATGCCTTGTCTAGCTTGCATATAGAGAGGTCATGCCTATGGAAATTCTTTGAAGGGAACATGCACATGATATTTATTATTTATCAAGGTATTTATTAGGACAACTCATTTTTCTATTGCTTCATCATTCATTGCACATTGTATGAGAATTTTAATTCCCAGTACACCACTTCTTGTTTGTGCTTTTGGGTGTGAGGGAAAAAATCTTGAGATGAGTCATAAGCCATATCTAAGATCTTACATAGTGTGAGAAAAAAATAATTCTCACATGTCTCAACATTGTGAGTTAAGTTTTTTATGATACTACATGGGATGTCAAATTTGTGGTCACCAATAATATGTGAGACATTACCACCATGCCAATAACTTGAGAGACACTGCTTCCATAGAACTTATATGAAGAGACATGAAAATAATTTGGAAGAACCAATAACATACAACAATATAAGGTAGAGAAATAAACCCATTCACCTTTCAAAGAAGTCATGGATCCCTAACTAATCTTATCATGAATGGGATAATTTCATGAGTAAACCACTACAAATTTAACCTTAATAGATAATAAAGACTAAACTCAACTCTAATATGATGAAAGGAGAACACACTTGGAGTTATTAAATGACGATCTCCTATATGAAGAGGTTATAGAAGTTGTACATATGACTATTTCTATCTTTACAATTTATGTTGGGAATCCTTTATTGTATAACTTTGGGTGGCCATAATAAACCCATTTCCTATCTTTGAACAATGTAACCACTTTGATTCCATTTAGTGTTCCTCTTCCACCTCTTTCAAGGCATGATAGTATATTATATATATATATATATATATATATATATATATATATATATATATATTATTTTCTAGTTTGTTCGTGACCTACTGAACTAGCCCGTGGCTTGAGAAACCACAACTCAGGGGCATCTAGGCTCAGGGACATCTAAGCCATCAAAATCACCCAGGGATCGCACCCAGCCTGAGCCACACCGACCCTTAACATGGATGGATTTTTTTTTTGCACGAGTTTCGAACCAGTGACTTAACATCACAGAGTTCCTTAACAACACACTCTGTCACCGACTGTCCTACACCTCAGGGACTAGTATATAATAATTTTATAAAAAACTTAAACAAACATTAATGAATTCAAAACCTTTATTTAAATTCCATCAATAACTAAATAATCTTATACAATATAAACTTATGCAGTCAATTGAATTGTCCTTTTAAATCCAATTTAAAAATCCAAAAATGAAAAATTTTAAGATATTTTAGAAATTGGACATGGTCAAAGTGATAAATAAATGTATAAATAATAATATAATAACATAATATAACAAATTATAAAAATATTAATAGCCTACTGAAACATAAATGAAATATTGTATTATAATATGATACATAAATGGATAATCTTAAAATATTAAAGGATTGGACATAGTGTGAGCAACATTGAAATTTGATGTTCAACTTTGTTTATCAAGAAAAGAAGTCATGAGATTCCAATATTTTTACCACCCTTCAATTTAAGTTCACATAAACTATTAGCCTTTCAATTTTAGGTTCACAAAAATTTTTGAGTACAAAATGCTATTATATTAGAGGGGTATATATTCAGATCATCCACATACAAACCTTGACCTATGGACTTTAGTCATTGTGGACCTTTATTCATGGTGGTGACATGAGGTGGTTTAAAATAAGAATGAAAAAAAATGTAGGATTGACAATTATTCCTCAAAGTGACAAGAATGAATTGTACTTTACTTATGTAATATTAGTCTTATAAGTGCAATATGAACCTAACACGTGTAATTTCCATACATTAGTTGGTGAGTTTTTCTTTCGAAAAAAATATTAAAGAACTAAGACAATAAAATATAATTAATTTTTTTTTAAAGTAACAATTCTATATATTACCTTTCATGGAGAAAAATTACAGTATCATCAGTGATAACATGGATTTGCTTGAGCTGAATTTACCTAAGGGAAAATAAATTCAGCCTAGCTCTGTCTCTGCATTCAACATTTAAAATTAAAAACGATTTTCAGAATCGAATTGTGGGGAAACCGATTCGACCAGATCCTCCATTAAAACTATAAGACAAAAAAAGAAACTATCTAAAGTAATACAAAAATTGACTGTGATGAACTTCCAAAAGAATGGAATAGTTGACAGATTAAAACATGCATGATTACACCTGTAATTCTATTGCATCTCAAGGGTGTGTGTTCTTCTCTTTCGCAGAAACCATATCGATAGTTGGAGCAACACTCAGATTTGAAGTAGCTGGGGTATTAATTTCTTGTCCTGGAGCATGCAGTGAGTGAAGCATCGTAACAAGTAGGGATTCAATTTACTCTATGTGGTGGTCCAAGTGCTGCAGCCAAAAGCGAAGGTCATCCACGTCCTGTTTGACCACAATGAACAAATCATGTAGTATCAATATCGTTCCTTTGATTCCAACATAAGAAGCACAGTCCGAGCTCAGAGGCTCATCCACATGAGGCGCTTCCAAATGAGTGTGAAGATGCTCCACCTGAGTAGGGAACTCCTCCCGAGATGGCACAGGGTCTGAGGGTGGCAATGGAGTGGAGGGTGGTGGCGAGGGGGAAGAGGGAGGTGGGCTCGTCGGGCTAACCAAGGTCGACTATGAAGACAAGGCCGTATCTTGGATTGGGCCTGGAGTAAAGCCCATAGAATTTCCTTGGAGGTTGAACCACTGCACATGACATGCCCATGGTGACAAAAAAGGTGGGAGACTACTCTGGTATGGGGAGGATTGGACGGATGAAGGGGGAAAGGAGTTGGGAGATGGAGCGGGGATAAGAATATGTCAGCTCGCAATGACCACCTTGTTTTGGAATCAGAGAGGTCCTCTCTTCGGGTTCTCATTGAGCCAAGGCATGGCCAAATGTGAGTGAGGATGAGGCAGAGATGAGAATGGAAAATATAGAGTGAGAAATAGGTAGGCAAGCCTATAAAAAACATAGAGGATGAGAGAGATTGAAAGGTTCGAAGGTCACCAAGGGGGATTACCATAAAAGGAGAGCTGGAGGGGGAGTTCCCATGCACATAGAGGTGATGACCTGCATCTTTCCTCCATCGCCCAAATGAAAGAACCAGAGGGGGCATGCTGGGGAAATTAGTAACAAGCACATAGTAATTAAGGTGATCAATTCGCGGGGGGGGGACATGCATTGGTCACATGGTCTATGGAGAGGTGGAAGTTGTCGACATCTTCCATCGATGCGTGGACCCTACTGGCACCCCATCCGGGGGAAACATAATTAATTTAATAATAAACAAACACAACAAATATTTTTGGTTGAGCCAAATTCCTCCTAGAAGATTAGATTCATATTACATTATCTAAGCCCTAGAAAATTGTGAGTTGTACAAAGTATCAATAATATTTTGGTTAATAGATTTAGTTTTTTTATAAAATTATTTAACATTGCTTAAATCTTAGTTGTTTCATATTTACAATTTCAAAGAATCTTACCTAAAAGGGTATTTAAAAAATATTTTGATTTTTCAAAATTAATTACACTATTTATAACAAAAGAAATTCATAGCGTGGAATTCATTTTTCTTCGATTATAACTTTTAATTAAATAATCCCTTCACCGAGACATCCAATACACTTTGTTCCCCCTTATTTGTTTTCATGTGGCACTTTGGGCATTCCAATGAAGGAATAGAATACATCCTTGAAATTTAAATAATCCCTTTTGCACCCACTACTTGGATCCACAATATTCAAAGTTTTAACTTCTCCTTCCCACCACAAAGTGTTATATATATATATATATATATATATATATATATATATATATATANAGAGAGAGAGAGAGAGAGAGAGAGAGAGAGAGAGAGATTCTGTATTTATGGCTTTCTCCTTATAAACCCAACTTAGTAGGAGAAAGTACTAAACATCTAAAATTTATTATATGTGTGTGTTGCTTTATAGGTTCTTATAAGGAGAAAATTATGGGTGGATAGTTTTCTAATCCTTAAAATTTACGGGCTGAAAAATTTATTCTAAGATGGTTTCCTCTCCACAACCACATGTAAAAACAAATCAAAATAATTGGAAAAAAAAATGAATTAAAGATAAAATTTCAACTCTAAGTGTGAGTGATGTAAAATTATAAGCTAATAATATAATAATAATATATTAAAGAAAAAAAATTATATTTATTATAATCATATAAGGGATGGAATAATACTATATTCCTAAAATTAGAAATAGAGAAGGTAAGGATTGGAGAAGAGAAGAAAATAAAAAATATAGAAATAAGGATTAATATAATTATACAACTTGAGTGGGCCTACTGGTTAAGAAGATGTGTTTCCTCCTAAGAGGTCACAAGTTCAAATCCAGAAGGGGGTTGTCAATTTTTGTGTGTCGTATATTGTAGGAAATGTTTTGGATGATAGATGGAATGTAGGTCATATCCCCTTGAGAAAACATTCTTTGGAATGATTCCTTCACCTCTCTAAATGGTTTTCAAGTATGAGGAGGGAAATGGAGTAAGGATCCTAGACCCGCAAGATGTTAAAATATGACAACTATAAATTAAATTAAAATGTAAAACTAAATTTACTTGTGTAAATGTTGGTTTACGAAATTGGTGGAATAGGTGGTAGTTCTCGTAACTATGTAACAGTTCCAATATTCATATATTTATTTGAATCATGTGAAATGTAATTAAGTGTTTTAAGCCTTGAATAATAAGAGATATTGATGCCTTTCCTCGTGGATGTTTCCTTGACACACCATCAGGGTTTTACCAGGTACATATTGTGTGTTATTTAAGTTAGTTAGTTGTTTTCTTGTCATTTCTTTTACATGTGGTATCAGAGTGAAGGTGAAGAAGTTTTGTCAGATTTTTGAATTTGTTGGTCGAAGAAGATGAAGCCAAAATTATTTCCTCAAGGGTGCTTATGGATCTCGTTTTTCCCATGTGGAGAGGAGAGATAAACAATTTTTTGGTGCTCATGTTTTGGCACACAGAGGAAAGAGAAATTGAGTTGAGGGTTTTGTGCCAAGTTGAAGCCTAGTAGAGTTTAGTGGTGTGACTCCTTTCTATGAAGAGTTTTGTTCTAATTTGAATCCTAAAAGATTTTAGTGCCACAACCTCTATCCATGCAGAGTAAAGAAACAATGGTGGTTTATAAAAAAAGTCTATCCATTTGTAGAGGATACTATAGGCTCAATGAAGGGTTGATCGATTGCATAGTAGGTCGTGAGGTGAAGGTCAACGAGGGTTTTTTGTGCCAAGTCGAATTCGAGAAAAGGAGAGAAGAGCAAGAAAGATAAGAAAAGGAAAGCATATCTAGTTGTGAAGAAAATTCTTGTGCTAGAGATAACTTACACTAGAGGTAGCTACCAAACTGAGCATACAAGAGAGTAGGTAAAGGTACCAATTGTTTTTTTTAAATTGAAAAAAAAGGAAGAAAAACAAAAGTTTGTTTTTGGAAAGTTTGTTTTTTGAAAAGTTTGCCTTTGTTTGCTTGTGGAAAATATTGGAAAAAAAATAAATATTTATATAATCTTAAGAGTTCATATAAAAAAAGTAAAATTGGAGGGAGCCTATGTGTAGAACTAATGGTAAAGATGTCGAATTCAGAATTCAAGGTTGAAAAATTTAAGGGTAAAAATAACTTCAAACTGTGGAAACTTAAAATGTGAGATTTGTTAGTACAAAAAGGGTTTCATAAGGCATTAGATGGAAAGAGGAAGAAACCTGCATCTATGATTGATGAAGAGTGGGAAGACCTAGATGTCAGAGACCTCAATACAATTTGATTATGTCTTGTCGATGATGTCTTGTTTAACATTATTGGAGAAGAAATGACAACAGGCTTATGGAGCAAGACAGAGAGTATTTATATGACGAAGTTCTTAACAGATCATATCTATTTGAAGAGGTAGCTATATAGTTTAAAAATAAAAGAAGGTATGAAAATTGTAGACCATTTAAATGTCTTTAATACTCTTATATGTTTGTTGAATAGTATGGATGTTAAACTCGATGATGAAGATAAGGAAGTTACATTGTTCTGTTCATTGTCTAAATCATGGGATCATTTTGTCACTTCCATTGTCTCTACTCCTTAGTATTTGATAAATAGATCATCATTAGTTGCAATATATTGTAAAATCACTAAAGAGGTATGGACATGTCATCCTTGCGATTATTCAAATTTCTAAAAAAATGTTGTAAAGATTACGCTCTTACTCCTAAGAATCAACGTTCCAAGTTAGACCCCATATCAAAGAAATATATCTTTGTTGGTTATGATGATGTAGTAAAGGGATATAGATTTTGGGATCCTTCTTCCCACAAAATCATCATTAAGGGAGATGCATTTTTTAATGAATCTCCTCTCATCAAATCAGAAAATGTAGAAGTTGATTTGAAACAAGAACAGGTACCATTGAATCAACAAATTCAGAGGGAGACCCAAAAATACACAGACACAAGGAAGCAAGAAGAATATTTTGATGATAAAGAAGTCATATATGTTGAAGATATTAAGGAGAATGTGGAAATTCCACAACCAACACTGAGGATATCTACACGGTAGATAAATCCCCCTAAGAGGTATACCGATTTTGTTTCATCCATTTTTTTGATTAATAATGACATGGAACCTTATTTTTATGAGGAATAAATTAATGATATTGATAATGTTAAATGGAAGATGGCAATGAAACAGTAGATGGATTCCCTGGAGAAAAACAAAACTTGGGATCTAGTAGAACTTCCTAAATATAGAAAGGTTGTTGGATGTAAGTGGGTGTACAAACTGAAGAATTGGGTTGATGGTAAAATTGAAAGACATAACTATAGAATGGTTGCAAAGGGGAACTCTCAAATGGAAGGTATATATTTCCATGATATTTTTCCACTAGTTGTTAACCTTGTATCTATACGTGTTCTTCTATCACTAGTTTATTTTCTTGATTTGGATTTAGAGAAATTAGATGTTAAAACAAAAATTATTACATGGAGATTTCGACAAGGAGATATACATGGAACAACCATATGGTTTTGTGCAACATTGCTAAGGAATAATAGTTTTGCAAGATCAAGATATTTTTGTATGGCCTGAAGAAGTCACCCAGACAATTACAAAATGCTTGATTCCTTCATGGTGAGCCAAAGTTTTACAAGAAGTGAGTATGACCATTGTGTTTAATTCAAAATTTTTAATAATGGAGTATTTATTATATTGGTATTGTATGTTGATGATATTCTTATTGCAAGAAAAATTATGGTTGAAATCAATAGGTTAAAGGATCATATGGTTAGAAATTTTGATATGAAGGATCTAGGAGCAACAAAACAAATCTTGGGCATTGAAATACACAGAGATGAAAAAAATGGTAATCTTTGGATTTCACAATAGAATTATGTGGAGAAGATACTTCTAAGATTTGGGATGAATAATGTGAAACCTACAAGTATCCCTTTAATTTTCTTCCCATTTTAATATTTCTTCGGGTTTATGTTCTAGTAATGAGGAAGAAAAGGATTATATGTCTCATGTACCTTATTATAATGAAATAGGAAGTTTGATGCATTCGATGGTATGTACCAAACCGAATATTTCACACGTAGTCAGTGTTGTCAGCAGGTACATGGAAAATACAAGAAGATAACATTGGAATGCAGTGAAATGGTGCTTTGCTATATAAGAGGTACAAGCGATTATTGCATCACCTTTAATGGTAGTAGTGGTTATGTATGTGGCTATTTTGATTCAGATTTTGCAAGTGATTTGGACAAGAGAATGTCTACTTCAAGTTATATATTTACTCTTGTAGAATGATTTATTAGTTGGATGTCAAAGCTTCGGGAAACAATTTTTTTATCCACTACATAGCCAAAATATATTGTTTCCTCGCATTCTTACACAAAGGAAATTTGGTTGAATGGTCTTCTGGGTGAGTTTGGAAGAATGCAAGACAACATAATTGTATTCTACAATAGTCAAAGTGATATTCATTTGGCTACAAACTGAATTTACCATAGTAACAAGAAACATATTGATATTAAGTACCATTTTGTAAATCATTTTATTGATGGAGGTGGATTATATCTTAAAAAGGTCCACACTCAAGAAAATTATGCATACATGTTTACAAAATTGGTCTTACTAGAGAAGCTACGGTGGTGTTTGACTTCTCTTGGATTGCAAAGGAGGTGATGAATGGGCTTGGGAAAGGTATCATGTAAATTGTTGTCAATGTATATGAAAACAATTAATTAAAAGAAAATGTAAAAGTAAATTTACTTGTGTAAATGTTGGTTTACAAAACTAGTGGAACAGGTGGTAGTTCTCTTAACTATGTAATAGTTCCAAGATTCATATATATATTTGAAACCCTAGAAATGTAATTAAGTGTTGTAAGCTTTGAATAATAAGAGATACCATACCTTTCCCCATGGATGTTTCCTTGACACACCATCAGGGTTTTATCACGTGAATCTTATGTGTTATTTAAGTTAGTTATTTACTTTCTTGTCATTTATTTTGCAACCATATTGTTATGTTTAGGCTCTTGAATACCAACACAAGTGTGGTCGAAGGTAGAACCTATTGGCCATAATGTTGGACTAGCTAAATGCACAAAACCAAATCATATTAGATGCAATGTGATTGATGAGTTTTACCTTTCTTAATTAAGGAGGAAGTCTTTAAATTTATTGTAAATATTGTATGCATATTGATTTTCTTATTATGTATTTTTAATCGAAAGAGGTTTTATATTTTAAGTTAATATTGGCATTTTTTTTTTTTAAACATATGAAAAATCTATTACAACTTTTTTCATTATATTTTTGAATACAAATAAATAATTGTTACTATATTACTTTATGTAATATTTGCATCAATGGATTTTAAAGTGAACCAAATAGAGGGGGAATATCTGAATTGTAAGTATTTTCAATTCCAAAGTTTTTCCTTTACCATAACTCAATGTTTTCCTTAACACTCCAATATGAACGACATGAATAACCATTCTACCTTTCCGCAGGGATGTGGTAATTTGAAGTCTTTGACATGGACCACAATGGTCCATGCCCACATTTGAAAAATAGGAATAAGCAAAAAAAAAAATTGTTTAGACTCATAGCGACAACTAGCCGAAAGATTTAACTTATGCATTGGGCTAAGGCTTTAACTTATGAGAATGTACTTTTTGGGTATATGTCAGTGAACATCTTAGATTTTGAAAGCATATGAGAAATGAAAAATCCTTATAAAAACCCATCATTGACATCAATCAAGCATTTTGAAGGAACTAAAGATGTTGAATCTTTTATTTGAAAGTTGTAAGTATGGTGATTGTTTCAACTCTAAAAATCATCAAATGGCCACCTCCCTGCAAATGGTTGCAAGGCATTAATAATAAAAAATATCAGTTATCTATAAACTATAAATACTTAATTATAGGTGGGTCTCCCTAGTTTAAAATAGAAATAGAAATTCATTTTTTTCTCCAAAGAATGATCTTTTACACACTATATCAGTTCCCTTATGATATTTGATGCATCGGTCTCTTGTGTTAATTAATTTATGGAGATGATGGTTGATGAAGTAGAAGGTTTTGTCTTGGATTATCCTCCATGTTACACAAAAGTTGTTGTTTTGTTCCATCATCAAAAGGTTAGTATATGTTGAATCTCTCATATTGCAATCGAGATATGGTGCATCCACTTTGAAAAATTTGTTCATCACAACAAACCAACATGAAGTCATATTCAAACATTGCAATATAATATTTTATATGGTATGTTAGTTTCGTTCCTTACAGATATATTTGAAGGTAATGTGATAAAGTTCTAAAAGGGTCAAGCCTATTGTTCAACACGATGCCTATGGTATATTGCAAGTTCTTCATATTGATTTTGTATGGTTGATTGATATTCAAATATTGTCTTAAGGAGATTAGTATGTTGATTATATGCCATTGTTACATAAGCTGGGAAATCAACATAGGTTTATTCAACGTGTTGAATAGGATGTTATTTCAAGGGCATTTAAACGATGGTGATATGGATATTAAATCAAGTGAATTTTTGCATAGCTGGAATAATATGTTGTTAATTGGATTAAGTGGATTAGTAGAATTGTGATGTGGAAAGGGAAGTAAATGTTGAGGCGATGTGAACCTCATGTATTGAATGCATGAACATGAGTTTATTGGTGGGGTTACCACCTTGGATGTTCATCATTTTCATTTTGATGGTTTGTGGAATTGAGCTCTGTAAAAATTATTTTGTTCGAACCCTAACCCTTGATTTTCTGGCATTGAAACTCATTTCGCTTAAGGAAAATTATTCAAGCAACTAGTAAAGGTATGCTTCCTATAGTTTCTCTCATCAAACGCATTTTAAATTTACAATTATAATTTTAATGTATCTCTGTGTAATGGTGAATAAATTTGTTTCTTTTTGTTGGTCTTCTTTATTGGTTTCTTTTCCCTACATAAAATGATAGTAGTGAAGCACTACTATTATTTATCTTGTTGTTTCAAAATGAAGAAGATTCTTGTGGTTTCTCCTTGATATATTTGATTCCACATTGGATAAAGAAATATGTTATTACTTATTACTCCTTCCTTCACTCCAACCCCATTATTTCTCTTATATCTATCGACCTAATTTAAATGATGTTCGTTATTGAGCTCCATTGTCACTCAGTTTACAAATGACTTCCTTCATCACCCTGTTATAAAATATTTTATACTATGATATTTTTTTGGGTTGCACCCTCTACCTAGAGTTCAACCTACTAGTTATAACTTCCTTTGTAATTATATCCATTCTCTTCTCTTCAAATATTTGTGTATCTGGTTAGGGTTGATTGAAGGGAAGAATGTGCAGTTTGTTTCAAATCATTTGCAAAAGAAGATGTTGGTTATCATGTTTTCATAACCCTAACCTCTGAACTCATTATAGTTGTTGAAAATGTATATGGGTTTTGGGTGTGAAACCCTAAATGTCCTCCAATCAATATTTTGATGATGAGTTGTTTCAATTCAGTTTTGATTATGGTTAGAATGGAAGAAAATATGTGAAGTTTGTTTTGGAAGTGGTTTTTATATAGTACATTTGGGATATTTATGATGATGCTTTCGTATAGAGTGATCATCAATTGTGTCGTTGATAAATGAATTGTTTGAAAAAATGTGGGTTGTACCTACGAATTTTGTTGCACACAAAATTGATTAGAATGCCACATTTTGGATTTGATGCGATGAATAGTTTATTAAACTACAAGATTATGATGAGTGTTGATTTTGAAATGGTTATCCTCACTATACATTCGATAGAGGCTTACTGATTATTGATTATGTCATTTCATTAGTTGATGACATGCAAAGTTGAAATAACTTTCATTTTATGATTGTGCTTAGTCTGTCCAATACATTTCATTATTGAAAATTTTGAGAGAAACATAAATATATTATTTGAAGACAGTTTATAGATTTTGGAGGATGAGATTATTTTGGGATTTTAAAATAAAAGGATACATATTTAATTTTATATTGTTACGAGTAAAATATCTCTATGGCTAGGGGTAAACCACAACAGGCGGAATTGATTGCAGAAATCAACTATAATCTTAGGTATTCTATATAAACAAACATGCTAGAAAGACAAGATAAAATTCCTACCTCGCCCATACGTTCAATTAAGTCCACCATTGGGCACTTGACTCAAAGCAATACACTTGTAGCTTGTCCTCAACAACCAAGAAACAAGAATATGGAGATAATATATAATTTTAGCACATTCAATAGAATAATCCATCAACATTCATAACAAATACACCCATGGAATAAAAATTCAAATATTTGCAAGATATTAATTATACGAGAAAAGAGTATTTCTATTAAAATGTTATCAACAAAAGTGAATGAATTACAAACTTTTGTGACGGAATGGTTCGGAACCGAGAAACTAAGCTCCTTCTAGTTGGGCCTCTATGACTTCAATTCTCCACCAAAGGTAAGCTCATATAAGAGAGACAATGAGATTCTCAAACAAGTAGGGAAGAGCTTGGGGGATGAACAACGTGTTCAGACTTAAAGGACAAAGGGATGCATACTCAATATGAAGTGAATAATTTCTCCAGAGTAACTTTTCTCTCAAACTTGAATTCTTCTCTTGTTTTCCATAGCTCAGATTTTGCCTATTTGTAGCCTTCAAGTGGAACTGAAGGATTGAGTCAGAACATTTACCATATAGGGAAGGTCAAGGATCATGGATCTCATGACGTGACATGGAAACCTGACACCATTTTTTAATTTTGGGCACAAATCTCGATGTACGTGGGTTTTAGTGGTGTAACCTGCATATATGCATGTTGTACTATAGGTAGGACATGTATATGTTGACAAATAAATTTTTTAGCTCTGGGATTTGCAAAAAGGGAATTCAAGTCTGCATAGGGAAATGGAAAAAGGCCTTTTGTGCAAGTTTGCATAGGGTGAGGTAAATATTTCTATAATAGATGCCCCCTAATGCGTGAGGTCATAGAAGTATCTACAATGGCCTAAATATATCATAAGACCCAGAAGTGGAGTAATGAGGACCCAACTGGAAGAACTAGTTGCTCATTACAATTTGTACTACCTTTGCACACATGGCTTCTAATTTGAATTACACTTCAAATTCATGTAAAAATATACCAAACAATTGTCCATGGCCATGAATAGGAAATACAAAGGTGGATACATGACAAAGGATGTCATAGTCATGAACAAGGCCCAGTAAAACTAGTCTCAAAATCAATTTGAAGATATATGTATACAATGGAGTACAATCTGATCTCTCATGATCACTGAAGTCACATAGGTACTGGTCCAAGAAAAGGTAGAAATAGCTTAGGGAAGCTGTGACTATAAACTGATGTCTTCAAGTCTTCTACACAATCCGCCAAACGTGCAAGTCTACATCTTATGAATAAAGGAGTTGAGGTTGAACACAACGAGACTTCATTTGATTACCAGTCATTGAGGTATACCGTTAACAAATATGAGACAACCTACCGATAATGAAAGTAGGTATCAAGGAAATGAGTACATTATTACAAGTGTGAATAAAGGATTTGGGTTCTAACACTTGAAGAATCCATCAATCAGGAGACATTGATGTATTCCCAAATGTTGATGGCAAGAGAACCTACCACTAATGTCTGCAAGTCTCTAGGTACTCATAGGACTCTAGGTCTCATCTCCAAAATATATGAGATGAATTTGATGGAAGGAGACACACTGAATGGAGAGCATTAAGGGATCTCTCGTCATTCCGCATGAGGTACAAAGAAGGAGATTGATAAATTGGAGGAAATCAGATGAAGAACATGTTCACGAACCAACGAACCTGTGCATCTTTCGTGTGTTCTAGGTGCAAGCGGTGCATGAAAAAGACGCTTTGAATAACAAACAATAAGGAAAAACGTTGACCAAGGCAAGGAAACCACCAATAGGGCTACTGGCATCTAAGTCTCTGCATGAATCCCAATGTGTGAATAGATGTCTTTCCATCGAACACAGGGGAAACCACCCAATCAACGACCAATGATGAAATGGCGACTGTTGGGTTCAAGTTTACCTACCAATGAGGAAAGTAGGACTAGGGTGTATAATAGGAATAGCAATTCATGTCATTATAAGACACATTGAGGGTATTTCTGACATGAAAAGTCAAGAGTTCTGAGGATTGGCTGACACAGGTTGAGAGACATCCTTTGAACAAGAGCATGAGACATATGGAAGACTCTGGTAGGATAGACTCAATGATGAAACTTTGAGATGCAAGAGTAATCAATCAAACTTTCCATAGGGAATGGAAGAGTAACCAGTCGGGGGAGTAAACTCTCTGTAACAAGCTCAGATTCCTAAGATCATGCTAAACCCAAAATTTTGATGACAAGTGGACTCAAAAAAAATTTGCTTTGTTAAAAGGTGACATGAATGCTACCAATATAAGATAATATTCCCTTCCCACCCGTAACTTTTGGTTTTTTCATAGTTAAATGAATGTTATGATACAGAGGAGGAAATGAGTGTTGCAAATAATAAAAACTAGTTCGAACAATGGAACATACCTATGCTCAATGGAAGGAGGTGCATGCAGGATATGGAGAATCAAGGGAATGTTTCCTTTTGGGTATAGGGTGTCAATATGCAAAGGATATAAAAAAGGCTATTCTTGGTTGAGGCTAAAAAATGCTAAGGTGAACAACTTATATCGTAAAAATGAAAACTAAAAATAGTCTCAATAATATAATCAATGGCATGAAATGCAATTACAACTTAACGCCAAAAAATGTCATTTTTCGTAATCTTAGTCTACTTGGTTTGAAAAAGGGATAAACTTGCACCAAATAGACGTCCTTTCAAATCCAATTTACGAGTGTGAAAGAGACAAGTTCACTGGACAATCTTTTCTCTTTTTGAAAATGAGTCAGAAAAGAGATTAAATCAAACTCGATTGGGAGTCCTCTAGGTATAGGTCAGCATGTTTATGAGTAAGAAATGAGGTTCAACATAAATTCTTGTATTATCTATAAGGGACTCTCGGTCCTATGTACGTGATTCTCTGCATGGGAACCGAATGAAGCAGGGGATATGACTAGGGTACCCATGTTTGGTAAGTCTCTACCATTTGATAGCAACACTTCTAGTTGTAGATAGAAGGTTTTATGTCACTATAAAATGGGTTCATACCTAAGGAATATGAGTTAAATTCATAGGACGATGCAAATGTGCATGATGGAATGGATACCTATCCTATATGATGGGTAGCGAAAATACCTGTCCAAAGTTACGAATGGGTGACATGGTGCTGAAAACTGCAATAATCCCCAAATAAAACTACAAAAACCAACTCAATCCACTGTTGTATTAATCCATTAGGCCAAAATATTATCCAAAACTTTAGGTGTACGCGGGCTACAGTTCATCAAGTTGTGTATACGTGTTCTTATACATGGTTGTTTAAAAGACGACCAACATATAATCATCCCTATACATGACTGTGAACACTAGAATCCATGCATATGTCCGTAAATAATGTGTTTTAGTGGTTTCTAACTCAAAAAGGGGTTTTTCTCTTGCAAGGTGTTGCTAGAGTGGAGAGAAAGAGAACATGAGGAGGTAGATGTTGCAATGTAGAGGCATATAGGGGCCCAAATGGCCTTGAAAAGATGCGGGATATATAATTTTTGGGCTATCAAAGGTATGAGGGCCCAAGTGAGATTTCTACAGTTTCTCATGGATTACTGGGATCTGGATAGTGAGAGATTCAACCTTGATGGAAAATCATTAAGGATTGAAGTCGAGGACATTTATTTCTTCACGGGATTGTCACGTCGGGGTGAGGTGGTCAACCTCATCGCATTGCAGAGAATGAGAAGGTCAGGAGTCAACTCCCCATTAGAGCGATAAACAATCTTAGTATCAATATTGTTGTCCTCATTTTGACACAAATCACAGGATCAACCTCTTTGAATCAGGCATCGAGGCCACTTATGTTCTACTTAGTGGAGTGCATGTATGACTGGTGCACCTTACTGCTAGGCAACATGAAGAGCCAGTTGATAGAATACAAACATGGTAGTAAGAGGAACTTCGGGTTCGCTTCTATTTTGCGCAGTTTTTTCTTTGAGCAGGTTCCAGGCTTGGGACCTAGAGTTGAGATTATTCCGCGTGGACCTCATGATAAAGCCATGCCATGATGGACCTAGAGATGATATTATTCCAAGAAGAAGGGGAAGAAAAGGAAGTACTCCAAGGGTAGGAACCCCGAGGAATTTAAGAAATCCAATCCACCTACTTTTTATGGGGAAATAAAAAAAAAAAAAAGAGAAAAGGCATAAGCTTGGATACTAGGCCTAAAGAAGTATTTAGAGTTCATAACTACTCTGAGAACTTTAAATCCCAAATAACTATATTCAATTTGAATGGAAAGGACTCTATCTGGTGGGAAGATCATAAGAATGTAAAAGGAATCTGGGAAAAGGGGTTGTCTTGGAATAAGTTTGAGAAATACTTCAAGAAGAAGTACCTTTCTAAGAGGTACTATGATGAAAATATGAAGGATTTCTATGAGCTCAAATTAGGACAAATCACTATAGATGAATACATCAAGAAATTTATGGAACTGATGAGGTATGTACGCTACAGAAAGGATGAAAAAGTAAATATGAAACAATTTCTTAGTGGGCTTCCTCAATCCTTCTAGAACAAGATTGAATTTGATAAACCTAAAACCATGGAAGAAACCATTCAAAAGGCTATATAATATTATGAGAAACTCAACCACAAAAAAAAAAAAACCAAGGAATGGAAGGAGAAAAATAAAATAGGATTCAAGAATATGGGAGTTAAACATTCAAGGTTCAAGAATTTTGGGAAGAATCCCAGGATGGGCTTCCCTACCAAAAGTTTGAATCAACAAAACTTCCCATCTTAAGGTGGAGATAAGACTATTGGATTAGCCTCGAGTAGGAATGAAAAGAAAAATAAGGAATCATTGAAATGTTGGGGCTTTGGAGAATAACACATGCTGAGAGACTTTCCTCATAGGAATCCAAACAACAAGGGATTTTAATACTTCCAAGGGGATACCACAGTCTATTGTGTGGCTAGAAACCTACGAAAAATCCATGCAACTTTGGAAAATAAACAATCAGACCACCAAGCCTCGGTGGTGGAAATGGAAGGTATGGTCACCAACCATATTATTTTTATTATGATTGAGCCTGGTTCTAATTTGAGTTATATTTCTCCTCAAACAATTGGGAAGTGTAAATTACAACCAACAAGACACACTAAGCCATGGATAGTACAACTGGCCATGGGAACAAAAATAAGGGTAGCAAGGGTCATCACAACATGCCCAGTCATCATGAATGGTTCCCACCCAAGCCACCTTAAACATCCTTCCTATATGTTAAGAACCTGAATAGATCTACAAATATAATCACCACAAATATTGAATACACAATAGATCCACAAACCAATATAGAATAAATCACACTTTATTATTACCAAACCCTTGAGGTAGGGAAACACCATACAATGGATCCTATTATGGAAGGGATCCTCTCCTGTTCACATGCCTCTTCAAGGGGGCATCTTGTTATTGAAATACAACTCACAATACAATATTTCTCTTCTTGTCCCATTACATTGCTTGAACCCCTTTATATAGTTCTACCATCACCTAAGAACATTTTAGAGGAGGAATCTTCTATAAGTAAAACTTTCTAAGAAGTCCTCTTACATTTATTATATCTAACTACCCATTTAGTATATCTAACTACCATAGTGGGCCTTATTTGATAATATAGTAGACCTAGTCCACCTTACATTGAATGGCCTCCATTATTATCAATATGGTCCCTCTAGCCCCCCCCCCACTACCTCTCTATCTACCTTACATTCCATCACCCTTATGAAAGAATTATCCTGAATGCTTGATGTACAACCATATACCAGGGTCTCATGGATAAGTGTGGACCATAGTGCTAAAGTAAACTAGAGAACTAAGATCCCATTGAGAGAAGGTAGCCACCATGATGAAGTAGTCAAACCACCATTGTAAACTAGGGTCCCATGTCCAATTGCTCATTTGAACCCCATGTGGAAGATATCGACACCTAATAACCAACTGAAAATGATGCTCCCAATACTGACACCTATCATGTGGATCCAAATAAGAATACCCATTCAAATAGTGGGAGATGATAAAAGATGAATATGGAAGGAACAATAACATTGTATAATATGCAGGCTGGATGTTGGTAACTAGCTCCTAATGTGGGGCATTGATGTTCTCTACAAAAGGTGGAGTAGAGTCATCAAATAAAATATGGAAGTGGTTGTCATCCCAGAAATGACAACTATACATATACCAATCATTGTAATCGGCCTCAAAATAATACCAAACATATATTTCTTTATTATATTCATCCCTAAGGTCTTCCATAAGAAATATATCCTTCATTCTATGCAATGAATCTTGAATGCTACGAAAACTATCATTGAGGTCGTCTATGAGGCTATCTACAAAGTCATCCAATCTGTCATTCAATGTGTCAAACAATTAAGCTTTGAATGCTTCAGTAATATGTAGAATTTATTTGAGGGTTTGAGAAGAAATATCCATATGAGAACCCTATGAAAATTTATGAACTCTGTAGTCTCATCGCCATCACGAAAAAACCCCAAAAATAGAACAATAACTTACTACAGAAAATCACAGAGTTTTCCAGAAAAACACAGAAAAACTGTTGAATTTAAAATTCTCATAACTTCACTTCCTGAACTTCTTTTCGACTGTTTTTTTTATAAATTGGGTGAAATTGTGATATTAAATCATATCTGTAATTTGTTTGGGAAAATTCAGATTCTAGCTGCTACATAAATAAACAAAATCCCTTCGTTGTCCGCAGAAAAAACCCTGAAAATTTGCAGATTTTAAAACTTCAATATCTTGACTTCCCAAACTCCATTTCGGACGATTTGTTTTTTCAACTTGGGTGTTTTTCTGAGATGAAATTAGATATATAACCTGTTTCTTCAAATTTTGGCACAGAAATATAAAAACAAAATCTAGAATGTTGTGGCCCTCTTTTTTCTTCTCTGAAAAACAAATCTGCAAAAAATAAAAAATATTTTCCCACAATGTCTACCAAGGAAAGTTCTTTGATACCACTTGTTAAGAACCCAATAATTGAATACAACATAACCGCAGTAGATATAGAAGAACAATATTCAAAATCTCCTTTATTATTATCAAACCCTTAGGGTAGGGAAACACCATACAATGGATCCTATTATGGAAGGGATCCTCTCCTATTCACTTGCCTTTTCAAGGGGGCTTCCTCCTATTGAGCTAAAAATCAAAATACAATACTCTATTCATATCCCATTACATTGCTTGAACCCCTTTATATAGTTCTACCATCATCTAAGAACATTCTAGAGGAGGAATCTTCTAGAAGTAGAACCTTCTAAGAAGTCATCTTACATTTATTATATCTAACTACCCATTTATTATATCTAAATACCATAGTGGGCCTTATTTAATAATATAGTGGACCTATTCCACCTTACATTGAATGGACTCCACTATTATCACTATGGGCCCTCTGGGCCCCCCACTACCTCTCTAGCTACCTTACACTCTAGGATCATACAACATGTTGATCAATATGGATTGGTTGGTTGCGCCTAAAGCTAAAATTGATTGTTATAACAAAACCTTAGAATGTAAAGATGACAAAGGGGAGAGAAGAACCTTACAAGGAATTCAAAAACCCATCTTAGTAAGAAATATATCATCCCTCCAAATGAATAAGTATTTTAGGAAGGGGTGCCCTTTGTATGAATTACAGGCATTAGATTTCGTTAAGAACCAAAAACCAAGCCTATAAGAGAACCCTATATTGAAATATTTTAGAGATTTGTTTCCAGAAGAGGTACCAGGGTTACCCCCCAAGAGAGATATTGATTTCTCAATAGAGATTGTACCTGAAGTAGTGCCAATGTCTAGAGATCCCTATAAGATGAGTACCCCAGAGTTAGTTGAGCTCAAATTTTAATTGAAGGAAATGTTAAACAAGGGGTACATTCTGCCTAGTGTGTCTCCCTAAGGATCACCAACCTCAGGGAGACACGCTCAGGTTGTGCATAGACTATAGGCAACTCAATAAAATGATAATTAATAACAAGTAGCCCCTGCCTATGATTGATGACTTATTTGACCAATCAAGAGGTGCCACCATCTTTTCCAATATTGATATAAGATCGTGATATCATCAAGTTTGAATCAAGGATGAGGACATCTATAAAACCTCCTTTAGGACAAGGTACATACACTATGAATTTGTGGCAGTGCCATTTGGTCTCACCAATGCACTGACCACTTTCATGTTTTTTATGAATAATGTATTCAACAGGTTCTTGTACATATTTGTATTAGTTTTTATTGATGACATCCTAGTTTACTAAAGGAGTAAGGAAGAGCATAAATAACACCTAAAGTTAGTAATCAAAGTACTAAGAGAGAACATGTTCTATGCTAACATTATCAAGTGTGACTTCTTCTAAAGGAAATTCCATTATTTAGGCCATGTTATCTCTGAGAAAAAGGTAGTATTTGACCCTAATAAGATCAAAGGAATTATAGATTGGGCCATACCCAGGGATGTCAATGACATTAGATCCTTCATGGGATTAGCAGGATACTATAGGAGATTCATAAAAGGATTCTCTAATATTGGTCATCTAATCACTTCACTACAAATAAAGGGGGTTAAATTTATTTGGATAGCAGAATGTGAGGGAAGTTTCCAACAACTGAAACACCTCTTAACACATGCCCTGGTACTAAAAATTGTAGACCGAAACAAATAATAATTGGTTTGCACCGATTCCTGCAAAGAGGGACTCGCAGGAGTCCTCATGCAAGAGAAACATGTAATATGTTATGAATCCAAAAATTTGAGTAAACATGAAATAAATTATGTAACCCTCGGTAGTCAACTTATGCCTCTTCATATTCTTCTCCAGCCTCTTCATATTCTTCTTCAGAGTCTTATTTATCAGAGTCTTCTACTACCATGAATATAATTCTTTATGTCTCACTATCATTGACTTCATCTTCATCTGATGATTAGATGTCTTATTTGGTGCATAAGTTTTTCTTGAAAATTTTCTTTGTGGTTCTTTTGCATTTATATGTTTGTTTTCTATTTGAGTAACCTTCATCATTTATCTTTTTTTTAAGAGGACATTTGTTAGCAAAATGACCAATACCATCAAAATTAAAACAAATCAAAGGAAGCTTACCTCTATGTTGCACCTCTTTTGTCACCTTAGTGAGCAAAATAGAGGTGCTTGCAATCTTAGTTGGGTTTTCTAAGAAAGACAACTGCAAGGAAAAGGGTTAGAACAAGAAAGATAAAACAATAACTAAGAATTAAACTAAGAAATAAAACAACAACTAAATTTATAAACATAGGGACATAAGGAAAAAATAAACAATGAGAGCCATGTCACCAATGATAAGGCTGATATTGATGAAAGAAAACACCGAGAAGCAAGGGGACTATGAGTCCCTTCTTCCTCCAAGGGAGGGCTCTTGGACCCCCACAAATAAGCTCTTCTTACAACTTTGAAAATGAAAATGAAAATGGTGAAATAATTCTTTTCTAATCCACTCAAGGGGTGAGATGGATTGCCCAATGCAATGATGCACGTATACTCTTGGAAAGGATAGAAGAGTCCTCAAGAGAATAATGGCAGCACAACTTTGCTTTGAATTCCTTGAAAAATGAAGTGTATCCATGGACTTTTTATAGCATTCCTTTGAGTTATTGTCCAACTAGTTTGTAGTGTGTAAAGAGGATAATTAGGGCATTTTTAGGTCTTTGACCAGCCACCCAGTCGAATCCAGTCTAGATTTGAGTGTCAAATCAACTTGGAAGCTGAACCAAAAGTGGGTGGGATGCCAACCACTCTCATAAATGCACAATTTCTTAGATGCACAACTTTTTGCGACAACAGTCGTGCATCGTGTGTATGTGCGTGAATCTTGCGTTTTCGTTTTGCACATGTACGTGCACACCCAATGTCTTCATAGAACCCTTTAATTTTTTCACTAGTTGTATAGTTTTGACCCTTTGTGAATGCTTTTGTGTTAGTTCAGGTCCATGGATGACCTCATAACTGTTTGACGATGATGAATTCTTGTAATCATTTGTGGGCAAAATTTCAATGATAACAGATGCCCCCTGATGGATGAGGTTAGGAGCATATGTATAGCTGAAATCCATCAATGTTTCTTCTACTGAGAGTACTGTTGTAAGAGAGAGAAATAGTCGGATTGTCAAGAGTGCCCCGTTGGAGTGAAAAGGGAATCTATGGAACCCTACATTCCATGAGTTGTGTAAAAAATAAACTATGTACAAACGAGGCGGGCATGCCTCATGCTCATGTCATGTAACTCAAAAAAAAGGAATGAAGTGTTGATGTAGACAACTGCAGTGCCCTCGAGAGTGGTCGTGATAAAGGAAGAATAGAATTCTATGGATGAACATACTCTGAATAGTAGGCAGTCACATCTGTAAGAAGTATCATGGATTCTGTAGGCATTGATAGTCTAGCCAAGTTCAGAGGTCTTTGGCAAGTATAAGAACTAACTACAATGGTTGCAAAGTAAGACCCACCGTAACATGAGAAAGTGTCGACGTCGAATGTTATGGGGGTCAACGACAGTAGGGAGAAATTGTGGTTCTCCCTGTGTCATCCGAGAACTCTCATTGGATAGGTAATGAGAATCAAGATACTGTCACCCTTCTGGAAAACTGTGTTGATGTCGAAAAAAAGGGGGATGTGACTCCCAGAAGCAAATAGCCTCATGAAATCTAGGTGAGGTGAGGAATGGGAGGAGGTACATGGATGAATTTAAGATGTAGGAAGGCTCAAGACTGCCCTTGGTTGGGGTATATATGTGAGATAAAAGTGGCCGCAACCGTTCAACGAGGTCGAGTGTCAGGGGGAGAACAAGACAGGGGATAAGTTGTGCCAGAGGTGAGACAAAGTGAATAAACTCAGAGGGCAGAGGTAAGTGGCATGTGGGGTACTCTGAAGATATGGACGATATTTTCAAGGGTAGATGATAAGTAGTGCCCCAACCAAGGGTGACATGGGTTGCGTTGGCCAAAAAGGGAAGAAGGTCATCAAAGGTGATGACAAAAAGGTAATGTAACTGCTGGAAACAAAGGAATTTGTACAATAAATAAAGAATAATTGGGGATAAGTGTACAAATACAGAAATGGGTGCGCCGATGTAATATGGTTGGCCCAGGTAGGGCATGATTTTCTTAGAGAATTGGTGGAGGGGGGGGATGGGTGGATTTCTATATGAGGTAGGTGAAATGAAGGGAATTTTACAGATGGGAAAACTAATTGTGGATGAAATGGAGAGTTCATGATACTATGGAGGTGCAATCAAAAATAGAATCGTGAAGAGATAATCTGGGAGTCTATTGGGAAAGCTAGAAAAATGATAAGAAGGAGTATGTGGCTGATTTGCGACATGATGTAAGACTATCAGGACTCCCATCCCTAAAGGGTTTCAAAAAACAACATAAGTGTCAAAGGCGCAAAAGGGTGCTATGAATGGGACAAATCATGTGGGTAAGAGTGCTACCGAGTGACAGTACCGAAGATGCAAATGGAGGTGTTGGTACTGGAGAGCCGGAAATGGGAATCCTAGACGAAAATGTCAGAGGGTGTGACTGGAGATGTAAGTGAGATTCATAGGGAATGACTACATGCCAGTGCTGAGTATATACCTAAAGGGGTTGTGTTGATGTATGATGACCATGTACCTGCACACATGAAAACCAAATACCCGACGTGAACAATATCTGAAGAGAATCGAATATATGAGCATGTATTTGATAATTTTGAATATACGCATGCGTACCTGGTCAGGGTATGAAAAAAAATGGCATCCCAGGGGCTCAGGATGAAAAGAGGCCCAGGGATTGTCGTGATGTAGGTGATGGGATGTTGATCCCGTGGCTGAAGAAAGATCGAGAAATGGACACCCGGAGCTCCCAGAATGGTGAGTGGAAGTTTGGCAGAAAGGCCTATATATAGCTGTAGGACCCACATTGCCACATAATTTATACTTGTTGCTATAGTGACTGGATGAGAAGTATTCAGAGGAGATTGGGATATTTTGGGAGGATGAGGCATCCGATCGAGGACCATTGAGCTTTAGGTTAGTGGTCTGATCATCCTGCATAGATTTAGGGTTTCCTTTTTGGGGCAGGGGATGTACGGAGGGCCGTACAGGGGGTTTTATAGGTGTGGGCCCCCATGTGCGTGGGTGATCTGGAAGTATGCGCAGACAAGTGCGAGCCTGCCCACCAGATAGGCATGCATGGGGGTACATGTAAGGGGAACAAGGGCGCACACTATGTGTGCGCCTATTGGATGCACAGTGGCACATGTGTGCGTGACTGTGTATTGGACAGGATCGCTTTAAGGTGTGCCTGTGTTCATAATAGGGGTGCATGAAGGTGCCCTTGTATGTTGAACAGGTGTGCACCTGTGCACACCTGAAGGATGGACAGGTGTGCTTGAGTGCGTGCCTGTGTAGTGAACAGGCACACATAAGTGTGCACCTGTGGAGTGAACAGGCGCACATGTGTGTGCACTTGTGGGTTAAACAACCGTTCCTTGAAGGCAAGGTTGACGGGTGTAAAACTTAGCTTTTCAATGTTGTTTATGGTCCATTTGGTTGACTTAGGACTATTTTATGTGGTTCTAGGCGATCATTGTGAATGATGCTAGTTGGTTGGAGAGAGCGGGATTGGTCCCAACTGAGAGACGTCATGGCTATTGAGGAGTCAGGGGTACGTGTCACTTTAGCAGCCTATGGGCTGCTGAAGTTCTTTGAGTGCCCATTGATACGGGAATAGGAGTATCTCCTATAGTTCCTTATCCAGATGTGGAGTCCAGACCTGCATTGTTTTATAGTGCATGGAGAGCAGATTGCCTTCATTGTGGTGGAGGATGTATACTTTTTGACTGGGCTCCCTTTTCGAGGAACACCCCTACCGGTGGAGCCGGTGTTATCGAGGGATGTGGCGCTCATGACAGTTGGCCGAAGGTACTATTCGGGGGCAAACTTTATGTGTGGCACTGTTGTGAGCATTGGGGCGATAGATTCCCTAGCGCATCGCTACATAGCAGTGATGATTGTGAGAGTTTATGGGTCTCTTGCGATGCAACGGATCAGTGGTGGTTAGTTGTGTATGATGGAGAGGGTGTTGGTTGGTGAGCACTTTGCCTGGGGGCTTAGCTACATGCCAGGATGGTAGGGCAGCTGGACCACTGTCGATCTATAGATATAGGAGAGTTTGCCTTTAGGTCCATCCTAGTGGCCTGGATTTTGGGGAGGGTGCCTATGTTGCACCCTAGGATTTTATTGGGTGTGCCTGGAGTGCGAGAGCCATGACTAAAATGGTGGTCGACTGTTTTTCTTCGCCACGGTGGTGGTGAGGGAGGCCACTTCTTTACTGCTGAGGTAGTGTAGGTGTGGTGACATATGTCGCAGGTGATATTGTAGTTCCCCTATGCTAGGGTTGACTTCCAGGAGGATTTGAACATGGTGTTACCTCCAGGGGAGGTGTTTGACAGTCGAGGTATGTTGATGAGTTATATATATATATATATATTTTGAGATAGCATGATATATATGTATAATATAGATGTTGATACTATCTATTGTTTGTTTGTATGTGCAGATGTGGCACCTCGCAGGTGCGAGGTTGGAGAGAGTCAGCTCGTCAGGAGCTAGAGAGAACGTTGTGGTGAGGGCCGTGGGTTGGAGAGAGATGTAGCGTGAGGATGCCAAGGTGAGACCAGATGATCCTGAGAGAGTAGCGAGGAGACGTCAGTTTAATGACTCTGGTGTCAGGCCATCACATGCTCCTCCAGCAGATGCCGGAGCAGATTTTGAGGACATACGTCGTCACCTAAAGGCAATGCTATAGGGCGTGCCTAATGGCATGCGGTTGCGCATCCAGGATGAGGGTATCTTGGAGTAGTGTGTGGGGATTTTTCCACCATGGTGAGCCATGGTACAACGGGCAGTAGTAACAGGTGTTGCGATGACTAGACAATTACCTTTAGGGCAGGAGGGACCAGTAGTGGGTGGGTGACCACCGCCTGAGGGAGGGGTAGGTGGTGGTGCTCTAGAGGCACCTTGAGTGGTGCTCTATGTATTGTTGTATTTTTGTATATAGGCTGGTGAGCCCATTTTGTACTAAGGTGCTTCACTAGGCTACGAATACTTGTATTTTTGTATGTAAAAATTTGGATGGCACTCTGGACTGTTTTATATATACATGAGTATACATTTTGAGATCTATGTGGTGTTTACATGTTTTTTGTTAATGTGTTGATGATGTCTAATCTATATATGTTGTGACAATTTGTTGATATGTTTATGTATGTGTAGAGGTAGCTTGATGTGATATATGCCAGTATAACACAATATTAGCTAGGTTATCTGTAATTTGATTCAATTGTCTTGGAATATGTGTAAATGTAATAGAATCAAAATGTCAAGATAAAATTATAACCTATAGGTATTTGCGAAAGAGGCAAGGATCGTGTATGTGTTACACATTGTTGATATGGAGAACGACTAGTTGAGAGTCGAGAAAGACGCTAAGGTGACGAATATGATGATGCTGGGCATCAACCAGGAGGCCAATGATGACAGTGTATTTGTCTTGGTTGTTGGTCGCTGATCCCAAACATATGCCACTCGAATGGAGAATTTCATGTGAGGGGGTGTAAAGAGCCCAAGCGGGCGAAGCGAGATTTTATGTCCAATGGCTGGTGCTATCGGCGTAACCAATGTGGTAGGCCAGTGGAGGAAGTATCTATCAATAGCACAAATGATAGTTTAGATGTGAGGGATGGAAAAAAGATTAAAAACACTATAAAAGAAATAAGCTAAAGTAGAATGACTACATTTAAGCATAAAATTTCTTTAAGTATAACCAGTTGACGGGTTCTTTGAGAGAGAGGCCTTCGGGAGAGGCCAGGATGTATGCGCCTTTGGTGAGGCAATGTTGGATAATGTATGGGCCATGCCATAGTGACTTGAATTTGCCATGGCCAAAGTTATCATGAGAGATATTGTAAGAAAGGATCAGGTCACCTTCACGAAATGAGCGAAGGTTGACATGTCGATCAAAGGTATACTTTGATCATTTTTTAGCTGCCTCATTGTTCTGTAATGAAGATCGACGATCTTCATCCAGGGAATCTAAGTTCAACAAGTGCTGCTCCATTGGAGCAGTATCAGGTAATAGCTCAATTGCAGTGTGTAAGGTGGGAATTTCGCAGTCGATGGGAAGAGTGGCCTCAACCCCATGGACTAGATGAAATGGTGTGAAACCAGTAGCTGTTTTCACAACCGTACAATAATCCCATAGCATGGAAAATAACATATGATGCTAATTGGTGTTATGTTTATTAACTGTGCATTGTAACATGGTCTTGAGGACCTTGTTAACTACTTTTACCTGTACGTTAGAATGAGGGTAATATGGTGAGGCAAACTCATGGGAGAATCCTAACCAAGATGAGAGTTCGATAAAAATCTCATTCTCGAAGTGTTTCCCATGATCGAAAACAAGTTGGAGTGGTACTCCAAAGAAATATATGACATGGTTAAAGAAAAAACATGCTACGATGTCAGCGGTATTGTTGAAGGTGGGCATAGCTTCAACCCATTTGGTGAAGTAATCGACCGCGACAACAATGTATTTGTGTCCATTGCTGGAGGGGGGGTTACAAGTCATGAAGTCGATGCCCCATTTACAAAAAGGGTCGGCAGTGATGACTGGATGAAGAAGAGAAGGTGGTGCTTGGGCTTTGTTGGCATAAAGATGACACTTCTCACATCATTTCACGGTGTGAATGCAATCGTGAAACAAGGTAGGCCAAAAGTAACCTGCTCGGATAATCTTCTGAGCAGTGGATATTCCCAAAAGATGGCCCCCACATGTGCCACTGTGGTAGTCATTCAAGACTCTATCAGCCTCTTCAATGGTTAGGCATCGACGAAGGATGGTGTCGACCCCTCGCCAGTATAAGATGTCTTCGATGAGGAGGTAGCGAGGGCCCTGGTGCCAAAGATGATGACGATCATCTCATGAAAGGTGGTTACCAAACTTTTGAGTTCAAAGGAAGATGAGGAGGTCGTCGTACCAAGGTTCATCCGAAGTGATGTAAAAGAGGTGTTTGTCGGGAAAGTTAGTATTGACGGGGGTGTTGGTTGTGTCAGAGGGGAGGGTTGTGACAAGTTTAGCGAGAATGAGGAATTTCTTTCTCTTGGGTGTTGAGAATTCGAGATTGTACCCCTGAAGGATAACAATCCATCGAGCAAATTTGTCATTAATTTGTCAAAAACTAAGAAAGTATTTCATAGGGTTGGAATTTGCTACAACCTTAGTGGTGCGAAGCAGAATGTACTAGTGCAGTTTCTGGACTGCGAGGACGACTACAAGAGATAGTTTCTCGTCGTGTTTATACTTCAAGGGTGGCCCTGAGAGGTTTTTTCTAATGTAATATATGACATGTTCATGATTTTCATCACCTAGCTGAATGATAACTCCTGCTACTGAAATAGTTGATGCTGATACGTAGAGGATATAGTCGCAATTATAGTCAAGTGCACTAATTAAAGGGGCGTTGGAGAGTGCCATTTTAAGATCGTCAGATGAATGTTGGGCATGTTCATCCCAGTGAAATGGGATGTCATGACATAGTAAGTGAAGGAAACCATGTGCGCAGATGGCGTAGTCTGGGACAAATCATCGTAGAAAGTTAGCCTTGCCTTGTAGGCTCTGAAGTTGATGTAAATTCCAGGGAGGTGGAATTTCAGTGATAGTTTGGACTTTGAGGGGGTCCACGGTAAAACCACTTTGGGAAATGATGAAGCTGAGGAGACGCCCCATGGTGATGAAGAATACACACTTGGGGGGATTCAAGCGGATGTTGTACTGATGAAACCGTTGGAAGATGATTCGTAAATCATCAATATGTTGGGTGCATTTCTTGGATCGAGTTGTGAGGTCATCCAAGTATGCAAGAATGATATGAGCCAGATCGTTAAAAATGTATGTCATCATCTGTTGGAAAGTTGCGCCATCATTCTTTAAGCCAAAAGGCATGACATGATATGAAAAAGTACCCCAAGGGGTAGTGAATGCAGTTTTGTACTGATCGGCTGGGTGAATTTGAATTTGGTTATAACCTAAGAAACTATCCATGAAGAATAGAGTTTCGTGGCCTACACAGTCATCGATAATTTGGTTGATGAAAGGTGTTGGAAAGTTGTCTTTGGAAAATGCATGATTGATATCATGAAAGTCTGTGCAGACTCAGATAGTGCCTTGTTTTTTTGTTAACGGGTACAGGGTTGGAAACCCATGAGGTATAGGTGATGGGGTAGATGAACCCAGTCGCACGTAATTTGTCAATTTCAGCTTTGATGGCCGCTGCTTTGGATGGGTGTAGCGGTCGTTGTTTTTTATGAACCAGTGTAATGTCAGGCTAGGTGTTGATGTGATGTTCAATGATAGAGGGATCGAGGCCAGACATTTCCATGTATGACCAAGCAAAAATATCCCGATATTCCTGGAAGAGGGCTTTATAGGCGTTGATTTCTTGAGGAGTGTAAGTGGCTCCAATGGTGATTTCCTCGACGACGCCATTTTTGATGGAAATGTCGATTTTAATGGTCAGGGAAATGTTGGCCATGTTGCCTTCTTCAAAAGCATCAGGGGCAGGAATGGGGTTTTGGAACCAGTCGATAGACCCTGATGGGATAAAATCCTAGGTTTCGACTGTGTATATGGGGTGTTGGTTAGGAAGCGTGGAGGCTTCATGTGGAAAGAAGAGTGCGCGGTGGTGTAGCGCATCCCATGGGTAGTCAGGGTTGTTTAACTCTTCTAGTATTTCCTCATCACAGTGGAACTGGTGGGAATACAAGGGGTCGTGAAGAGTTATATCAGTGACTGTTGTCATGTGGATAACCCCTATGGATGAAGAACCAGGGGGAATGATGCGAGAAAATTGCAAGGGTTCGCTCGACATAAACCAAATGTCGAAGTACTGAGTAGCACCTGTGGTAGTTGGGTGTAAAATTTCCATAGGGAAATGAGTGGGAGAGTTGGGGAGATTGGGGGGTGAATCCTCATATAAGTCATCCAATAACCATGGAGGTGTTGGAAGGGCCTCAGGCTCGAAAGAAATGACATGAAGAACCTCTAGTGACGAGGTAAGGTCAACTATCGATTATGTGGGTTTTTGAAGTAGGGTCAATTGGCGTTGCCTATATTGAATGATCATAGGACACTGGTATGTAAAATTATCTAAGGATTCACATAAAGAGCAAGGGAATCTCATGCGTTCATTGACTGAAGTTGTGACATAACGAATGTCAATGATTATTGGCAAGGATGATGTAGTTGGACTGGGTTCGCTCTGGAAGCTTTGGCGTACTGTGGCTAATGTCTTCCAGAAGTGTGGCAGTGCTGGGAAATGGTGGGTATAATGGCCATATTTTGAACATATAGAGCAAGAGAATTTGGTTCGTAACCCTTTATTACTTGAATGGGGGGTGGTAGCGGCAGTACTAGCTATAGTGGTGAGTGTTGAGGGAGTTTGATTGAGTGGAATCAAATTTCATAACTCTGGTAGAGATGGGCAGTTGTTGGTTTGGTGTCCATATTTCTCACATAGCACACAAGGGGGTTGGACACATGGGGGAAGTGGAGCTGTGAGCTCCTTCTTCTTTCTCCTGCCCCCAACTGTGGCAAGGGGGGTATTGGGTGGGGGTGCAGAGGGTATGGTGGGAGTAAGTATGGGAATAATCATTGGGATTCCTTCCATTTGTGGGGGAAGGGATGGTCGAGGGACCATCTCTGGTGGATGTAAATACCAAACTAGAATTGCTAACACCATATTAGGGAGGGTAAGCATTGCAGCTACCTGGAAAGCTTTGGTGCCAAGTGGAGGGTAAAAGAAGGGGATTTGAGTGATGGCTTGGGGAACTATCTCCCAAACTAGGATATGTCCCTGGGGAGAGGTGAAATCGTGGACTGGTGGGGTCAACGAGTTCATAGGAGGCTCATGAGGGGGAAGTTTTGTGACTAGTGGGACGTCAGATATGATAGAAGCCTCCCTAGGAGGAAGGGTATCCTCTTTGTTAGTTCAATTAGATGATATGATGCATACTTTATTAGAAGCATTAAGGAGCAATGGTGTTGCATGGTAAGTTCCTAACAATGATGGATCTTTGAAAATTCTAGGACCCATATTGACTAGTGGGTATGCATCATGACTTGTGTGGATGAGAGGAAGAATGTTATCGATGTTAGCATATGGGTTAGGCTTGTAATGTGAGACTTGGTCAATGGTGACGATCTTCCCGTTATGGGGGAACATCATTGTTCGAAAGATGGAAGAGGCAACTGCCTTCATAGCGTACATGTAGCTATGACCGAACAGGATATTATAATCGAGTGGGGCATTGATAACTTCAATGTCGATGAGAATAGTCTTGCCCTTGATTTCTATGAGGAAAATTTGAAAGATCCCTTCAGGAGATGATGGTCATCCATCATAAGCTCGTAAGATAATGGAAGATGGTATGATTTCAGGGGAACCAAGTTTCTGCCATACAGATTTGGACATAATGCATGTAGATGCACCTTCATTGATGATACACTGATGAACTGTGATGTTCCGTATTTTTACTGGGATTTGAAAAGTGATCAAGGCAGGAAGGCGATATTATCCACTGTCGAGATCAAATGTAATGAGCTGAGTATATGCGGGGTTGACTGCCCCCAAGGCAGAAAGTAATGATTCCCGCTAAGTGGGACAAGTCTGAAGGACTTCTAAGACTGACATAGCAATCGGGGATTGTGCTAAGTCATCAACCAAACTGTAATTATGAGCAGACCTAGCCTGTGGATTGTGGACATTCCTATGTAATGGGATGTGAGGGATGCGAAGAGGTGGCTTTGTGTTAGGGTGAGGGATCACCAATGGGGATCCCTTCGGTGCAGGGTTTGTCTTTGGAGGGATGGGAGGAGTCTCAACGGGTGCATGATACTAACGATTATGTGTTTGCAGAAGGATTTCTTCCTCACTAGTGAGGAGGATTGTGCAATCTATTGGATTTCTTGGATTGAGGTACTTTCCTACTTGAGGTGGGGGAGGTTGTGTGTCCTGCTGGGTGTTTATCACACCTTGGTGTGGAATAGGATTCTGCATCATGACAAGGGGGGGTTGTTGCACGTATTGTTGTTGTGTCTGCTGATGGGCTRGTGGTGCTGGAGGATGGGGTAGACTGCATGAGTCTTTCAATCATTTGAAATCATCGATTTGGGGGCAATGATGAGTATAATAACTGAAATCACTGCAAAGGGAACAAGGGAAATTGGTTTTAACATTATTGTTTTTTCTCCCTTGATGCCTATTATTATTTCCCCCCTAGGGGTTCTGGTTGCCCCTAGTAGGTTGGTTCTACTGGGGTTGATTCCCTCCTTGACCTGGGTTGTTGTTGTTCCTATTTCTTCCTTTATTTTTGGCATTGTTCAACGGATAGGTCGGATTTTCCATATTCAGTTGTTCGAAATGTTGATATTGCTAAACAAAAGAGGGTTGAACAAAATTCACCCCAACATGAGGATGTGGGGGAGCAATGGGTTGTGGGGGACCAGGGAAAGAAAAGTATGAATTCTGTGGGGGTAACGATCCGTAAGGTACATAAGAAGGTGTGGTTCTTTCGCTAGTACTATAAGCTGAGGTAGAGGGGGTACCAAAACTTGTTTGAATAGGTGGGTGTATGGGGGGTGCCGGTAGTGGCCCACTGATGGGTGGAGGCATAGAAATAGGGTATGGTTGTTGATAAGGGGGTGGGGGGTAATAGGAAGTGCCCCCGTATGCTGGCAGGTATTGAGGTGTTCCATACATTGGTGGTTGTTGGGGTTGTGGACCGAAGTGAGTGGTATTACCAATCAGTCTGTCTGCTGAGTGAGACATCCCAGGTTTGTCCTAGCCAAACGACACAGGTTTTGGGAGATCAGGGAGTAAAGTGTATAAGTACCTTGATTGTGAATAGATGAGGTTGTATTGTTGAGCCTTACTGATGGCTTGTTCTTCTGATTGAGGGAAGGTGGAAGCTACATCCTTACCGAGGAGAGAGACAAGTGATCTAAGAAACCAATCAAGACACTATTGTTTGGTGGTTTATGCTTTGCACAGACTACATCACCTACGCCACTCGTGAATGTGATCAACGATGTGTGTGGCTGAGGTTTGTTTGAAATTAGAGAGTACTTCCAGACCATTGTCATGGTGGATTGGTAATTGGAAGAAGGTAAAAAATTCTTTGGCCAAGGACTCAAAAGTCGCATGGGATCCAGATTTTTCATCTACATACCATTTGGCTGATGGGCCAGTGAGTGTGAGTTGAAATAATCACAGTCTGACGGAATCATCCATAATGTTGTTAGAAGAGAACCATAGGTGAAAATTCATAACATGGTTGAGAGTTTGGGGGTGTGAACGAACCTTATTGAATTTAAATGGGAGTGGATAGTTTCGTCAAGAAAAGGGTGGGGTGTTTCGGAATCCCTTTGGAGGAAACTTACTTTGACCTCCATGTTTCAAGAAGAAGCTATGTGAGTGATAAGTGACTTTTGTGTGTGAATGAGTGAAAGTGTGCCAATTTTTTAATGAATTAGGTGTCACCTTGCTACATGTGGACTTCGCTCGGTCTTTACAAGTGTTGATTACCTAATTAACTAAGTGTCTTTGGTACAACCTTGCATAATTCAAAAGTCCCTAGGAAGTTAGCATGTGGACATGTGGGTCCGTTACTATTCCTTTAACTCCTTATTATGATGTAATCTAAGAAAAGCTTTAAAACTATCCTAGATTGTGATCATGTGGGCATGTATGGGCCCGTTACAAAACCTTTAAACTTCCCTAGTGACTTGATCCAAGAAAGTAAATTTCAACACAATCCTATCTTTGTAGCATGTGGGCATGTATGGGCCTGTTACAATATTAAGATGTGTTTGAAAAAATAAACTAAGAGGAGTCCTAAGAAGGGTTGTTGTCCTCTCCTAAAGGTTTTAATCTTCTTAAGGGAGATGAAATTGTTTCACAGTCTTTTTCTGATTCTCAAGGTTGCTTGGAGGTGCGAGAGAAAAGCATACTAAGCGATTGTTTATCCAACTTCTAGTCCCAATGCAAGTTAAATGTGATTAAAAATGATTTCCAACTTATATTTTGAGTCAAAACAAGCCATCCATGTGGCGAAAATGAAAGCAAAAGAGGAAATAATGATTTTCACCCCCTAAGTGCCTATGTGTTTTGACTAACCCCTTTATATGAAAAGGGGACTAAGTGTCGTGCAACTTTAAAACATGCTTGAAATCACTTTTAAGAAGGCTAATGGCCTTCCCCACATCTCAAAAAATTTACAATATGAATTTTTTGCACAGGTGCGCGGGTCTCAGCGAAGATAGAGGTGCACATAGTGCATGTGCCTAGACCGAAAAGAGTTAATGCGCACACATGCACAGGACATAACTTTGACTTGGGTGCATGTCCGCATGATGCACGTCCGTGGGCTACAAAACCCACGCGCAGGTGACACATGACCATGAATGAAAATTCCGGATGGAATTCTCTCAATTCACCTTGGAAATGGATGATTGGCAGGTCGTCTTAGGCCGATTAATGCACCTGCAAGTTAAATAAACCAAAAAAAGAGCTAGAAAAACCCAAATGGGTTAGGAAATTGATACCTTTCCCCAGTGGAGTCACCAATCTGTTGCACCTCTTTCGTCACCTTAGTGACCAAAATAGAGGTGCTTGCAAGCTTAGTTGGGTTAGCTAAATAGAACAGCTACAAGGAAAAGGGTTAGAGAAAGAAAGATAAAACAATAACTAAGAATTAAACTAAGAAATAAAACAACAACTAAATTTATAAGCATAGGGACATAAGGACAAAAGAAATAATGAGACACATGTCACCAATGATAGAGCTAATATTAGTGAAAGAAAACACCGAGAAGAAAGGGGACTATGATTCCCTTCTTCCTCCAAGGGAGGGCTCTTGGACCCCCACAAATAAGATCTTCTTACAACTTTGAAAATGAAAACGAAAATGGTGAAAGAATTATTTGCTAATCCACTCAAGGGGTGAGATGGATTGCCCAATGCAATGATGCAAGTATACTCTTGGCAAGGATAGAAGAGTCCTCAAGAGAATAATGGTAGCACAACTTTTATTTGAATTCCTTGAAAAATGAAGTGTATCCATGGCCTTTTTATAGCAATCCTTTGAGTTATTGTCCAACTAGTTTGTAGTGTGTAAAGAGGATAATTAGAGCATTTCTAGGTCTTTGACCAGCCACCCAGTCGAATCCAGTCCAGATTTGAGTGTCAAATCAACTTGGAAGATGAACTAGAAGTGGGTGGGAGGCCGACCACTCTCATAAATGTGTCGTTTCTCAGATGCACAACTTTTCGTGACAATAGTTCCGCATCGTGTGCATGTGCACGAATCTTGCATTTCTATTTCACACATGTGCACGCGTGCCCAGTGTCTTCATGGCGCCCTTTAATTTTTTCACTAGTTGTATAGTGTTGACCCTTTGTGAATGATTTTTTGTTAATTTAGGTTCATGGATGACCTCATAACTGTTTGACGATGCTGAATTCTTGTAACCATTTGCGGACGAAATTTCAATGATAACACTCTATTCTAACAACCCTAGTTAAATAATTGCTTAAGGTTTATCAAGTATAATTAATTAAATAATTAACTGTCGTATTGTATATTAATTAAATAATGATTATTTATTAATAATATTAATTAATTAATTATTGTTTAATATATGTTGATTAATTAATTAATTAACTCATTTAATGTTTGGGCAATGAATTAAAAGTTTAATAATTATTTATTTATTTAATAGAAAAATTAACATATGGAGGGATAAGGCATTGAATGGAGGGATAAGGCATTAAATGGAGGGATAAGGTGGGTGGCATTGAATGAAGGGAGGAGGCGGTGAATGGGAAGGAGGATATGAGGGAGCAGAGGCATTCGAGAGAGGGACTTTTGATTTGTTTGGGGGAATGAAGCATTATTTTGAGATTAGGGACTGTATTTTTCGGGTTGGAGTTTGGTGGACTGTTAGACAGGAGCATCGGTTGTTGGGAGTTTTGGGCTTGGGGGCCAGGAATCCTCATGGAATCCTGGATCTAGGGAGCCGGATAGGCTCTGTTCCTAGCTGGCAGGGAGGAAAGATTCAGTTTTGGGCAGGGTTTGGGCAGAGCAACTTCATCATAGTTTCAGCTTCAGCTTGGACTGACAGAATTGGTGAAATAACATCATTCAGTGGTATGTATTTTCATGATTACACTGTGTTAGGTAGTTATCATCATGCTGGTGAATATTCTTATATGATAAATAATAAAATTTCTTATAAGTTGAAAGAAATTTTTATGTTTAAATTTATGAATTTTATTAGGCTTTGTTAAATAGGGCTTTACACATGTTATCAAAGCCCGGTTTCAAGACTGGAACCTAGACTTCACCACACACAACACAAAGATTTTTTTCTTTGTGCCAACATGGTCTACAAGGTCTGCATCCAATTTGGGTTGTTACAGACTAAATCATGGGAAATAATCTATTGAAAATTTCTTCAGACCAGAAATAGAAAAATATTATACCATTCAAACATGCATTGAGGGGTACTGAAGAATATGGTTAAAAATTATAGATAAAAATAAAGTTTTCAAATGTTGTTTGATGCCGACAATATCATAGAAAATTGACAATATTCAGTAACAAGAAATATATGTAAACTATCAGCATGAAATATGACAGTAGGAATAGTGGGATTCATTGGGTGGAGAAAATAGTGGAAGCATAACTTGGACACCACAAAAGAACATGGACTGACCCGATCGGGGTGGGTGAAGCATAATGTTATCTAAGCCTCGATAAGAGATCTTCCTTTGTCTTTGTAAAATTATCTAGGTAGAAAGTACATTGCTCTCACTAAAACTTGGTGCCACCTGCAGTTATCTACCCTAAATTCTATATATATTTTTTGGGAGGGAATCAAATTTAAATGCTTGAATTTTTCGGTCGTTGAAGCTCTGAACAAAATTGTAAATTTCACATCTGTAAGCTGCATAAATGATCCTATTATTTCGAATGGAAAGATTCCAGGGAGATGCCTTGGCTATAGCAATGGTTGTAGCTTGTTTTCCACACCTTTACATACCTTATCAATGTCAGTGCTAAGCAGAAGTTTGGGTAAGCGCAAAATATCTTCAGTAATTGCATCTTTCAAGTGAATTAATGGAGCTCCCAGGAGGTGGAATGCGCTATGACCTAAATTCATTAAGCAAATTAAGGTAAGAGAACTGAGTTCAATGCCTGAAAATAACAGTCATCTTCTTGGCTATGAAAATTTAGTGGAAGAAAAAGTGATTAAGGGTTTGGAAAATAAGTCCAGTGAGAGTTTAGAAATGAGTCCAGCGAAGGTTTGGAAGAAGGTTGTAGTGGGAGGTTGGGAGAAAATGTATACATTAAAATAGAAAAAGAGGAAATTAGAGATACAGGGCAGGGGATTTGGGATATGCTAGAAAACTTGAGTTTACAATTCCAGAAAGATATAGATGCGTGGGGCGCTGGAACGGACCCCATTTTTACCTTATATGAAAATTCTCGCGGAGGTATCCAAAGGGTTTCGATAGATGAGAATGCCATTCTCGAAAGATGCAGCATTCCACCAATGCTGGTTGAGTTTGTTGATACAAAATAAAAAAAGGATGCCTTTGTACAAAGTAGCAGTGATACAAGAAAAAAAATATTACTGGCCCCATAGGCCCAAACTCCAATTATCAAGTTGACTAAGCACTAAATAAAATCCACAAACTATCAATCTATGAACCCAACACAACACAAATCACCAAAGTCGAGACTGAGCACTAGGTCACAAAGGAGGAGCACTAGATCAAGCATTGGGTCACAAAGGAGGAGCCACAAAGAATTATTGTATTGTACACTATGCGCCTCCACCAGAATTGAACTGAGACCTCTCTACCAAGCCCAGTGGCCAAGACCACGCGCCAGCACTAAGTAACATGATGTAGGAGCCCATNNNNGTTTTCCCAATGCATCAACGCGCCCACGGAAAAAGTGCCCAAATGCTAGCACCGAGCCACCAAGGAGAACTCGTGGGTTAATAAGCAGTAATAAAACCTAGTACCAAGCGCCAAACCCTTGAGTCCTTTCTACTCAACGTGTCTGCCAAACCAAATACGTGCCCACGTGACCTGCAACCACAACACACAGTCAACATATAAGTCCCCAAAACCAAACAAAAGCACCAGGCATATGCAAATACAGTAGGAGGGGGGCATGCAGGTGCTGAATGGGAAAACCATTACCAGAGTGCAGAGAAGGGAGGTGGCCAAATGATAAGCGAAGCAAGGTTTGGGCGCGTAGAGAAATTAAGGTTAAGGTAGAGAGTCGGGAGTATGCGTAGGGATGTGGGTAGTGTTGATCGAGGCAAGGGGGTATGTGGGCCTCATGCGAGGACCCACGATGTGTGTTTCATAATTTTATTATTTATTTTTATTTTTATTTTATATTTATATTTATATTTTATTTATTGTTTTATTGTTTTATGTTAAATCTTATTTTAATTCAATTTAATTAATTATTTTAAGTTAAAATCTTATTTAAATTTAAATTAATTAATTTATTATCATTGCTTTAAATTATTATTGGATTTAAATAATTAAAAATTAGATTAGTTAAATTTTAATCATTTTAAATATATATATAAAATATAAATATTTAAATAAGATTTTCAAATATAAATTATATATTTTAAATTTAAATTAGAACATAATTTATATATAACATAAGATGTGTATGTTTTAAAACATAATATAATCTCTAGTACTATGTTTTAAAACATAAAACATAAGATGTGACTGGAGATAATATAAATTAGAACATTTTTTTGTATATATAATATATAATTTAGAACATAAGCTTAAGATTTTAATAAATATATTTTAAATTAGTTTAAACATAGGTTCAAATTTAGGTTTAAACACATATTGGCTTAAAAATAATGTGATTAATTCATTAGTTCTTAATAATTAATCAACATTAGGTTGACAATCACCTTAATTAGTTTTAAACAAAAAGTTTAAAGACTTAGACCAAGATAAGCGGGAGGGGGTTTCATGCACGCTAGGAAAGTAAGCTAGAGGAATTGACGAGTGTGGTGTGATGCTAGCATAGATACCAGGAGAGGGAGTTAGTAGTTTTCTTAGGTAGTGACACCAAGCTTAGACACTTTAAACCATAACCTAGCCACCTGCCCTAAAGCGAGTAATGTCTGTTTATAGACAAGTAAAAAAAACTTATGCCTAACCCTGTTTTCTAGTCTAAGTTGTGAAAATGAGAAAAGTCCTTGAACTCACCCTGACAACTTTGGTTAATGCAAATTAAATTATACAAGATGGTTAGGACTCAAAGAAATCGAGGTAGAGGGGCATCATCATAGGGACCACCAGCGCCACTACCACCATTGCCTGAACTAGCTCTCATACTGTGCTCTTTGGAGGCCATAAATGAGACTTTAAAGGGGCATTAACTAGCATGGATTGAAGTGGATCCCCCACCATATGGAACGGGTAATCTAGAAGCATCAAGGGTTTCAGGGGTAGGACCTCCACTTGAATACATCACTAAAGAAATGCAGAAGATCAAACTTCTAGAGTTTGTCGGGGGTCATGCCAGTGAACGTGTTGAGGCATGGTTGGAAGGCATGACAAGGTGTTTCGCCTTAAGAGACTATGCGTCCACTTCAAAGGTGAAGATAACGATTTTTTAGTTGAGAGACAGTGCCCTGAACTGGTGGGGCAACTTGGAGAGGCAACTGCACCTTACCCTGGATACTGTCTCTTGGGAACTTTTTGAGGAAAGGTTCTAAAGGAAATATCTACCAACTTACTACGAGGAACAACAGGTGGGAGCATTTCATGCTCTAGTACAAGGAAACATGACCATAGAAGAATATGAGATCAGGTTTATGGAATTGGTCAAATATGTTTCATACCTAGATAATGACCAACGATAGGTAGAACGGTTTGTCTATGGGTTAAACCATAAGATAAGGGCTATGGTGTAGATGTGGAAACCATCTTTAGTAGCATCAGTAGTGGGAAATGCGCATTATGTGGAGGAACACATGAAGCTAAATGGAGGTATGTGATCGACCTTTCCGCATCATCCTGGATTCACGGGGAAGACCCCTAGGAAATTTCCTAGGGGAGGGGGCTCAAGGCCACCTCCATATGGTAATAGAGTCGCATCAAGGACAATAGACACAGGGATTTCAATGGCAGCAAGTGCAACGTCCCGTTCATCACCAATGATGTAGGCAGGTCCTTGACCATCTCAGGGAGTAGCTAGTAGGAGAAGGGGTTCCAGGGGAAGTAACTCATTTCAGAGACAGTCACAGAATAGTGCGCAGGTTCAATCTCGTGTTACCTATTGGGGATGCAGAGGACCCCATTACCAGCGTGACTGCCCAGAGTTACAATCAGGATTTGTGCATAAAGAAGGAAAGTCTCTGATGAGAAGAGAAAGTAGTAGCCATTAGGTTTACACAATGGTTAATAATCGCCAGGCAGAACATCAATCCACGGTGGTGGAGTCATCAGGTATGCTAAATCATATCAATGTTAGGATTTTATTTGATTCTGGTGCTACATATAGTTTCATTTCACCATCTACATTAGAAAAGAGTGGGTTGGAAGCCTACAAGCATGATGACTTTAAACAGGTTGAGATGGCTTCGGAGGGAAAACAAGTGGTAGGACCTAGCGTCGATAATTGTATAGTAGACCTGGGAGTGTGTACTACCAGGTTGAAGGTATACGTCACTTCTCTCGGGACATATGACCTAATAATTGGAATGGATTGGTTATAAGCTCATCGAGCTTTGGTAGATTGTTTTGCAAAAAGGGTGCTTTGTGTCGACGATGAAGGAAGACCAATAGAGATCCATGGTGTACAAAGATGGGTGTCTCTATGCTTTATCTCAACTATGAAGGTTAAGAGATGCTTGAGGAAAGGGTGTCGACTATATGTAGTGGAAGCAGTGAATGAAAGGAAGGGACCCTCCTTGGATCAGTACCCGATTTTGTCAGAATTTAAGGATGTTTTTTCGAACGAGTTACTAGGGTTACCTCCTGAGAGGGAGCTTGATTTTACTATTGAGATAAAACCTGGTGCAGAACCAATTTCCAAGACTCTGTATCGGATGACAACACTAGAACATTGTGAATTGCAAATGTAGTTGAAAGAACTACTGGACTTAGGACTAATAAGGCCAAGTATCTCACCTTGGGGTGCACCAGTAATTTTTGTAAAGAAGACAGATGGTTCCTTACGATTTTGTATATATTACAGGGACTTGAATTGTGCTATAGTGAAAAATAGGTACCTAATGCCATGAATAGATGACCTCTTTGATCTGATGAAAGGAGCAGTGGTATTCTCAAAAATTGATTTGTGATCAGGGTATCACCAGTTAAGGATTAAGGAAGGTGATATTCCTAAAACTACCTTTCGAACTCGGTTTGGACATTATGAGTTCGTCGTAGTACCTTTTGGATTGACCAATGCACCAACAGTATTCATGAGCCTCATGAATGGAGTATTCCGGAAGTACTTGGACAGTTTTGTATAAGTCTTTCTAGATGACATCCTCGTCTATTCCAAGAATGAAAGAGAACATGAGGAACACTTGCGAGTGGTGTTGTCTTTCATTAGAGAGAACAAATTGTATGGGAAGTTGTCAAAGTGTTCCTTCTTCCAGAAAGAAATTCACTATTTAGGACATATCATTTTTGGTGAAGGAATCTTTGTGGACCTAGAAAAGGTAAAGGTCATTATGGAATGGCCAGTGCCGAAAAATGCCCATGAGGTAAGAAGCTTCATGGGGCTAGCAGGTTATTATCGGAGATTTGTGGAAGGATTATCTAAAATAGCGAAACCCATCACCACTTTGCAGTGCAAGGGGGTCATGTATGAATGGATAGAATAATGTGATAGTGCATTCATCGAGCTTAAGAGGTTACTAATTAGTGCACCAATTCTACGAGTGTCGGATATGGAAAAGGACTTCACAGTCTGCATGGATGCCTCGAAGCAAGGGTTGGGGGCCGTGCTAATGCAGGATGGAGGAGTGATAGCTTATGCATCAAGGAATTTGAAGAAACATGAAGAGATTTATTCTACTCATGATTTAGAGTTGGCAGTTGTAATGTTAGCTCTGAAACTTTGGAGGCACTATCTTGTGGGGCGAAAATTTGAGCTCAAAATGGACCAAAAAAGTTTAAAACATCTCTTCACTCAAAGGGATTTGAATGTCAGGCAAAGGCGATGGAGTGAGTTCATGAGTGAGTATGATTTTGGTATTTCATATATGAAGGGAAAAGAGAATGTGGTTGCGGATGCCTTGAGTAGGAGGCCACGTGTCTTTTCCTTGGTACCCTTAAAAGTTAATCTAAGGGAACGTGTGTTGATGCAACTCCATGGAGACAATTGGTATTTAAAGGTTACTTCAAACCTCCAGAGTGGGAGGCAATTAGATCCAAAGTATGAAGGATATAGTCTGGAAGAATATGGACTATTAAGATATCGAGGAAGGATGTACGTCCCCGAGGGTGGGGATATTCGAAGCATCATACTGAAGGAAGCCCATAGAGCACTTTATTGTGTGCATCTAGGTGTGAAGAAGATGTACGCAGACATGAGGAAGCTCTTCTTCTAGGTAGGCATGAAGCGTGATGTAGTCCATTTCATCGCCAAATGCCTAGAGTGTGAACAAGTGAAATCTAACCACCATCACCCTACAGGTCTCCTACAACCACATGATGTTCCTATGTCCAAGTGGGAAGTCATTTCTATGGATTTTGTTGTGGGGTTTCTGCTCACATCTCATAGACACAATGTCATTCTTGTAATAGTTGATAAGTTAACCAAGAGTTCTCATTTTATTTCAGTTAGAGACACTTATGATGTCACTAATGTGACACGCATGTTTGTAAGTGAGGTCATCCGTTTGCATGGGATACCTAAGAAGATCATTTCATATAGGGACTCCATATTCACTTCTAGGTTTTGTATAAGTTTACAGTCAGCGTTGGGGACTCAGTTGAACTTAAGCACAACCTATCATCTTGAAACAGATGGGAAAACCGACAGAGTAAATCAATTCATGGAAGACATGCTTAGGATGTACGTCATGGATAATCAAACCCATTGGGAGAAGCACCTACCTTAGGTAGAGTTCACCTACAATAATACTTTTCATAGCTCCATCAGAATGCCACCCTATGAAGCTCTGTATGGAAGGCCATGCAGAACACCATTGAGTTGGGAAAGATTAAAAGACCGAGTAACAGTTGGGCCATAATTGATTCAAGAGATGGAGGAACAGGTGATTCAGATTAGGCAGAGATTAAAGGAAGCACAGGATATGTAGAAAAGTTATGCAAATGCACACAGGACCGACCAAAGTTATAAAGTGGGAGACCAATTTTTCATTTGTATCAGGCCTAATAAGAGTACCATATGGTTCAGTAAGGGGGCAAATTTTTCACCTCAATTTATAGGACCGTTCATAATCCAAGAGAAAATTGGACCCATTGTCTATCGTCTTGTACTGCCACCCCACTTGCATAAAACTCATAATGTTTTTCATGTATCTATTTTACGTCATTATGTTGCTGATGAATCAAATAAACTAAATTGGAAGGAACTGTAGGTATTGGACATGGGAACCCTCATGGTAGAACCGTTACGCATATTGGACCATAGAGTCTGACAGCTCAGGAACCATCCGGTAGACCAAGTTAAGGTCTAGTGGGACAATTATAGTCCAGGATCTGCTACTTGGGAAGATGCCGAGAGACTACAACGAGATTATCCCTCACTTTTTTGACCAACTCAAGAATATGTTTCTCGAAGGTTGGGTGTATGTAACACCACCTTTTGACTTAGACAGCCAGGATTACCTGAGGCCTAAACACCTTTATTTTCTATTCACAATGAAACTATTAAATGATACACTTGAACTTTTAAGACGTATGAACCTTTATGAATATTTGTATGTGAAATTATATTGGTTTGGATATATTGCTATGATATGTGGACCAGTGCAGAATTTCAGGAGGTGAGACTACCCAAAACTGAATAAACTATGACAAAACTCCTAGCAACACAATGCCACTGTATATTCCATTGTAGGGTGTGGACCCTGGTCATGATTAGGAGGGGTGGAGGCATTTCCCACCGTGTATCCTTCAAAACCTGAAGTCATGGGAGGACGGTGTTAGCTCATGCTCCCCTAGACGTGTGATGATGACTGTCAGTTTCCTGCTGAGGAATCTTGGTCAAGATAGTGACACTTCCGCTTACGAATTCTATTTGGAGTTAGTTCAATATAGTTGATGCTCCAAGATAGTCCAGCAGAGGAAGGATAGGAATGGAAGATGGAAGTAAGTTAGGGAGGAAGGATGAGTAGAAATAGTTGAGAGTGTATGGAGATTTGTCTTATGGTGGAATTTATTGTTGTTTTTTTTTGCCTTCTGAAAAGAAAATGGATATATATGAATATTCATAATTATGTAACTAAACTACAATTGTCTAAATAACATTGCTGAGCTAGATAATTGTAATTAAAGGATTTCGCAAACATTTGATTGGTTTATGGTCTTTTATAAAAATGAATAGTCTTGTTGAATGGATTGGATGCATATGGATATTACTATAGAGACAATAGTTATTGATATTAGTACATGAACGAGACTTGTATGTACTAGCTACACATGCATTTCTTGCACATGTACACTAGTATGTATGAGTTTTCTTGGCTTACTTACTAATAGTGTCAGTTATTTGTTATGAATGTGTGAACCATGTTTATTTTCCCTTGTATCATAAAAGACTTTAACTTCAGGATGAATTTTCCTAAAGGGTGGGTGTATGTAACAACCCTAGTTAAATAATTGCTTAAGGTTTATCAAGTATAATTAATTAAATAATTAACTGTTCTAATGTATATTTGTTAAATAATGATTATTTATTAATAATATTAATTAATTAATTATTGTTTAATATATGTTGATTAATTAATTAACTCATTTAATGTTTGGGTAACGAATTAAAAGTTTAATAATTTTTAATCTATTTAATAGAAAACTTAACATATGGAGGGATAAGGCATTGAATAGAGGGATAAGGTGGGTGGCATTGAATGAAGGGAGGAGGCAGTGAATGGGAAGGAGGATATGAGGGGTCAGAGGCATTCGGGAGAGGGACTTTTGATTTTTTGGGGGGAAGGAAGCATTATTTTGAGATTAGGGACTGTATTTTTCAAGTTTGGAGTTTGGTGGAATGTTACAGGGGAGCATCGGTTGTTGGGAGTTTTGGGCTTGGGGGCAGGAATCCTCACAGAATCCTGGAGCTAGGGAGCCAGATAGGCTTTGTTCCTAGCTAGCAGGGAGGAAACATTTGGTTTTGGGCAGGGTTTGGGTAGAACAGCTTGATCAGAGTTTCAGCTTCATCTTGGATCGATAGAATTGGAGAAATAGCATTAGTTAGTGGTATGTATTTTAATGATTATGTTGTGTTAGGTGGTTATCATCATGCTACTGAATATGCTTATATGATAAATAATGAAATTGCTTATAAGTTGAAAGAAATTTTTATGTTTAAATTTATGAATTTTATTAGGCTTTGTTAAATAGGGATTTATATCTATACCTGTCATTGGTTACCTTGTTCAATCTTTTGACAAAGTTGGTCATTTCTTCATCATATTCCAAGACATCACTGTTGCTTCTATGTTCCTTTTCTTTTTTCTTTCCATTTTGCTTTGACCTTTTGGATGATTTGAAGGATGCTTCTTTTATATATGGATTTTCCTGTTTAGTTCTCATTTCATATGCTGTGAAGATTCCATGTAGTTCATCCATGCTTATTGAGTTTAGATCTTCTCTTTCTTCTAGTGATGATATCTTAGGGTCAAATATCATAGGAAGAGATCTTAGTACCTTTTGAAAAATAACAGATTCTAGAATTTCTTCTCCCAATCCCAAGATTTCATTATTATTTCATTGACTCGTAAAAATTAAGTTGCAGTGTTCTCATCTTCCTTCATCTTTAGTTGTTGGAACAAACCTCTATAAGTTTGAGGCTTTCCTGCTTTGAATTTTGAATCTCCATAAATATTTTGAAGTTTTTCCCAAATCTCTTTAGCGGATTTACAATGTGAAACTTTGGTGAATATTGATTCTCCAAGACCATTGAGAAGTGAATTTGTGTCTTTGAAATTATTTTGACCAAGTTTCATTTCTTTGTCATTTGTCGGCGGATCTGTTCGTGTTGTGTATCCATATACAATTGATTGCCAAATTTCAAATCCATGTGCCTATATATATGTCTTCATCCTTATGCTCCAAAATGCATACTTTTGTCCATCAAACTGTGGTATTCCATTTTTATACATGTTGTTTCTCTCCATGATCTACCTTTCAATGGTTAAATTGATTTCTGAAAGAACCTCGCTATGATACCAATTGTTGGATTACCGAGAGAGGGGGTTAATCAGTAATAGAGAAATCTAATCCTTTTTAACCATATAATGCAAGTGTTATATCAATGTAGCATTATCATCCAATATTTGCAGAGTAATAAACAATGAAAAAATGAACAATCATACACATACACAGTACACCAGTTTTTTTACGTGGAAACCCAAAGCGGGAGAAAACCACAAAATGATTTTTCTTATATGTCTTGAAGAATTACATTCATTGGAAGCACCAAATTCCTTTGTTTTCCAGCTGCAACTAGAAGGAGGCTCCAACCCCCTATTTTATCAAGCTACAACCTGAGGGAATCTCCAACTCCTCAACTATCTGGATACAACCAGAAGGAGGCTACAACCCCCCATGTTCTCTGTCTACAACCACCTATCCTTGCCCCGTCCAGCTGCCCTAACATATAAATAGAATGATGGAACCATTGTCACACTATCACTGTGAGATATACTATTGTAAAATTGTACCAATCAACTTGCACCAAACAACCTATATCAATAACCTGAATCATGCATCAACCTGTACCTCAACGTGTAATCAACCTGTACCATAAACAAGTGCATCAACCATGCACCAACCTGTACCAAAGAACCTATAATCAAATTGTGCCATAAACAAGTGCATAAACCTTGCACCAACCTGTACCTCAACCTACAAACCTTCCTTAACTTTAACAACAAGAGAATAGAATTTTCATCAAACTTTACTTTAGTCTCACATGACTAGTTTTGGATTAGTCAACAACCCTAACTTGAAATAATCATAAATATGTACCTGTAATGAATAAAGATCTGGAAACAGTACACAATGTTCTTCAGTGTGTTTTATGCAATTCCTCTAGGTGTCACTACTTGGAACCTCTTAGAAAAGGAGTTATAACAAAAATGACATCTCTTGTTGAATTATGGATTATTCTAGAGAGCAAACTTGTAGAGCATGCCCTACACATAATATTTTTTGTATGGATATGAAAATTTTAAAAAGAATAATATAGATTGTACTCTAACCAACACATTTTCTCTTACTGGATTTGGATCTTTTATGAAGAAGTTATGATGTTTTTACCCAAAACACTTGTTTTAGACTAGTTTCAAGACTAGCCACAAACCCTATTTTCCACAGAGTGTAACTACAAAAATACAATGACCCACAATATAAAATTTGTACCATAGCTACTAGGATATGTTTCCTCAATGGAATCCCAATTTCATGGTTTGAATCATTCTATAAAAAACGTTATTGCGAAAATGGTGAGATGACCTGTAAATAACATACCTTAGAAAGCATCATCAAAAGAATTTATCCTCCCTTGAATTTTGGCCTTATTTACTTTACCTTCCCTCTGAAATGTGGCTTAGATATCCTTTAGTTACCTTAGTCACCTGTAGATATTCAATATGCTCAAGTTTAATTAAAATGAGAGAGCCTTGCCTCTTATTTATACTTTCATGTAGCTTCCCCAAGGGGTTACCTTTTAACCATCTTAACCCAATTTCCTTATTTAAGGGATAACCCACTTATAACCACTTTCCATAATTAGAAAGTTCTCCATTTAATTTATTATTTAAATAATCCTCCTTGACTTTGTCACTTCACTTTATTATTTGAATAATCCTCTTGACTTTGTCAATTCACTTTATTATTTAAATAATCCTCTTTGACTTTGTCACTTCACTTTATTATTTAAATAATCCTCTTTGCCTTTGTCACTTCACTTTATTATTTAAATAATCCTATTTGACTTTATCACTTCACTTTATTATTTAAATAATTTCTTCTTTGCAAGAACTTTGACTTATTTGACCTTTTGGGGCTTCAAGCCAACATATGAGGGTCCTCCAAATTCATAAGGCCATAACGCTCAAACCGTGAGGATTTATGTGGCATTCCACACACCACCAAAAATGGAAGACATGTATTATCCATATAGAATAGTCTTACCTCAAAATATATCAAAACGCATACCATTATACATTAAACAAAATTGGGTCCATTACCCAAACCTTTGTGCTACGAGAATTTTCTACTAGACTTTCTTCAAGGGTTGACATCAATGAAAACCAACCCAATTAATCAACACTTCACACTCCTTAAGGCTCTCCCCATTGTAAAACATTGGTGGGAAACTTACTGGGAGAATATTTCCACAGAGGAGTCTGGAATATATGGGGTCAAGCCAACTTGGGATTTTTTTGTGGATGTGATCAAGGAACAATATTACCCTGTTGGTAACTATGACGACCAATACATGAGATGGACCACACTGTAACAAGAAAGGGGCCAAATAGTATTGTAGTTCACAAATAATTTCCATACCTTGTGAACCAAGATGGGTATCAAAGACTATGAACAACATATGATTATGAAATAATGTGGGGCTCTACATAGGTACATGCAAACCAAAATGAATTTACTGGACATCTCATCACTGGGAGCTTCCTATCGATATGCTATCAAAATTGAGCAGAAATTTAGGCACCAGAACAAACGAGAGTTCGGGTCTGCAAATCCACAAAAACAAAAGTATGGTAAAGACGAACCTAAAAACTAGTCTCCAGAAAACTAGTCCAATCCACGAGAAAAGAAGTGTAATGGAAAGACGAGGAAGGACACTGGAAAGTAGTGTGATTTCCACAAAATACCCTAGCACAACACTGAATAATGTCACTCAAAAAAATCATTGGTGGTCGAGATCAAAGAGAAGGAGTCGAACCCTAATTCATAATCTAATTAAAAAAATAATGGGAGAAGATAGATCATCGATGCAGACCCCATTGCTACTGTTGTGACTGCAACAATCCAACCAGAAGAACCAACCAATCCTGAAGAGGGGAGAAAATTTTTCATTCATATATGTGGGTGAAGGGGATGCCATTGCATTTTATTGTTGATAGCGAAAGCCAGAATAACCTCATATCAGCAGAGGTCATCAAACAGTTGGGATTGTCAACAACACCACACCTGCAACCATACAACACTGGATTTATTTTCCTAGGATGAGATCCTTATGTCATCCAACAGTTTTGATTTCCATACGAAATCTAACCCTTGAAGGATGAGGTATTATGTGATGTTTCCCCATTGTATGTTTCTGATGTTCTTTTGGGCCAACCATATATGTTGAAGCACCATGCTATTTATGAGTCTCAAACCTGTAGTTTCATTTTTACTTCAAGGGGTCATTTCTATAGGATAAAAGAGGTAGTTCCAACTACTTTCCTACCTAAATAGTACTGCAAGATAGTATCTCATACTACAAAATTTAGCTTCTTCACAATCCGTTCAACAGGTGAACAAAAGGACACTGCAACCACTACATCCTTGGTCCAAGAACCTTCTATCCAACAGAAGTAGATCAAAAAGAGTGGAGAAAAGTGAAAATATTGCTTTTTCACACAATCAAATCATTAGGTCCTCGACAACCTTCCACAAGCCAAAGAGTGCAATTTCTCCAACAAGGAAAGCAATTGACCAAGGCTCAGACTAAAAAACTATTTTCCCATCTCTCCTGGGAACTCCATGCAATGGAGACCATTTATTATTAAGGAGGGAGTGTTTATCTAGGTGGATATTGGTGGCCACCCACCTATTCCAACTAGCTCAAAACAGTTTGTTGGTAATTTACTGTTTTTAGCAGTTTTTCAGGTCCCAAACTTCTAGGGCCATTTTGAGGGCCTAAACAAGATATTTTCATGATGGATCACCATATTGAAAAATGAGGGCTTTGATTGATCCCCAAAAATGAATCTCCTCATCAATACCTTTCCAATGAAATATTGTGAACCCCAAACAAATATCGTATGCCAAAGTTACAGCTCCGGGAAGTTGATACACCAAACTACCCAAAATGGGGGCCACAATATTGTTGGATTTTCATCTTCCGATGTTAGGGTTTTGGATTTTATTTATGTTAAAAATGCCTTTGGAGCCTCATTATAACAATCATATTCTTGTGAATGAGTGTATCTTTCACATCTCTTCTCAGACATAAGATTCCACCATTCTAGTGAGTCTTTCACTCTATATTTCTATAGTTTTGTACATTTCGCTAATTGATAGAAATAATGTATTACTGTATCTTTGTGTTTATGGTGTTATAGCTAATTTTTCCTCACCCCATGAAACTTTCTTGCATTTCCTTTCCATTTACGTATGCAGACTTGAAGTGCCGTTTTTTACCTTCCAGAGCCAAAAAAACATTGTTTTCCACATATATACACCCTACCAGTTAGACAACAAGTGTATATGCATGTTGCTCCAATATATCTCACATACATCAGGTTTGGTGCTCAAAATTAAAAATTGTGTTGAGTTTCCATGTCACGTCACAAAATCCATTATCCTTGACCTTACATATACTGTAAACGTTCTGAATCGTCCCTTCATTTCCATTTGAAGGCTATAAATTGAACCATATCCAAGCCGTGGAAAGGAGAGAATTCAACTCTTGAGAGAAAAGATACTCTAGAGAAATTTTCACTTCACATTGAGTGTGCATCCCTTTATCCTTTAAAGTATGAAATCAATGTTCAACCCCCAAGATATTCCTTCTTTGATGGAGAACCTTATTGTCTCCTTTATATGAGCTTGCCTTTGGTGGAGCATTGAAGTGGTGGAGTCCCACCTGGAAGGGACTTAGTTTCTCGGTTCTAATATGTACCGACACATAATTTTGTCACCTACACACTTCTATTGATTATTTTAATAGAAATATTGTTTTCTCATCCAATTGATATCTTGCAAATATTTGAATTTTTATTCCATGGGCATATTTGTCATGTATTTTAATGGATTATGTTATTTTATATGCTAACATTATATATTATCACTATATTCTTATGTATATTTGTTGTTGAGGACAAGTTCCAGGTATAAATATTTGACTTGCATGCTCAACGGTGGTCTTCATCGAATGTCCGGATGAGGTAGGCTCTTGATCTTGTCTTGTTAGCATTTTCATTTATATAGCATACTTAATATTAGAGTTGATTTCTACGTGTCATTCTGTCTATTGTGGTTTATCGCATGCCATATAGACATTTTCCTTTTAACAAAATTAGCGACCATACTAGGGATTGAATCTTATATTTGGGGTTTGGAGTGTTTTTCTCCTTGACTTTCTCTTCGTTAATCTGCATTTCGTTGTCACCTGATTGCTTAACAAGCTATTTTTACTTTTCATCTTAGTTTCTTATATTAATACTTTCCCTGGTAGTATTTTACTACATATACATGGGTTTTCCCTTGATAGGCACGTACATACGTGGGTTTTCCTTCTATAGGTCATGTACATATGCAATTTTTTCTCAAACAATCGCGTATATCAATGTTTTGGCTTACTGGATGAGTTTGGTGTTTGTTGGGTGAGTTTGGTTGGTTGTTGAGTCTTGTTGGGCCTCTGTCCTAACTATTGAGGGCTTACAGAGTGTTAGGAAACCTTCGTATTGTTGAATTTCTAGGTGGTATTATTTCTTATAATCTTTTTATTGGTTGTCTTTGCACATTGGTCTGAGTGTTTTCTTTCTGGTATATTGCTTGTCGTGTCTCTTTTTTCTTACAATATGGTCTGTGTGTGAAGCCGCTATTCAATCCTTGCATTTTCTTTTCTTTATATAAAAAAAAAGCAAATCTTTCTTAGTTTGCATTATGGAATTTTCTCTTTTGATTATCTAGTATTGGTCTTGATAAATTTGGAAAGATTGCATTTTACTGAAATTGTAGAAATTGCATTGAAAGTTGCATTTAAACCATACCATCTCTTGAGAATTTAAGATTAAGACTTAGCGCTATTTTTTTTTATATTCATTTCTTTGATATGTTGAGTCATAATATCATAAGTTTCATGACCACAACTATTGAGTAAACAAATCCATTAAAAGTAACGTTGATTAACTAAAATTGATTAGAATTTTTGTTTTATCTTTCAGAGTATACAAATAAGCATATGATATAGGGCCTTAGAATAGGATTTTGTGAATCAAATTCTCCAAGTCTATTTAACTAAACATATGTGTCTTACCAGGGAGTGGTGAAATCCATTGTGTAATTAGTGACGTCGGGAGGCTCCACTCACACCAAAGTTAAGCACGAGGTCACACAAAGTTGGTTGCAGAGATACCCCTCTAATACCTTCTTAGTGTAAGATATATTTTTGTGGTTTCATTCATATATGGGGGTATTTCTGGTACCTTTACCTCCATGAGAGGTCGTTATTTCAAGATTTCAGGCTTTGTTACCCTGCCCATATGGTGGACTAGACTTAGAAATTTTCTCTTATGCATTGGTTATATCTTGGTGGCTCTAATTGCTTGATATAGGTAGCCACATAGTTTACATGCAAGGGTTATTCTACAGGTACCCTAAGTCAGATAAGGGTCGGACAACATAGAACCTTTATGGAGGATCACCTCTCTGGAGGGATCTGACTGACTGCGTTGTTAAGCCCATGAGGGCCCTTATAACTGATTCTGATACCTCAAATATTTTGAAGGGAGTCGCAATACCCTCTTGGGTGAGGCATACCTACTCTAGTGAAGGAGGCCCCTTTTCATATCCTATATCATGTTTTTGTGGATTTGTACTTTTTTCTTTATTTTGGTGTACTCTTTGATTGTTAGCTGGCCCTAGGATTTGGTTTTATATCTCAAGTCTTGAGTCATTGTGGAGAAAGACCAGCCTCCTCGCAAGTATCACCATATGTTAAAGTTACCACCACAATTTGAGTCTTTACTTAAGTTTCCTTCTAAAAGGCATAAAGTTAATAGACGTGGTACATATATCTCCACATCACAGGCTTGCGATTATGCAATTATGGGTATCGAGTCAAGTTTGAATGACACTGGGATTCCCTCATCTCCTATACCTTATGTGGTTAATGGGACTTCTTCGATTCCTTCAACCACTACAGTTGTTGTTGCAGAGCTTCCCATCCTTACTCCTATCCATCCTATGATTTCTACTCAACCCATAGTAACAAACCCTTTCAAGTATCTTTTTGGTACATTGGGATACAATGCTCAGTCCATACCTTCGGTATCTAACCCTTTTTACTTTTGCAATACCTATATGACGTTGCAACTTTCATCCTCCATCCCAGGGAATAATGAAAATCCTAGTCTTGGACATGGGGGCATGGCTCCTTCGCATACTCCTCTCTTGTTTGGTGGAGGTCATATTTCCCAAATGACTATTGCAGCTGGAGGCCAACCTCCTTTTTCTTATGGGTCTAATCCTAGTCTCAATGCTCCTGGATGGAGAACTCAACTGGGAGGACAAGCCACTTCCTATATTTTATGCTTTCCCCCTTCTTCCTCCATTCTGATTCCAACAAATGCATTTGTTATGACAAATCCACCTCTATCCTCCAGATTTCCACCCAAAGGGAGTCAGTTTCACGCTATGGGAAACCCCCATCTTGGAGCTCCTCCAATTGGTGGAAATGTTTATCATCCTCACTATGTCAATCCTACATGTATGGTGCCCATACAACCTCTTATGAATTAATTTGGAGGAGTATATTACCCTACCAGAGAGGACCATGGTGGATACTAGAACCTTCGATGGTCTACAATCCCTCAACACCAATCTTTCGCAGGAGCATGGGATCAGACACTGCAACCCCAACCCCCTTTTCTGGACACAATTAATCCATCATATTTTTCGAGATTAATGAATGAATCGATGTGTCACGATCCATCATGGCCCCCTGTTACCACCAATCTTCCTCTGGACATTCCAAAATTTGAAGGAAATACTGGAGAGGATCTGGGTGATCATGTTACTACATTTCATCTTTGGTTCTCATCCAGTTATATTAATGATGATTCCATTTGTTTGATACTATTGCAACGCACTCTCATAGAGGTTTTTGTGAAATAGTACATTGAGCTACCAGGGGGAACATACATAAACTTTAATCATATGATTTTCGTCTTTCTCAACCATGTCCAGTTGTCGATTCATTATGATGTTGACATAGAACTTTTTTCGTCCTTTCTCCAAGATAAATCCACACACATCTTAGACCATATCCAAGAATGACGTAGATGGAAGACATTGATTAAAGCCTATATTACTCCAGAGTTTCTATTGGAATGGTTCCTTAAGTCCTTATTTCCTTATATCTCGAAGGATGTTTCTACATTCGAGGTAACATTAGAGGAAGAATCTATTTTTAGAGCCCAAGAACTGGACCTCATATATGATTAGTCTGGGATGTTGTATGAAATTCTTTCTGATGCAGCTCGGTCGAATTATGACCCTAGAAAAAAACCTGGGGCTCATGTCGATGGCATTGTAGTCTCTGTAAATGCTAAGTCTACAAACTTGTTGACGAAGCAATTGAAGGATTTATCTCTAATCCAACTTGTAGTAGGACAAGCTTTGACTTCGTCCTCCACTCTCACTCAATCATCTAATGTGCATTCTATACAGTCGTTGATGAACCCAAATGGTAAGCAACAACTAAGAGGGAATATAAAGAAAGGAAGAGGTAATAATTGTAATGGTGGAAAAAATAATAACAAATCCAAGGACAACACCAACAATGATAGATCGAATAATAATGTTGGTCAGGGAAAGAAGTAAAAATGGAAGGTGAAGTTTCCTTGTAAAATTTGTAAATATGATCACCTCAACCACCTATGCCCCAAAATTGAGGAAGCCTCGAGGCTCTTATCAACTTCCCGTTGTGTGGAGCAATCCATTTCCACATAATCATCACATGGCTTTGGGGTACTCCAATAATGGAAATGTGTCGAGTGGGGGTCAAAACCCCCCTTCAGATGAAGGTGATTATCTATGTGTTAACATGGTCAAGTCTTATATTGATGTAGCCACTTGATCTCGTGATTACGGTTCTTCTCAAAATGTTACAGGTCCAGAGTCTTCCCCTCCTCAAGAAACACCTTTTCATATAGAAAATCTAGAGCCTATGCCTCATATTTCGAAAGGAGTACTGAAATTCTCTCTCTAGAATCCTAATGCCAGAGCTACCCAAAAACATTTGAATGTCAAAGATCTAGGTCAAACCTCTTGTGCAATTTCATATTTGGAGGTGCTCCAGAGGTGTCCTTCACTGAGGAACGCCTTCTTATCTACTTCAGGATATGTAGACCTATGTGGCTTGAAGGTTATTAAGTTTGATGTCACGGATGTTAATCCTCTCTTTCCTTACCATGTGGCCTTTCAAATCCATGTGGAGTACATGAAATATACCATCAAACGCACTGTAATTTATGAAGGTGTTGCAATGTGCGTGATGTCCTCCGAGTTTGTCCCAATCTATGACTATGTTGACCACTTTTGATGGACGTTCCTTTCAACCCCACATAATTCTTCCTACTTTTTTGGTCCAATCAAGTGGAAAGATAGTGGAGGTTGATGTCGAGGTGGCTGATGTGCCCCTTGACTATAATTTATTACTCGGGCATAATTGGACTTATGCCATGAGAGTGGTCATGTTGTCTTTTTTCCACACTTTATGTTTTCCTCATGAAGGGAAAATAATGGAAATTGAACAGTTGTACTTTGAGCATGCTATTCCTAGTGCATCAGTTGGACCTTCAATCCAAGCGATTGACAATTCTTGATAGTCAACCGAGGATATTGGTGTCAAAATGTATTCCTCTCTCATGGGTATATTTGATTTCGTGGCACCAATCCATCACATTTATGCCATTTTCAATAGTTCTTTGTTGTTGATGAAGTCCATTCCTTTCCATACTTCGTATTTCAACGATACTTGCCTTTCCATACTTCGTATTTCAACGATACTTGGAACCTACCTTCCGCGACCTTATCCTACGAAGGTGAGTCACACATTGCAATGGAAATGCCATTGTCAGCAACAAAGTTTGTGTATGAAGCTATTCATAACACTATTGTTGACCCACATCCTTTCTCCTCATAGAAGGATGAGGAGGATCTCATTCTAGAGCCCATACGGGCCGCCTAATTGTCTTGTTTGCATGATTGCCTCAAAAATCCATTACCTTTGGATGAAGCCATCTTAGAGGCCATGTAAGGTCCTGATAGGTCATGGGATGATATGCATCATCGATCCTCTTTTCTCCCATAACTTGTTAGGATCGAGCAGGACGACTTTAGATCTACCCTGAGTGAGATGGTCAGTCACGTTGTGGTTCCACTAGATATGCATGGTATTTATGCCGAAGGAAACATGGAGAATATTTATCCTACCACCACGATCAACATATCTCTAATTCCTAGAAGAATTGAGAACATATATATCAATGCAGATTGTTCTCCTAAATAAATTCAGATCTGCACCGATATCTTCAGAGAATGTTTTGATGTATTCTCTTGGTCATACGAAGAGATGCTAGGGATTGACCCTAGCATTCCTAGAAGAATTGAGAACATATATATCAGTGCAGATTGTTCTCCTGAATAAATTCAGATCTGCACCGATATCTTCAGAGAATGTTTTGATGTATTCTCTTGGTCATATGAAGAGATGCTAGGGATTGACCCTAGCATTGTCAAACATGAGATCAAGACTTATCTATATCATAAAATTGTTTGAAAACATATTAGATATGTTAATCCTAAGAAGGCCCCTGCTATTAAGGCAAAGGTAGAGAAGCTACTTAATGTTGGTTTCATATACCCGGTTCCCTTGACTGAATAGGTGTCTAACCCCGTTCCCATGAATAAGAAATAAGGAACCATCCGTGTATGTATGGATTTTCGAGACTTAAAAAAATATTTTCCTAAGGAAAACTTCCTGACTCCTTTCATCGATAATATTCTTGATGAGTGCACGGGAAGTGAATTTTTTACTTTTATGGACAGTTTTTCAGGATATAATCAAATTCAAATCAAACCTGAGGATCAACACAAGACGAAGTTTATTTGTACTTGTGGTACTTTTCCATACTAGAAAATTTCTTTAAGCCATAAAAACACCGGAGAAACCTTCCAATGTGCCATGACCTTTGATTTTCCCAATCTCAAACATATTGTCTAGGCTTATCTCAATGATATTGTTTCTCACTCCCACAAAAGAGTATATCATTCCACTCAACTTCGACTAGTATTTGAGAGATGTTGTTATTGTTGCATCCATTTGAACCCTCACAAGTGCATCTTTTGCATTAGGTCTAGTCATATTTTAGGATTCTTAGTCTTTGAGCATGGGATCATGGTGGATCCTATGTAGGTTGAGGCAATACTTCGATTGCGTCCACCCTGTAACATTCATCAACTTCAGGGTTTACATGGGAAGCATAACTTCTTGCGTTGATTCATAGTGAACTATGCCAATTTAACTAAGGGTTTTGTGTGTCTTTTGAAGAAGTACACTCTATTTTTATGGGATGAGTGAGCCCAGGAATCCTTCGATGCTCTTAAGAAAGCCTTGGTATCGACACCTCTATTGAAGCCTCCATACTATAGTAGATAATATTTTATTTATATCACCGTGTTCAAAAGGATGGTTGGTATGGTTATGGTTCAGGAGGATGATAATATCCATGAGCACATTGTCTACTACCTTAGTCGAAACTTAGTCGGTCCAGAACTTAAATACTCTCATGTTGAGAAACTAGCCCTGCCTGCCATACATAAGGTTCAGAGATTACATAATTATATATTACTTTTCAAAACTACCATAGTTGCTTATATCAATCAATTTCAATAATTCCTTACTAGGCGTATCATAGGGGGAAAATACAATAAGTGGATTTTTATTTTGCAAGTATTTGATCTCAATTTTTCTTCGACGAAGTCTAAGAAATCGATAGTTTTTTTCAAGTTGATATTAGACTTCCCTCGACTAGATGAGGAAATTATTCATAATTATTCATTCATAGATGAACATATCTTTATTATCTCGTCTTTGGACCCCCGGTATGGAGACATTCTAATTCATCTTAAAACATTGAAGCTATCCCAACAGTTGTCAAGAGACGACTGACGACATATATGTCATCAAGCAAAAAACTACCTTATCATCGAAGACACTTTGTATTGTCGAGGGATGGATAATATTTTTTGTTATTGCTTGACTCACGAGGAATCTGAGTCGATTCTCAATGACTATCATAGTGGGGCTTGTGGTGTTCATTTATCTTGGCTTACGACAACCCAAAAAAATTGCAAGATGGTTATTTTTGGTTGTCAATTTTTAAATATTGTGTTCAAGTGGTAAAGAAGTTTCACCCTTGCTAAGTGTTCACTCGGAAAATGCACTCGAATCCAACCACTCTTCACCCAGTCATCATTTTCAGTCCCTTCATCAAGAGCGAGATGGATTTTATGGACTCTAACCCATCTTCGGCTGGGGAACATCAACATATTATTGTTTCCACGGATTACTTCACTAAATGGGCAGAGGCCATATTGACCATCAAATATGATGGTAACATGACAACATTCTTCATTTTCAACCAAATTATAGCCTGGTTCAGAATCCCAAAGGATATTGTCACTGATCATGGAAATCACTTTCAGAATGAAATGATGAAGGAGTTAGCATCAAAACTGGGGTTTAAGCATGGCCATTATTCCCCTTATTATCCCTAAGAAAATTGACAAATAGAGGTTGTGAATAAATCTCTCAAGACCATCTTGCAAAAAACTATCAGCTAGAGTAAATCCAAATGAAATCTAATGCTTTACCCTACACTTTGGGCATATCGAACATCGGTCAAGAATTCCACCATTTTTTCTCCTTTTTAGTTAGTACATGGTGTGGGGTCGATCCTTTTGATTGAATGATAAATCCATTCCCTTAAACTGACAATTGATCTCCTACCTGACACATCCAATATTTAAGAATGTGTCATGCACCTAGAGCGTCTAGATAAGTAGTGTGGAGATGCATCTATGACTATACAAACAAATAAATGACGTGTTATGGTTTAGTATGATAGTTATGTCTATCCTCGGCAGTACGCTGAGGGTGACTTGGTTTTCTTGTATGACCAAGCCAAAGAACCATTGGGGGTAGACAAGTTAAAACCCATGTGGCATGGTCCTTATATCTTGCAACATGTTTTAGATAAATAACCCTATGAATTGGAGGATTATGAAGGGAATATGATTTATGAGCCGAAAAATGGACCTGAAAATATATTATGCTTAATCCCTGAATCTTGGGTGTCTCTCTTTGTATACTAGTATATATTAGTGTATATACATATTTTCCCTTGTGCCATTGACTTGCTTATCAAGTTTTCCCTTTGTTGGCATATATCAATGAATTATTTAGTTTACATAGGATTCGTAGATGATGCCAGTCATCATACACGGAACATGGCTTCTGCTGCTTCGGTTATTTACTCACCCGAGGGTCAACTGGTGTCTTCAAGTGGCGTTCATCTGGAGCCATCAATGAATAATGTGGTTGACTAAATCACCATTATATAACTATTATGTGACACCATTTCACATGTTGTTCAATATTTAGAGGTTTCCCTGGAATCCTAGTTAGTATTATGTCAGTTAAACAATAGTTACCATGTGAGAGACCCTACTCTACTCCGACGATTCCTACAGGTATGACTTTTGGAATGATACTTTGATTTCCTTCCTTATAATCACATACCTAGAAGTTTTAATTATTTATCTGATGCATATGCTAATTATGTTATATATTGGAATTCATCACATAACTAAAGTAAATAAAAAGCATCAATGCATGTACACATTGTAACATATACAAGTAAATCCGAGGACCACAATTTTTATATTTCATCTTCTCAACAAATGATGTCATAGTAAAAAATGGGGCTCACACCCTCAAAATACATATATGGTTGGTATATATATGACCATGGAATTTATGATTTTGGTGCCATATGCGTATCATGATAGCATAGTACAATGTTTGTGAGATGCTGGAAGATTCGCACCCATGCACGAGGCACACCTACCACCTGTCGCTGGATAGCCTCTGGAAGATCCTCCACTTCAACCATAGGAATCATGTGTGTCAAATGAGATAGGTTCCCTTGCACATTTTGAATAACTATATCCGCATCTCCTCCAGCATGCTTGTCTCCCCGACTCCTCCATAGATGTCGTGGGAATACGTCTGGTCATCACGGACCTACATCTACATGAAAAACAAATTGTTAATACTTGATACAATATAAAAATATTTGCGTTTTTATTCTTTTTTAAAAGCACTAAAAAATGAAATATATAAAAAGGGTTCTTACCAATATCACCATAGGCGGAATATGGTGGCAAAGGAATATATGGATCCCCTCTTTAGTTGATCCCAGCATAAGAGTAGTCATCAATGGCTATGACCTATCAATGCCACCAGCAAAAATAACTCATCATTGTAGGGGGTTGGCACCCTACCACCTCTGATTCACCTCATCACATAGATCCACCATGACATGGTTGGATCGCGTAGTCCATGTGTAATGATCTCTACTCTAGGGCTCAAACCTAGAACCCACTCAAAGAAAAAACTACACAAGATGGATGAAAACCTGAAGTTTCTCTTTCTCCCTTGTTTGCAATCCATTAGCTGGCTCTTCATGTTAGCCAATAGTGAGGTACACCATTCATAAATAGTGGGTTTCAAACACTCCACTGCATAGAACATGATTGGCCTTAAATCCTGGTGTAATGAAGTCGACCCCAAAATTCTTGTAAGAACAAGTACGATGATCTTCAATCTTAGGTTATCGATCACCCTGATTGGGAGTTGGCTCCCTACTTTATCTTTTCATGCAACACAGTGGGTGGAAATATATTCCTCCATCAGAATTCCACCCCCAATCCCCCAAGACTTGGGATTCACTACCTCACCTCGGTGAGACAATCCTGTGATGAAATATATGTTGTCGACTTCAATCCTCAATGTCTTCCCATCAAGATTGAAGGCCCCTATCTCTGGATCCAAATAGTTTACGAGCATCTGGAGTAACCTCACTTGAGCCCTCATTCCTTTAAGAGCCCAAAATTTATAAAGGCCACACCTTTTAAAATCTAATTGGGCCCCTACATCTCTTTCCACTATTTCATTTACCTCCTCATTCTCCCTCTCCCTCCATTCAAGCACCATCCTACCAAAGGAAAGCCATTTTTTGAGTTAGATTTTGCGAAAAACTTGTTTGCAGACTTGTACACCGATTGTAGTGTTAAAAGTCATGTGTAGGGCCGCATATATGTGGGAATGATTTTCTTTTCCCGTGTACATGCCTCCATGTATGCAACTCGATAAACTGTCACCCACGTGCACCCTAGTTTAGGTGTTTCTCCCTCTTAAACTAGAAAAATGAGGACTAAATTTAAATTTTAATCCACTAAAAATGAAGAGGAGGGTAAGGGAACTGACTTGGTCTAGACAGTTTCTAATTCCTTTGATCGTAGCTCCCACAATCGCCACTTTAAGATCATGGGAAAAATGGCCTAAAATGAACTATGTGGGTGAAAAAACTCGAGTGGTATTGTAGAATGGTCTATTTTTACTATTAGTATAATTGTTTTACCCATTTCATATAGTTTGGGCTGATATTTTGACCTTCTGGACTAATAGTGTAGTGGAAAGAGTTGGTTTTGATGGTTTTTCTAGGAATTTTTGCAGTTTCTAGTGACATATCGCCCTTTCATTCCTTCGACAAGTATTTTCTTTAACTTGCATATAGGATAGGTTATCACTCCATTTTGCATTCTTTCATTATCCTATGACTATGATCTATATACCTTAGGAACAAACCCACTTATTAGCAACAAAAAACCTTGTTACTGCTACTAGAAGTGTCATTATTGAGTGGTAGATCCCTACCAAACATGGGTGCCCTAGTTGGAACATTTATGCCATTTGTTGCCCATGGAAAATTTATTCCATGGGATCGAGAGTTCCTTATAGTTCTTATATGACTTTTAATTCTAACCGCATATTCTTACTCATAAGCATTTTGACCTTCACCTATGGGACTCCCACTAAATCTTTTTTAAGATCTTTTTCGACTCTCTCAAAAGAGAACAAATTGTTGAGTGAACTTGTCTCTTTCACACTCATTAAATGGCTTTGAAAGGAAATTTAGTTGGTGTAATTTTAACCCTTTTTCATACCAAGTAGACTATTTATGAAAAAGGAACACTCTAGTAAACATTGGCTAGAAGAGTTGTCTTGGGTATTGTTTTATACTTTTCTGGGCCTAAGGGACTAAATTTATGAAAAATGACATTCTTTGGAGTTAATTTGTAATTGCATTCCATCCTCATGCTTTCAATATTGATCCTATTTTCGATTCCTTCTTTCTCGTTATAAGCCTCTTAACTCAACATTTTTCATCACTATCCAAGCAGATCCTTGTTTATATCCTTTGCAGCTTGACACCATGTACCCTAAGAGGAAACATTCCCTTCAGTGTCCATGCCCCACATGCACTTCCTTGCATTGAGCATAGGTATTTTCCACTGTTTGGAGCTAGTTTCTTACCTCCGACACTCATTTCCTCTCTTGTATCATAACATTTATTTTCCTATGAAAAAACAAAAAAAGACTGGTGGGAAAATAATATAGTATCTTATATCGACAACAGTCGTGTCACCTTTGAACAAAGTACAAAATTTTGAGTGCATTGTCATCCAAAGTTTGGGTTTAGCATGACCTTAGGAAGTTGAGCTCATTACTTAGAGTTTACTCCTTCTCCTGGTTACTTTCCCAGTCCCTCTGGAAGGTTTCTTGATGTCTCCTGCATCACAAAGTTTCATCACCATGTATATGCTACCTAGATCGTCCATATGTCTCATGCTCTTGTTCAAAGGAATTCTATAATCCCATGTCAACCATTTCTCAGAACTCTTGACTTTACATGTCGGCCATACCCTCAGTGTGTCTCAGAGTCACATGAAGTTATATCCCTACCATGCACCCTGGTCCTACTTTCATTATCAGTAGGTAAACTTGAACCCAACAGTTGACATATCCTCATTGGTTGTTGACTGGGGGGTTTTCCTTATGTTCTATGGTAAGAGATATAGTCACACATTGGGATTCATGCAATGTCTTGGATTCAATTAACCTTATTGGTGGTTTCCTTTCCTTTGTCGGAAATATTCCTTATTGGCTATTATTTAGAGGGTCTTTTGCATGCACTTCTAGCATATGATGCATGCGAAATATGCACAGATTCATTGGTTCGTGAACATCTTATTCATCCAAGCTCCTTCTAATCATCAAGATATTTCCTTGTACCTCATGCTAACTGATGAGAGATTCCCCAATGCTCTCCTTTCAATGGGTCTCCTTCCATCAACTTCATCTCATCTATTCTGGAAATGAGACCTAGAGTCCTATGAGTACCTAGAGGCTTGCAATCATCAGTGATAGGTTCTCCCACCATCGACAATTGGGAATACATCGATGTCTCCTAATCGATAGATTCTTCAAGTGTTTGACCTCAACACCCTTATTCACACTTGTAAGAATGTACTCGATGCCTTGATACCTACTTTCATTATCAATAGGTTGTGTTGTGTTTGTTAACAATATACCGTAATGACCAGTAATCAAACAAAGTTTCATCGTGTTCGACATCAACTCCTCTATTCACATGATGTAGACTTGCACCTTCAGTGGATAGTGTAGAAGACCTCCAACTTACACTAGAAACATTCCTATTCTATTGATGTATTTCATTGTACCACTACCTATATGACTTCAGTGATCATGGGAGATTAGATTGTATTCCATTGTATATAGATATCTTCAGATTTATTTTGACACTAGGTTTTCCACTAGGCCTTTTTCATGATTATGACAACCTATGGCATGTGTCTACGTTGTATTTCCTATTCATGTCCATGAACAACTATTTGGTATATTTCCACATGGATCTGGAGTGTAATTCAAATTGGAATCCATGTGTACAAAGTCATTATGGATTATAACATTCTCATGAGGAGCTAACACTTCCAGGTGAGTCTCCATTACTCCACTTCTTGGAATTATAATTTATTTTGGCCATTACATATACTCCTCTGAACTCACACATTAGGGGACATCTGTTATAGCTAATTTTACCTCACCGCATGCATCTTTCTTGGATGGACTTTCCATTTCCCTATGCAGACTTGAAGTCCCCCTTTTGACCTTCCAAAGCAAGAAAAACACATTTTTCTACATATACGTTACCTACCAATTAGAAAACAAGTGTATACATAGGTTGCTCCACTACAACCTACGTACATCAAGTTTGGTGCTCAAAATTAAAAATTTTGTCAGGTTTCAATGTCACGTCACAAGATCCATGATTCTTGACCTTCCATATATTGGAAACGTTCTGATTCAGCCCTTTAGTTCCATTTGAAGGATATAAATTGAGCCATATCCAAGCCATGGAAATGAGAGAATTCAACTTTTGAGAGAAAAGATACTCTAGAGAAATTTTCACTTCACATTGAGTTTGCATTCCTTTATCCTTTAAAGTATGAACTCGTTGTTCAGCTCCCAAGCTCTTCCTTCTTTGATGGAGAACCTCACTGTCTCCTTTATATGAGCTTTCCTTTGGTGGAGGATTGAAGTGGTGGAGGCCCAGTTGGAAGGGACTTAGTTTCTTGATTCTGAGATGTACCGACACATAATTTTGTCACCTATACACTTTTGTTGATTATTTTAATAGAAATACTCTTTTCTCATGCAATTGATATCTTGCAAATATTTGAATTGTTATTCCATGGGAGTATTTGTCATGTATGTTAATGGATTGTGCTATTTTATATGATAACATTATATATTATTTCTATATTCTTCCATATCTTGGTTGCTAAAGACAAGTTGCAGGTATAAAGTTTTGAGTTGCATGCTCAATGATGGTCTTCATCAAACGTCCGAACGAGGTAGGCTCTTGATATTGTCTTGTTAGCATTTTAATTTATATACCATACTTGGTATTAGAGTTCATTTTTGCATGTCATTCCATCTATTTTGGTTTACCCCATGCCATAGAGAGATTTACCTCGTAACATATGGTTATATATATGATACATCTATGTTATATTATTGGATATTTGATATATCTTTGCACATTTATTTATTATATCTCTTCTCTTATTTCATGACGAAAATAAATCGAATCATGATTTCCCTCCTAGATGACCTTTCTTATACAAAAATATGATTCCATAAGAAAGAGAACTATTGAACAGATTTCGAATACCCTAGAAGGGAATTCGGCCTAGAAGAATAAATAACAAAGAAGTGAAACCTTCCCAGAAGAGAATTCAACCCAGTAAAGAGGAAAATAAGAATATAAATAGGATGTACCTTAATAATTTGGACACACTCACTCTCACTCTCTCATATATAGAAAATTAAGGCACGAGTCTTAGGAAGGGTGATGTAACAACTGCAGTGACAAAGATTCTTCTTGTTTAGTCTTTATGGTATTTCTCTCTTGTGTGCTACTCTTGGAAAAGGTGCACTACCTTTGTATTGTGCTTCTGCTACAACTGGGGTGGCATTTCTGGTTGTAACTTGAGATAGCCTTTGTTCTAGGGTTTATTTTTTGGTTCATGATTGTAATTTCTTTATGAACAAAATATGTCTAAGAAAGGTTGGGTTTTCCCAAGATAAATCTCTTTTATTCTTTTGTCTCTTGTTTATGTTGTTATTTATAAGTACATGATACATATAAGTTAATGGTAAATAAGTAAAAGAACGTTGGTAAATCTAATGCTTTGTAGATAAATAAAATCTAACATGGTATCAGAGATGGTTACCTTCCGAACAGTTTGACCACTAGAAGGAAGATCATTGCAGTACCTTGCATTTGTACTAAAATACTTTACCAATCTCATTGAGAAATATCCCAAGGTCTTTGGGGATAATTATTTCACAGAGTAGTGCACCCTACCCTAGTGCACCCCCTACAACCCTTAATGTCCAATTTGGTGAAGTTTAAAAAGTCAATTTTTTTTAGAGCTAGGATTTCTACCAACGAAAATGTCAACCAACATGAGAGTTGAAGATATATTGGATGGAGGAGATAAATTCATATTATGGAATAAAAAATTTCTCATCATTATAGAAGAGAACGAGTTATTAGATAATATCAAGAAGATGCTTCTAGAACCAGAATAATAAGATGCCAAAGAAAAATTCAGGAAGAATGAGGTCAAGGCCAAGATGATCTTGACAGACTCAATAAAGGATCATCTGATACATAATCTATTAGAATTGAAGACAATGAAGGAAATGTTTGATTCCTTAAGAAAACTTAATGAAAGTAAGAAAACCTGTCAAAATCTTACTCTAAGGCATCAACTCATAAACATGACAATGATCAAGTCAGAAACAATAGCCAATTATTTTACAAGGATCTCGTAGATCAAGTATCAGTTAGTGGACATTGGAGATCTAGTAGAAGACATTGAAATCACGACTACTACACTTAATGCATTTCCCTCCTCTTGGGATCCATTTATTCAAGGGATTTTTGCTAGAAGAAAATTTCTCAAGTTCAGCAAGCTATCGGAAGACTGCACCCAAGAGCAATCCATGCTGATATCTAAATCACAGAAGATTAATGATGATGAAAATCAATCACTTGTTGACCAAGTGAAGAAGAAAAAGGAAAAAGAAGAATCCAACCCAAATAACTCTAAGATACTGTGCCATAGAAAGGATGCGTCAAATATCAAATGCTACACCTGAAAGAATATGGGACATTATGCCTCACAATTCCCTCATAAACATGAAAAGGGAAAGAAGAATAAGCACCATGCACATACAACAGAGGCTGGAGAACAAAAGTCAAAGGATGAATAATTTTTATTTGTTTCAGCACTCATAAGAACCATCACTCAAGGGAGTGACACTTGTCTCATAGATAGCGGCACTTCCAAGCACATCATCAGATCCAAAAATTCTCTTTAAAATCTTACATAAAAGAGATCATCCCTTCAAGTGGATCTTGGGGATGATTCCAAGAATGTAGTCAAAGGAACTGGAGAAGCCTCCCTACAACTTGACTCAAGTAACCATCTTTTAATTAGGGATATTTTGTTTGTACAAAACTTGAAGAAAAATGTACATTCCATCTCTTCTTTAGAAGATAAAGGTTTTAGGGTATATTTTTTGGATGGATTTCTTCTATGGCTCAAGAATTCAAGCATTGATAAAGCTACTATGATTGGTGTCCAAGAGGGAATACTATATAAATTGAAGGGACACCAAGAAAAAACCCTTGTAGACAACAATGTTAGCTCAAGTGAGCTATGACATCAAAGACTTGCTCACATAAACTATAGACCACTACCGATATTGGGAAATATGGTTATAGTTCTACTCGATATTCAGGTAGAATGTGATGGAGTATACAAAGGTTACACACTTGGAAAACATTTCAAGGGAAGATTTACTAGCAGTGGAAACAGGTCCAAGGGTATCTTGGACATCATACACTCCAATGTATGTGGACAAATAATGGTACCATTCTTAGGAAACTTTATATACTATGTCTTATTCATAGATGACTATTCTCAAAAGACATGGATCTACTTCTTGAAAGAAAAAGATGAAATATTCAACAAGTTTCAAGAATTCAAGGACTTGGTTGAAAATATATATGAAAGGAAGCTTAAAGTTTTTGAGATATGATAGTGGAGTTGACTACACCTCAAAGGAGTTTAAATAATTTTGCATAGAAGCAAGGATTAATAGGGAGATAACAACTCCCTACAACCCCCAATAAAATGGGGTTGCATAAATAAAGAACAGATCCATTGTAGAAGCAATGAAAGCGATGATCCATGACCATGGCCTACCCATGCACTTTTGTAAATATTGATATTAGTCGGCATGTAACACTTGATGAAGATGAATCCTTCAAAATATCAAGGGAGTCTCACATGTACATGGACCAAGAGGAGAAACAAGCTCCATTAGAAGCAGTCATGGAAGACTCTACACCATAGGAACCCTTTCCAAAAGTTCAAAATGAGATGGTAGAGTCAAAGAGACATGTAGATCAACTAGTCAAAAAGAAGAGACTAGCTTGGCTTCGAAACACCTTGCAGGAAGCAGAAGGACATGCCGCTCCCAATGGCTCTCTTAGAGAGAGAAAGAGACCACATAATATTTCTAGCTATGTGACATTGATGAGAAACATTATTGATTCAGAGCATTCCACCTTTGAATAATATGTTGAGAAGCCATGATGGAGGACTATCAGTCCATCATGAAGAATGGTGTGTGGTAGGTGGTTCTAAGACAAGAAGGGAAGTCAGTAGTGACTTCCAAATGGATCTACAAGATCAGGAATCTTGCAGACGACAACATAGATAAGTAAAAGGAAATATTTGTGGCTAGAGGAATCTCCCAGAAAGAGGGAGAAGACTACAATGAGGCATTTTACCCTGTAGCAAAGTACACTTCCATTGGATCGATTGTTGCGATTTCCTCCACAATGGGATGGAAATTATACTAGATGGATGTCAAGACTTCCTTCTTGAATGGTTTAATAGAGGAATAAGTGTACATAGAGAATCCACAAGGTTTTGTGATGCATGGGAAATATTCTCATGTTTGAAGATTGAAGAAGGCCTTGTACGGATTGAAGCAGGAACCCAAGGCATGATATGCTACGATAGATAACTACCTGATGAACTCGAGATTTACTAAGAGTTTTGCAAACCCCAAGATTTTCTATAAGCTTGAGAATGGTTTCCCGTTGATATTGGTTCTATACATGGATGACCTATTTCTGACAGGAAATGAGAATCTCATAGTTGGGTGCAAGTGAGAGCTCGCTTCAGAATTCAATATGAAGGATCTAGGTGTGATGCATTACTTCTTGGGATTGGAGGTGTGGCATAGATCATATGATATTTTCCTTAAACAAGGAAAATATATTGTTGAGATCATACAGAGCTTTGTGATGATGGAATACAAGTCCATGCCCACACCCATGATGATAAATGTGAAGATTTTGAGTGATTCATCTTCATATTTGGTGGATCCCACGATGTACAGACAACAGATTAGATCCTTGATGTACATGGTTAACACCAGACCATACATATGTTTTGTAGTGAATGCCTTGAGTCAGTACATGGTTGAACTGAAACATGTACATTGGATGATAGGAAAATATAATTTGAGGTACCTACATGGTAGAATTGGATATGGATTGAGATATGTCTCGGATGGAGATGTGAAGTTGAAGGGATATATAGACTCTGACTAGGCAGGGAGTGGAGTGGATCAGAAGAGTACTTATAGATGTTTCTTCAGTTTGGGATCAAGTATGATCTCATGGTTGAGAAGGAAGCATACATCAATGGAACTTAGTATAGTAGAGGAAGAGTATATCACAACTAGTGTGGAAAGTCCTGAAGCAATGTGGCTTCACAAGTTTCCAGTAGGGATATTTGATCTAGAATTTGTGCCAACTTAGATACATTGTGACAATCAAATTTGTGTAAGGATTTTAGAGAACCCTATCTCTCATGACAAATCAAAGAACATAGAAATCAAATATCATTACATTCGAGACATGGTGCATAGAGGAGATATAGAGCTCCAACACATATCCATAGATGAGAAGATAGCGAACATTCTCACCAAGCCTCTATCAAGAGTGAAGTATGAGTAATTTAGAGACAAGATTGGCATGATGTAGAATGTCCACCCATGTTAAGAGGGAGGTGTGTTGTTTATCCTCCTTCCGGATAACCCCTCTAGCCAAGGGTTCTCTAGATCAATCATGCAAAGTGACTAAGGGGGTAATGCACTACCAGACCTGATAAGAGAAGAAACATCACACACATAGTTGTGATGACTATGGGAGTATCTTTGTGCTACTATATAAGACTATAACTATGGTTGATGTCATTGTATTAGGTGTGTGATACTAGTTGATTGCTACATAGTTATATAGACATCGACTATGACTATGGATGATGGCATGGTAGTATATGTGTGCTACTAGTTGATTGTTGCATAGTTGTAGACTATGACTATGGTTGATGACATGGTAGTAGTTGTGTGATACTATATTATTGTTTCACAGGCATAGGGATTGCAGACTATGATTATGGTTGATGGCATGGTAGTAGTTTTTTGCTACTAGTTGATTGATCCATAATCATAGAGACTGTTAGATTACATGGTGGTAGCTTGTGTAGCTACTAGTTGATTGCAGGATAGATAAATTGTGTCTCTGGACAGTAGATGTGTGCTACTTGGAGTGGTTGTGTACCACTGGATAGTATTTTTTACTACTATGGATCAACACAATCATGTTCTACTGGATGGAATTGTAGTAGTTGTGTGCTACTAGCTGATTTCCATGGAGACTACCAGCTCACATTGGGAGTAGCTATGTTCTACTTGATTTCATATACTATGACATATGATTCAATATATTGATGGCATTGTGGTATTTTTGTGCTACCATGTGATTGTAGAGTAGTTAGTGGACTACTAGATGAAGACATCGTGAAAGATACCTCCCTAGCGAAGAGGGAGTGTTGATGTTTTGGTATTTGTAGGAGGTACTTTCTCTCCTAGATTACCTTTCTTATATGAGAATAATATTCTAGGAGCTAGAGAACCATTGAACATATGTGGAAATACCCTATAAGACAAGTCGACCCAAAAGAATAAAGAACAAAGTAGTGACACCTTTGCAGAAGAGAAGTCGAGCCCGTAAAGAGGACTGAAGACTATAAATAGGAGGCACATTAGCTCATTTGGAAACACTCACTCTATCTCTCATCTACAAAAAATTAAGGCTAAATTGTGAGGAAGGCAAACAAAAGAACTACAGTGACACAGATTCTTCTTTTTTAGTCTTTCATGTATTTCTTTCTTGTGTTCTACTCTTGGAAAAGGTGCGCTACCTTGGTATTGTGTTGCTTATGCACATGGGGTGGTAGTTCTGGTTGTACCTCCAGTTATCCTTTGTTTTGTTGTTTATATGTTGGTTCATGATTAGACTTTCTTTGTGAACATAATCTATCTAATAAAGGTTTCTAGGTTTTTCCCCCATTTAGGGTTTTCCCAAGATAAATCTCTTGTGTTCTTTTGTCTCTTGTTTATGCTGCTATTGCTCCGTACATGTTACATATAAATTAATATTAAAGAATTAAAAGAACAATGGTAACTCTAATCCTTTGTAAATAAATAAAATATAACATTATCAATAGATCATCTATACATAATACAAGATATACAATTTTTTTTCCAACTTTCTTGACAAACAAAGTTGCATCATCAAGATTGAAGTGCTTGAAATTTAATTTTAGAACATGCTTAGTTAAATTTTTATACGATGTTAGTAATTATTGTTTCAATACATATAAGGATTTGATGAGATTTCATACCTTATGTTCTTGTCGCTTCACAAGAAATCCTTCTGATTGAGACATGAAAACATTATCTTTCAAGTCTCCATTCAAGAAGCAAGTCTTCACATCCATTTGATGAATTTTCCATCCATTATTTGTTGCCATTGAAAATAGAGTTTGGATGGTATCACATTTTGTTGTGGGGGAAAAATATTTCTCATAATCAACACCTTATTTTTATGCAAATCCTTTTTCCATGATCCTTGATTTGTGTTTGTCAAGTCTGTTATGTGATCTATACTTGTTCTTGAATACCCACTTTTAGTTGATTGGTTTGGTTCCAAATGGAGTATCCACCAACTTCCATGTCCCATTCTTCATGAGATTATCATGTTCCTTTTTCATGGCTTCCTTCCATTCATCATGAGAAGAATATTATTTAAACGAAGTTCGTTCAATATTGGTAGATAAATTCAACTCACAATCATATGAAACATCCATTTCAACTACATCATCTAAGTTTGAATTATCTACATTAGTTACATCTTATTTTGAGGACAATATGGTTCCTATCTTCCCGACCTCATCAAGATGAACACTTTCAAGTTTTTTATGATTCATTTTGGTGGACCTTTCTAAGATGGTCTAGTTTTCTTAGCTGATTGAGATGGTTTTGAGTTCTCATCAAGACTTAGTTTTCAATCCTCTTGATCACATCATCCAAGTAAGCCTCCGGTTATGATGAAGTAGAAGGAACATCCTCAAGAGGGTAAGATGGTTCTTCATAAGGAGATTCCAGATATTGACCCAAGATGGGGATCCCCCCTTCAAGATGTGGAATCTCATCATCAAATTCATGATATGTATTTACACAAGTAAATATGTCTAGATGATCAAGCTACCTCTCAACAATTTTGTGTTTCTTTCTAGATTCAAGAAATATTGCATCTTTGGAAAGGAAAATTTTCTTATTTGTCTCATCATAAAGATGATGCCCCTTGGTGGAATTTGAGTACCCCAAGCAGATGCACTTCTGAATCCTTTCATCAAGCTTGCTTCTTTTCTCCTTAGGAATCAAGGCATAGCAAGTGGAACCAAAGACCCTAAGTTGCCTCATCGAAGGAATGTAGCCATATCACATTTCATATGGAGACCTTTTATTAAGAGCATGAGATGGAAAACTATTTTTGACATAAACTGCACATTGAACTGCATCAATCCAAAACATGAATTTAACATTCTTGAAAAACATCATGGAATGAACCATATTTAGGAGTGTCATGTTCATTTGTTTAGTGACAAAATTCTCTCATGGATTGTATGGAACTTTGGTTTGATGTTTGATCCCATGTTGGAAAAGTTAGATTTCAAATTCATTAGAAGTATATACTCTTCCATTGTAAGTGCAAAGAGAGACAAGACTGAGCTTCATTTTGAAACCATACATGAAAATTTTTAAATGTTTCAAAAGTTTGTGATTTATCTTTCAACAAGTACACACAACACATCATGGTGTAATCATAAATAAAATTCATGATATATTTGTTTCCATTTGCATAAGGAACATGTACAGGTTCAAATAAGAATGAATCAATTCAATTTTTCTATAGGCTCTAGAAGTAGATTCATGAAAGGGTTGTTTGATATGTTTACCAAGGATACAACCATCACCTTGCTTCATTTTCCTAGGAATAGTAGGAAAACTAGAAACACCATTATTTCTAAACTAATGAATACTATCATAATTAATATTCACCAAATCTAGCTTTCCACAAAATACTAAATGGCATTATACCCGAGTCATGATGAGAGAAGTATGCATCAATGCGTGTATGGGAAGATGTCCCATTTAACTTCAACAATTTTCCATCTTCCATTTCGTTCATGACAAGCATGTTGTCATAATCATTCCTTTTTTCAACTTTGCCACCAAACATATGAACATAGTGGCCATGTTGTCTGATGTGCACAAGGGTCATCAAGTTTCTTTGTGTCTCAGGAAGATAAAGTACATTGTGTAGAATAAAATTTGAGAGTCCAGGTAACTTAATCCTGATGGTTCCCATTCTCGAAGGTTTGAGACTTGATCTATCTCCAAAGTCCACTATTCCATCTACATTTTCATCAATGTCTTCGAATAAATATCTTCAAAATGTCACGTGGGAGATTTTTCTTGTGTCAAGAAGCCATGCATCTTCCCAATAAGAAAATGAAGTATTAAATAAATATTCAGTTAAGCCTATATTGCAATGGGAAACAACATAATGAACAAGTTCTTTAACTTTCGTTGGTCCTGAAGTTCTATCTATGTATTCTTTCTGACTTTGTCTTTCCTCTTTGATCTTCTGTGATAAAACTCTACAGTTGATGGCTACATGTAACCCATTCATTGTGCAACGGTTAGAATGAATATTGGATTTTTCATGAGGATTATGCCAACCCCCTTCCTTTGCGATTCTTATTTATGTGTCCTCTATTATTTCTTTTATGTTGTCCAAATTCACTTGTTGATACAAGTGAATGGATTGTTATCTGCTTGAAATGCTAGTTGTGAGTTACAAGGTGATGCACTAAAGTAACAATGGAAGATTTTTTGAAGTATACAGACTACAAGGGGATGGTGATATGGACCAAATATACTTTCTATTACATCTGAAGCACCATCCTATTCTCCCAAAGAACCACACTATTCTCAGTTCCGCATAATAGTAAATAATGCAAAGCATTAACTTTGAAAGCAACTAGACAAAGATTTAGTAAAGAATGCAAATCATTAACTTTCAAGAATCAGAACAACGTCTTCAGTGCTAGATTTATTTAAAGAATATTTACGAAATCTCTGGAAATAAAAATACCCAAGATTCAAATGGAAAATAGATGGTTGACGATGGTTTGTACTTGCAGGTTTGTATTAACACAAGAGTTGAATGGCAGAGATGCATGAGACTTTAGCACTTAGGCATATTCTATTGGCATGAGACAAATACAAGAAGTTCCCATTCACTGATAATGTATTAGTAAGGTGTCGTATATTATCTAGAACGTGTTACAGTGCTAAAATTTCACGGGAAAATATACTCAGTAGGGACTATCTCCATTTTGTCAAGAAATATCAAAGTTATGAGAAGAGACATTCGAACATACCAACCCATATTTCACCATGCTTTCGTTATAGGAATGGGATCATGTTATCGTCGGGCAATGTAGGACTTTGTCCAAGACTATAATATTTAATATTTTTCATGGAAATAGAGGCAAATTTTATTACGAATGGTGTAGTCGATAGGCGCTTGAGTCGATGGTAGCAACGTGATGTGAGATTCTACGAGTTTGAGATATTAAGTTAGGGGTATGTTGAGTGATGGTGTCACACCGACTACTCTAAAATCTAAACCCTAACAAATGGGAATCATTACTATAATATGACGATGAGGTTAGGTTTTACAAAGACGATCACAGTATATATTTTGCTGGTTACTTTGTAAGACAAATAAAGACCGATAAATGTAGTATGAAAACAAACCTTTCATTGGTTTCTATGGATTCTATACAGGGATAGATACTGATAATTATTGTCGAAGGATTTGTAGAGATAGTGTTTACTCAGACCAGGGATATCTAACACATGGAAGATGATTTTAATCATAAAGAATCATTTAGGAATGCATAAGGATTAGAAGGCAGGTCGAGCATTTTCTATAAACTAGCAAGGAAACGTCCAAAGAAGCTCTCATACAACTTTCCGGTCAAGAGTGGGAAGAAAAGTAACTCTACACTTGATGTGATTTGCATTATCATGATAGATGCATATATATAGTAATAAATGATTGTAGGTATTTCCCAAAGGGAGATCCTTCCTATCACATACTACTCTTCATATTTACATCTTATGTTACAAGTAACACAATCCCAAGGATTACATGTCCAACACTTCATATTTTCTATTGTATCTCTTAGATAAAACAAGGTCCCCATCTAGTCATAAAAGATTATGGTTTGAATTGTTACTTAAAATAATATCTTGATTAGTTGTGGTTTTGGTATTAAACTCTCCTAATATTAGGATATTACCTTCGTTTTTCATATTATAGATATCTTTCTCTAGGATTTTGTAGGGACAATTCTTATCTCGATTGTTTTTTGTATAAAAAGTAGAGTTAATAGGTGTGAAATAACATATTGCTCTATAAATTATATTCTTAGCATTAATATCTGATATCTACATCCATATGTACTGATTGAGAGGATCTTTCTTATGAATCCTAATGTGAGGAGAGATGCTTCCTTTTATGTAATTAGCCATGTCTCCAACCCCTCTACAGGAGAACTTCTTGTGCCATGTTGACCACAAAACAAATCCTTCTATATTAGGGATCCTAGATTCTTCATGCTCCCAAGTTTTAACCAAGAAAATAATATGAATTCCACAACTTACTATAGGCCCTTTACTCGATGGAAAAACAAAACAATTCAAAGAGAGGATATATAATGCCCAAAATTGTTATTTATTGTTATCTTTTTGGTCTCTATCCATAATAATATCCTTTTGATATTCTGCTCATTTCCCTTCATTCCTAGCTTCTTTTACCTTTTGAACATTCTTCCTTAATTCAACTTGGTCCTTTGGAATGAGTATTCATTGATAAATATTCCCAACCCTTTTAAATGATGATTAGAGCATACCTGAACCCAAATCAACATATTTGTTTTTTTAATTAATTTTCCCAACCTTTTGCTTTCATGAGGCAAGTTGTCTCAATTTGTGATTTATTTTTTTAGTTCTTCCTTGACTATTGTGAGGGTGTCCTCATCTTTCTTCTCTTTTACACTGGAAATTATGAGGTTCAAGGATGTTCTATTAAACTGTTGATTAAATTTTATTATATCTCTCTAATACTGTCCCTAAGATTACAATTTTCTTTGACATTTCCTTGTTTTTTTCTTCATTTTGTTTTTCTATTTCTTGTAATCTAACCTCATTTTTTGCATCTCACTCTCCAACCCTAAAATTGTATTTTCTAGGTGTCTCCATCTTATTTTCAAAAGATTTAAATTTATTATGAAACATTGTTTCCAACTATATTCCCTCCACACATATATATATATATATATATATATATATATATATATATATATATATATATATATATATATATATATAATTCAACCCACTTACATATTTGTTTTATTTTTTAAATGTAATGTTACTTTGTTGGACAACATTTCTCCAATACTGAGTCGATGCAATCACAATACCAAAAACAAAAACATGGATGAGATGCATCATTGAAAGAATATACTTAGTTGAGTATGCAATATACAAAATGAACCATTGAGATTTAATTCCTTAAAGTGAGTTTTCCATCATGCTAATGCTAATCTAGCTATGGGGTATGGAGTCACCAACACATGGTGGTCGTTTCTAAATAACTAATTCTTGCCTCTTTATATTTATGTTTCCTTTTCTCATTGCATTTTGTATGTACACCAATAGACATTAAGGAAGTTGGTGCAATTTGAGATCTTGAAGAGCGACATGTTGCAGTTTATTTATTTAAGATACAATGATGAAGTTGGTGCAATTTGAATTATTGAAGAGCTATATGTTATTGTCTATTTTTTTTTAGGAATGCAATTAAGTTTGATGGTGATGGTGATTAACATCTACTTGTGATTAAATTTGGTTTATGAGAGTTGAAGAAACTTAAAGAAATATATGGTTTTCTTCAGAATTTTTTTTTTGTGTTCCAAAAGATTAAAGAGAAACATTCTTAATCCATTCTAGTTTTGATGAGTTAAAAAGTTAGAAAGGTGATGAATTAAAAATTTAGATGGTGATTAACATGTGACTAAATTTGGTTTATACGAGCTGAAGAAATGTAAAGAATTACATGTTTTCTTTAAAAAAAAATTGTATTCCAAAAGATTTAAGAGAAACATTCTTAATTCACCATAGTTTTCATGAGTTAAAAAGTTAGGAAGGTGATGAGATAAAAGGTTAGGAAGGTCTATGTTATAATAAATATTTTGAAATTGTGAGTTAAAGATAGTTTAAGAAAAAATGTTTTTCATTTTTAATCATCTTTATGTTACAAAGATGACTTTAACCATTGTGATGAATTTAAAAAAGGTAAGGAATTATACGGATTTCTTTAAAAAAAAAAAAAAAATTGTTTGAAAAGGTTTAAGAGAAGCTCATCATAGTTTTGAAGGGTTAAAAGGTAAAAAAGAAGATTGTATAACAAATATTTTGAAATTGTGTTTTAAAGATATTCTAAAAGAGTGCTTTTCATTTTCAACCATTTTATTGTCATAAAGATTACAAAGTCTTTCAATTCCAAAGTCTGAAAGTTTTAAGAATTGTTCAATGCCCTACTTCACTATAAAGTTGTAAGAATTTTTTTTTTTTTTTTAAGAATGTTGATTTTCTTCTTAAAATTAGTCAAAATATAAATATATATATATATATATATATATATATATATATATATATATATATATTTAAATTACTTTTTAAATTATAGTTGATCTTTTTTAATTCTCTAATTCTTTATAGTAACATAATCTTTAAAAACATCTTATCTTCCAAATTATTTATCTTATTATTATATATTAAGTACAAACTAAAATTTTATATATTAAAAACAAACTAAAATTTTATATATTAAGTGCAAACTGAAAATGGCATAACAGATTAAATATGATTTAAAATATTAAAAAGTATAAAAGAAAAAGTGTTTTTTTGGCATGAAAGGGTTAATTATCGAAACAGTCACGCGAAAATCCAACTCCATTAATATGTGTGGCGACGACGCTATCTAGATGCACATGGGCAAGTCGTACACCACCAAGAGCTTTGCAATTAGTGAGTACGCCAGATTATCATTCTAATTGAATGAGTGCGTGCAAGGATTTCTCAGTTAAATATGAGAGTACAGTTAAATATGAGAGTACAAGAATGTTAGTTGAACAATGTAAATTTTCGGACTTGAAATTGGAACAGCAAAAAAAATATACAAAAACTATATGTAATAATATAAAGAATATAAAAATATAAAAATATAAAAATAAAATATAAAGATGATAGTGTTACATTTAAAAAAATATTTACAACACAGCAGTAGAGGAAAACCAATATCATAGAATGACAGTGTGATAGAATGACAGTGTGAGGAAATAAAATACAAAACTAATATAATGAAAATGCTAAGAAACAAAATACAGACACCATATTTAAAAGGTAATAGTATTATCTTCAACAATCCATTAAAAATAATAATTCTATATTTAATATTTATTTATAATTAATAATACAATAGTAAAAAAAATAACAAACATAGTATTATTTTTCAAAAATATATTAAAAATAATAAATTTATATTTAACATTTATTTATAATTTATAATATAATAGTAAAAAAAAACAATAAATAAATATATGGATGATATTTATATTAATAATGTATAAAAAAAAACATAATAAATTTTTCATCATAATTTTTTTTGGATAAATGGAAAAGGGAAATAAAAATGAATAACTCTCTATCTAAGATATTTTTACAAAATAATTTATTAGTAAAAAAAACAAGCAACAAGGCAGATAAATTTTTCCACTTAGATGAAAAATGAAAATAAATAAGAAAATAATAGTTCAGTGAGAAAAGCATGGACACCCAAATGCAAAACAGAGATAAACAAGAACATGTGTCCAAATGCAAAACATAGATAAACAAGAACATGAACATGTCTGAAAAAATCATAGCATCTACAGTTTTTTAAATAATCCAACGGAAAGGAAAAAATAATATGAAAATGGTTGTTTTCTTGTGTAATTATGCTTCTAGGGCCATGAAAATATTAATCATTTTCCAAATAAATTCATGATATATATCAAAATTTCAATCAATGTTCCCAAATCTTTAAAAAAATAAAAAAATAAAAATAAAAAACTATGAATTAAAAAAATTGACTAACTTTGTAACTTCGAAGTTATTAAAGAAATAATACAATATATTGTTATTTGGCTAGCTAGCTTCCATTCCTATTAAAGAAACAATACCATTTAGTGTTGGTAGGAGGAAATGAAATATTAAAGTCATAATCAAAAAATATTACCATTATTTTAAGAATATATTATAATTATTTATTTGGCACATTTATAATCAATAATTTAATGGTAGAGTAGAAAATAATAAATATCTGCTAGATGGATAGATAAAAGGGACAAAATTGTCCATGTGTAGGCTGGAAGGGAAATAAAAAGAAATAACATCACATATAAACTAAAATATAATATTAGTGAAAAGAACAAGAAAGCAGAAAGATAAATCTACAAGAAAAGAATACTCTATTTACAAAAGCATGGCTACCTGAATGCAAAATAGAGGTAAATAAGAACATGTTAGAGTAAAGAATACAGCTCAAAAGATTAACTGATTTTAAATAGCATTGATTTTTCAAGACAATCAATTTACAACCAAACATAAAATGAAAATGGCTATTTCCCTCACATAAAATTTGCAACAAAAACTAAAAAAAATATGAATTCTGTACTAAGTAATTTCATCATGTATATCAAAATTTCAATTAATATAACTAAATCTTAAAAAATAATCTCAAAAATTAAGAACAATGGACTAAAAAAGTTCACCAATTTCAAATCCTACTAAAAACTTTTAATACAACTTGAAAGTAAGTCTAACAATCTCATCATATCTCAACTGTCATAATCACTACTTTAACTAATTTTATTTTGTCCAAACTATCCTAAACCCCTCTTTAATTAATTTTATTTTCCACAAAACCTATAATAGTCTAAATTATTTACATTTGGATGAATAATAGTCATTTTTTTAATTTACTCATATATGCCAAGATTAAATATTCCAACATCCTCTACAGATTTCTCCAACATATTTGTAACTTGAATATTCCAACATCATCTACTAATCCCTTCAACATATCTGTGCATCATAAGCACTTTACTAGTTGGAGAAAAATAACAAATTATAATAGTTCACTTGGTATGTTATCCCTTTTCCAAAGATAACACTACACAGGAAACAAAACAAAAACACCAAATTTCATAAACAAATTTAGCAAGCCTAGAGAATACTACAAAACAACCAAACCAAACAAAAATTACATCAACGAAGTTAGAATGCCGAAAGTCAAAAGAAAACACTCCACAACAAACCAAACTAAGCATGAAAAAATACATTCAGGAGAACTGAAGAAAAAATCATCGACCAAGCAATCGAGAGAGAGCAAAAATATTAAAATATCTCGTTCCAACTCAAGTTACAATTCTAAAATTGACGATCTCTTCTGGATTTTCATTTAATTTTGTTCCACTGGAACTATAATAGCGCTTTTCAAAAACAACCTACAATCCTATTAAAGAATATAAATCTTTTTGCTCCACCCTAACGATAATCCTATTAAAGAATTTAAAGTATGTCCAAAGACAATATCATCCTATCTGAAAGATCATATGTTAAGGCTTTAGTTAGTTTTATTTCCGAAAAACCTACAGTGTTATAGTAATCAGAATTACCCGAATTTCCTGAATCAAATTTTTTTTAGTTAGCTCGGTAATGTAGACTCAACCATTCCAATCGCTCCCGCAAATCGTACCATCTGTGCATCATCTCCCAATTCCTTTGGCACAACATATCTAACATATCTGTGTATCATCAGCACATTATTACTCGTTAAAACTACAATGTTACTAGCTATAAATATAATCAATGAAAACAAAAATTCTAAAATTCCTAATTTGACCTAGTATGTTGTATCTAATTCAAAGATAACATTACACTGCAAACAAACTAAAGCGAACCCAAAAAATTCATAACCAAGTCTAACAAATCCACTAAAAAACGAAAACAAAACCAAAAAAATTTCATAAACAAATATACCAAACCGAGCAGACGGAGAACACTGCAGAAAAGACGAAACCAAACCAAACCCAAAAAATTACATACACACAGTTTGAAAGCCAAGAGAAAACACTACACAACAAACCAAACGAGATAGGGAAAAATACATAAGGAAAAACTAAACAAAATTTCACCGACCAATAAAACCAAAAAGAACAACAGCTCAAACAAAGAATGCTCCAATCCCTATGAACAAAAAAAAAAAACGAATGAATCCTGCAAGAAGCATACAACAATTCATCCCTTTGAAAGATATAAAAACAAGGCAATCGAACTCAATTTATATATTAAATATGAGGCTCCAACGGTCATAGAGCTTTCTTCCTTTTTGCTCCACTCACGGTAATAACGCTTTTTTCAAAGTGTAATAAGCTTTTTTCCTGATTTAACATTTACTTTTTTTACTTAAGCATTTCACTGTTTTTTACATTTTTTTAGCCGTTATATCTCTAAAGCACCTAATTAAAGGGATAAAGGGATTTTTAATGCCTGTTTAGCTCTAGATTTTTTAAATTCTCTTTCATTGTTTTATAATTTCTTTCAATACCTCAGTGGTTATTTGTCTAATAAATTCGAAATGCAATTGAAATGAATAGATCTTTTTGGGTTTAATCTTTTTACTCTCTCTAGTAGTACATTGATGATTTTGATTGACCAGCCGAGTCTGTAGGAAATAGTGACTTTTGCAGTTTAGTGTGCAATATTTTTTAGTTTTAATTTTCACTTATATTTTAATCCATTCCTATCTCTGTATTTAAATTCTCCTTGTTTGCAGAGCACAAATTGTTTAAATGTTAAAAATATTATACATGATTTTCTTTCCCCAGAAGTATGGATCGGGCAACTCTCAGATGTCCGTGAGAATGACGGAGAATATGCTTAAAGGTCGTTAGTAAGCAGAGGGTGGTGATTTCATAATTGTTAATTGATATTGAGAATAAAATATTAGAAATGGTTTAAATGTTAAAAATATTATACTGAGAATATGCTTCGGCTTCGAGGTTAGGTGTCCGTGAGAATGAAGGAGAATATGCTTAAAGGCCGTTAGTGAGTAGAGGGTGGTGATTTTTCATAATTGTTAATTGACAGTGAAAATAGTTTTAAAAATTTTAATTATTAATTTGTTTTTAAAATAATTTTTTATGTTTATATTTAAAAATAATTATTATTTATTAATAATTTATTTATTTTTTTTATAATTTTTAGGTATGGATTTGTTTGTTTCTTTAAAGTTAGTAAGAAAGGATGAACAACAAAAAAAGATGAAAGTTATTGCAATAATATATTTGTTACTTAACATGTTATTTGCATTCACTGAATTTGGATGATGAAAGTTATTACAATAATATATTTGTTACTCAACATGTTACTTGTATGTATTTGAATTTGGATGATCAAGATAATAATTATTTTTCCAACTAACTAAACTAAATCTAATTAACAAAAATTATGAACACTATATTACAATTTTTATTAAATAAAATATTAAAAATAAAATATATGTTATTAACACCAAGTTAATAAAATATATAAAATATAATAACAAACTACATAGGATAATATTTTAGATCATGGTACCATTGCAAGATAAAAATTTATGCTAACTTATACCATGGTACCATCGCAAAATAAAAATTTATGCTAACTCATATGTTGTGTTGTTGATTAAAGATTTTAGATAAGCACATCTAAACCTAAACGTCACAACTAGTTATTCTGACTTTCAAGTGATGAGAAAGCTTTAAATATTTTATAAAATATTGTAATTTGGAAGCTGATTAAATATATGAGATAGACTCACTTTAACCCATTAAACCCTCCTTATGCATCTTAATGTTCGGTAATTTTAAAATTTTGAATTTTTAAACGTGATTGATCAATATATTATTAAAATAAATTTACATAATTATCAAAATTATTATTATTATTATTTTAATTTGATAAATTTATAGTTAAATTAGATGATGGTTATTATAATTTTAAATATGTGATTAAATTTATTTTATTAATTTATTTTTTTTAAATATTCTATTTAAAAATATATATTTATTATTTAGACCAATTAAGTTTTAGTGGACTTTAATCATCATCATCATATTTAGAAAAAAAAAAATACCTTTTTCAAATTAATATAAAAAAAAAAAATATAACTTTTATACATTATTTATTTTGAGATTATTTTAAATGGAGAAGAAATAAAAATAAATTGCTAAAACCATTTACTCATCATTTAGTCTTTATGTACATATTTTATAGACTTTTTAATATATATATAAACCTTTTTCATTCTAGTAAGAATAATTTATAATTTTATTTAATAAATTTTTATATATATTAAAATTAAGATTAAGATTAAATTTACTGTTTCTTATTATTTAATTTTTTTGAAAATAGTATTTGAATATGAATCAAATTAATAAAAAAAAGATAAAATGTAAAATGAGTTTCTTATTTATATATATATATATATATATATAAAAAGATGAGTTACATTTTTCAATGTTTTATTATTAATTTTTCAAATTATAAAATAAAGTTATATTTAAAAGTTTATTTTATAATTTCTTTTCTATATGATGGGAGAATCGATCAAAAGAAGGGGTAGTTATGAGGGATGTTTCTTTGTTTATGTAGTTTCCATGGGTTAAGGATAATGGAGGATTCAGTGTAGATTTGATTGCGAGATAGGAGGGAAATGGGGCATAGGAGTAGGCACTTAAGTTTCTTTTCATGACATTTAATGGATTATAAACTTCTGAGCTCTAGGATATGCTTCACATGATGGCTCCAAGAGGGTTAAGCCTCGAAAAGGGGTGTTCTATGGCCTTCATATCCCTGTGTCTTTGGTGTATGTTTAATGGTGCATTCTAACAACACACCGAGAATTTGGTTTTAATTATATCTAGCTTATTCACATGGATCCCCATGGACGATGCTCCAAACATTCCTCTGGCCATCAAATGTGTGACAAAGGATGTTGTGGTTGTTGAGTTGTATCATCTGTTTGTTCCATCGGATGATAAAGCACCCATGTCAGTTCTAGAAGAAGATGTAAGGTTGGTATTGGATTATAAGTAGGATGAGGAGGTTGAAAAGCAAGTGGGTGGTATCATTGTATCATTCACAACCTGGGCTACACTAGAAAAAGGAATTCTAAATTCTACAGAACTCTCGAACTCTATTGGCACCCCAATACCAGGGTTGCATTGGGAATTCTTCCAAGTGACCAATATTTCAGGAAGCTCAAGCGATTGATGGAGTCATTTGAGGAGCATAAAAACTTGCTCATGAGGATGGTCTCTTGGTTGGTCAGGTGTTATGGTGGATCCTTCATGCTCCTTTTGTTGGTCATCTACATACGAAGTATTCTTCAGACCAATTACAACCTAGTGGCTGCTCAGGTGTCCCCTTCTCATGGTTGATACACTCTCTGTTTTTCATTACTTTGTCTAAGTCTTTTCTAGTTCGAAATTTTAGACTTTTCTTCTATGGTTATCTAGACTACTAGTTATCAAGACTTTTTTTCAGTTGTTCAAAAACATTTGTTCAAAGACATTTGAGGTGTCAAGTTCAACTTTAAAGTTTGTGCTAGCTTCCCTCTTTGAGAAGGCATGTAATCATGATTCCTTTTGGTTTTGCTTTCTTTTAGTAACTGGAGTTAATATTAGAATAAAAAACCATACTAAAAAAATTATAATAAAAAATAATTTATATTTAATTAAAAAAATGTTTTTTTTTTTCAAATTTATATTTAAAATTTTATTTTATAATAAAAAAAATCAATCATTAATTAGAATTTTTTTTTTCATATTTATATGGATATATAATAACTTAAATGTATTATTTTTGTATTATAATTAATTCCTATTATTTATTTTTATAAATATATTTTTTTATAATAAAAATAATAATTTATTTATTTATTTTTTGATTAAAAAATATTCTTTTATAAAATTAAACCAAGGTTAAAAAATATGTATATGTGGCTACAATTTCTTTCTAGTATGTGAATATAAAAAAGAAAACTGATAATAACTTTCTCAATATGACACATCTAACTTTTTCATTTGTGGATAATTTTTTGGACTATATTAATTTTTACTATTTTAATAATTAATAAATAAATTATATATATATAAGATAAAAAAAATAAAAATTAGAGAAAAACAAATCATGAAATCTATCTGAAAATATTACAAATTAATCTTCCAAAAAATCTATGTAGAATAAGTCATTAATTTGTGATTCTATCTCCATGAATATTTGTTTCGCTAGGGTTTACTCAAGCCTCTTAGGATTGTACGATGGGAGTTCCCTCTGCCTTCCATGTCTTGTCCGCTCCTGATTTGTCATCCTTTGCTTTGCATTTTCAGTTGTTTAGTCCCTTCAGTGTCTCCATCGTGGCATGGTTTTAACACCAATGGCACAAAACCTTGACCTATCCTGCGCTGACGAGGACGATTTTTGGGCCAAGAATGGCCTACTCCTCGTCGACGAGGCATTTCAACTCCTTTATGATTGTCAGCGTCAGTTGAGGTCTCCACTGAACAGTCTGACACCGGATAAAGCTGAAGTTCCCACCTCTTCCCCTTCCCTTATTGCAGCTGACAATGCCTTTACTTCTGACTTAATTTCCCTGCCAAAAGTGCGACAGGTGCCTCATCTCCCTCCTAGATCTCGTCCATCTAGAGACAGTCACGTGCCTGGCACGATCCCTCCCTGTCACCGTGCCCTTACCGATTACTACGATGGAACTAAATCTAGAACGTTCACCCCCCTCTGGCTTTTCCTAGCCGCCTTCTGATGCTCTGCGCTCTCGCGTTTCTCTTCCTGGTGCAGGCCAAAATCGCACTTCTAGTGAAGCTGCTCGTTCAAATCGGAGGAAAAAATGCTGGAAGACAAGGGTTGATAAGCCTAGTTGTGTACTTGGCAGTGATATCTTGGTGGACAGAGTGTTGGGTCTCATGGAGAGAGCCCTTGTTGGGAAATTTTGTTATGCTAATATGAGTATGCGCTAGCTTACAGAATGGATTTTCTCCTACTGGAAGACTATCCTTGGGTACTGCCCTCGGTTTAGCCTTCTCTCGAAGCACTCGTTAGTATTCCACTTCCTCTCCGAAAGTGACATCGTGCGCATTCTGGATACGCCCTGGATCTTCGGAAGAGGGCTGCTTATGATGAAATGATGGAGCTCGGGTTTCAATCCACTATTGGAAAATTTTAGAAGAAAATCCATCTGGATTCTCTTACTAGACTTCCCGCTGGAGTTCTGGTCCGCCCGGGTCTTCGAAGCCTTAGCGAATTATATGGGTAAGTTTGTTTATTTTGATGAAAAGACGCTTCGAAATCATAATAAAAGACTAGCATGGACTCTGGTTGACTTCGATCTGGACAAAGGCCTACCGGATACAATTAATATCTCCATTGGGGATGTAAGATTTCTACAAACAATTGACTTATGGAAGGAAGTGTTTCGATGCTATGGGTACTGGAAAACGGGGCATGTTCGGAAATGATGTCTGTCATCCTTGGAACGCCCCCAGAGTTTCATCCCTTCGGCGACAGACTATGCATCTTCAAAAGATCCAGTTGGGAGCCTCGTCGATAGTGAGTCTTTTCTCGGTAAGATGTACCTCTTTTTCAATGGTCTCTCCTCAGCCGAATTAGATTATATGAAGGATAATGAGAATTGGGTACACGACATTTTCAGATATTTCTGGGGTATCCATATGAATAAGCTTGAGTATTGGGAAGGTTTCTATGTTGTGCGGCCCTCCGGAGATGCCTTAATCAATTCGGCTTCTATACAGTCTTCCCTCCCACTTGTGGATGTACCCCTGGTTGTTTCTCCACTCTCCGTTTCCGAGCCTTTTATTCCCCCCCCTAGCGGTACACCCCTTGTCATTGCTTCCGGGGTTTCCCTCCCTAAGACTTCTTCCGAAGTTTCCTTTTTACCTGAAAACCCTACAGATTCTACACCCTCACTCTTCCCTACCTCTGTAGGAACCTAAGCCCTTAGAAGTCTCAAACCTTACTACTCTCCTTCCCTCAGCTACTCTTCGTTCTAATGTCACCCTCCAAAAAAAAAAACAGAGCTCGGATTCATAAGACTCCTTCTGGTGCATCGGAGGGAGGACTAGCCTCTTTCTCTTATCTCTCCTTACCTCCTATGACTTGCCCTCTAACCCCCGTCCCTCCTTTCTCTTTAGATCTTGGTTCTGTTTTTCCCTCCTCTTCGACCCTTAGAGCAGGCCATCCAAATCCCCTGGTTCCCTTATGATCATTTTATCCTTAAATGTCCATGGGTTTGGAGGACCACATAAAATTGCCTCCATAAAAGCTCTTTTTTCCCAGGTTAACCCCGATATCATTTTTTTACAAGAAACCCTTGTAAACAACGACAAAGCTATCAAACTCTTCTTACAATGCGTTCCCTCCTTAAATGATATGGTAGTGGACCCTTGTGGCTGTTTCGGAGGGTTATTGAGTGGTTGGAACCCTGCCAATGATGAGCTTACTTCCCTTGACACCCTTGCAGGTATCTATTTGGAAGGAAGGACTAAACAGACAACAGAAAAAATCAAATTGTTGAACTGTTATGCTCCCTATAAGCTATGTCACATGGTTCGGGTTCGAGTTCGGGTTCGGCAAGGATTAGGTTCGATTCGGGTTCGAATTTTCGGATGAGGTTCGGATGAGGTTCGACTTCAGGTTCGACTATATACATTTAAAAATATATATATATAATAGCT
>ML776631.1:741388-809845 GCA_009831015.1 Picea engelmannii | reverse complement strand
TGCTGAATTTTGAATGGGACCTAAAATTCTACTTTCTCCATATGAAGTCCAATGAGGTTGGAACCACTCTCAAACATTCTGAAACAATTAATGGTAATGTTAAAAATTTAAGTAAAAGGATAAAAATGAAAGATAAAGGAAATAATTTAACATTACCATTAGGGAGCGCCCAGGGAGCATATGGGGAAACGAACAAAGTGAACTTGAATCGAACCTCAGTCGAACCTCATCCGAACCTAAACTTTGTTTTGAGGTTCGCCGAACTTCGAACCTCAAGGTTCAGGTTCGACGAACCTTGTGACATAGCCTATAAGGATAGGGAATTATTCTGGAGGCTTATTTTACAGTCAGATTTATTGAAGGAAGAGGGCTTAATTGTTGGTGTGGATATAAACTTCACGCTATCTACAAAATTTGTTTGGGGGGCCTCTTCAAGAATTGATCCACTCTCAGATTTTTTCACTATTCTCTTACATTATTCTGGTTTGGTTGATGTTCAGCCTTCAAAACTTGCCCCCACCTGGAGGAATGGCAGAATAGGGGCAGATGGTATTGCGAAGCGATTAGATCGCTTCCTTCTTGATGAATCTCTTCTCAACATGAACTTCAAGGTAATATCATGGGTAATAAATTCCACTCTCTCAGATCATAACCCAATCTGCCTACAGCTAGATTCTTGCACACAGTCTTCTTTACCGCCCTTCAAGTTCAATGCAACTTGGGTCACTAACCAAGACTTATCCCTTCTTATTAAAGATTCTTCGATCTCTATGATTCATTGGACATACGCCTCCACTATTCTATTACTTTGTTCTAATCTAAAAATCTTGAAAAGAATAGTGATTCAGTGGCAGAGAGACAAGAAACTCCTTTTGCAGTCGGAATTGCTACATATTGAATCTAACACTGCGAAAATATTTGGTAGATGCCCGTCTCAGATATTCGATCAAGTTGATCTCGACACTCTTAAAACTCTGAAACTACAAAAAGAAAATATTATGACTATTGAGGAAAGTTCTTGGTGTCTTAAAAGAAAAGCCATTTGGTTAAGCTGTGCAGACAAAAAGACTAAGTTTTTTCATAAATATGCCAATATGAGAAGAACACAAAATTCAATTAGGGATATTGAAGATGAGTCAGGGACTCTTCATACATCAGGTTCAGATATTAAAAATATTGCGTTGACACATTTCCAAGAACAATTCAAAGCCAATGAGGTCAAGGATACTTGTTGTCAACTCAAGGTTCTTGATCAACTTCCAAAATTGTTTAGCCTCACTAATTGCGAAGGGATCGATAAAGTCATTTCTATAGATGAAGTAAATGATACAGTTTTCAAAATGCCCAAGGAAAAAATTCCAAGCCCAGATGGCTGGACACATGAACTATTTCAATCCATTTTTTTTATATTTTGGGGAAGAATCTACATTTAGCAATCGAAGAATCTAGATTGACCATATCTATTCCAGGATCTCTTAATGCCACCTTATTCACGCTTATCCCAAGAGTTAATAAGTCGAGAACGTTTCATGACTTTAGACCTATCGTACTCTGTAACTTTGTATACAAAGTTATTTCTAAAATTATTTCTTCAAGATATAAAACAAGGTTAGCAGAGTGTATCTCTCATGAACAATTTGGATTTTTAAAGGATCGTTTAATTTTTTATGCTGTCGGCATAGCCCAATAATAATTACATTCAGCCAAGACCAAGAAACTCAGTACCATTATCCTTAAGCTATATTTGAAAAAATATTATGACAAGGTAAGTTGAAAATTTATGAGGTTGTTGTTACACCATATCGACTTAAGTTGGGAGATCGCCTAGTGGATCATGGCATGTATCACAATAGTTAATATGGAAGTTATGATTAATGGATCCCCAACTGATTTTTTTCGAATCCATAGGGAACTTAGACAGGGTTTTCCCCTATATCCATTATTGTTTCTCCTTGTTGTAGAATGTCTCAGCAGGTTAATGAGGAAAGCTGCAAAAAAAGGTTCCTTTCATGGCCTTAAAGTTTCCTCAAAATTTGTGACACGTCTACTTTTTGTAGATGATATCTTAATCCTTGGAAATGGGGATTTAAAGGATTGGATGGAATTTAAAATAACTTTATCAATGTTTTGTACAGCTTCAGGTATGAAGGTTAATTGCCAAAAATCTACTTTTTTAACACAAAATATTGAGCCAAGTCTAAAAAATAGATTATTTTTAGAATTCAACATTCTAATCCTAAATTTGGAGGAGGGCATGACATATTTAGGATTTTGTTTAAAACATAATGGTTACAGAATTATTGACTGGAGTTGGATGATTGGAAAGATTGTTAAAACAGTAAACAATTGGACTTTTCGATGGCTCTCACCTGGTGACATAATGGTTTTAGTCAAAGTAGTTCTTCAAGGTATACTTGTGTATTGGTTCAGCTTAGAAAAGGTACCTTCCTCTATTATACAGAAAATTCAACAACTTATAGAAATTTTTTTATGGAGAGGAGCGAAAACAAAAATTGACTTCCATCTAGCCAAGTGGTAATCCATTGCATCTCCCAAAGAAATAGGTGGATGGGGTATTAGAAACCTTAACTGGTTTGCCATATCGTTAGCTGCCAAATCTTGTTGGAGGGGGATTTTTGGGAATACTATTTGGAGTCAAATTCTCAAAAAGAAATATATAAAAGGAGTTGAATTGACTTCTTGGATAAGGAAAAGTAACTTCAAGTATCTGATTGCCTCAAATTTCTGGAAAAATCTCATGAGTTCCTTTCCTCTCATCAAACAATGGCTAGCATGGAAAATAGGGATTGGAAAAAAAGTAATCATTGGGAAGGATCCCTTCATTGGAGATAACTCCTCTTTTAAGTTTTTGGATACTTTAATCCATTACCTCAACTCCAAAGGTATCTATTCCATAGCACAAGCTATCAATCCAAACATGCTCAACAATGCACAGTATTGGTTAAATTCCTTTCAACTTAATTTAAGTGGAGATATGTCAAATGAATGGAACAACTTCATCTCAGTGATAAAAAGTAGCGGAGTCTCACTAAATCAATCAAATGATAAACTAGTGTGGTCATGGAATAGAGAAGATGGATCAGTTTCAACTGACTTAGCATTTCAGTGCATTGCTTTTAAATCACATAATGGTGATTACAATTGGTGGTTTAATTCTATCTGGAAATTTAAGATTCCAAGCAAAATTATTTGTTTCATGTGGTTATGTTTAAAAGATAGTATTATCACTGGATCAAATTATAAGAAAAGGGGAGGCATTGGTCATGTTGTATGCATCTTATGTCTACAAGATGATGAGTCAACTGATCACTTGCTAATTCGATGTGAAGTAACACAAAAAATTTGGAAAGAAATCCTAAAATCTCTTAATATCTCAGATACCTGGATGTTGTCTACACTTGAAATGAATTTACTTCACTGGTTTATAAAATATCCAAGATTGATAAGTATTCCCTTCCTGGTTAGCTGGAGAATATGGAAATATAGGAATAAAATTATGTTTGAAAATGGTCAAAGAGAAGAGTCCATAAATATTTCCAGATTTTTAATGGATATTAAAGAATTCAAAGACATATGAGAAGGTGACAAACTGGATATTATTCTAAACCCGGTCTATTTTGATGAGAAGACAATAGGTTTCTTTGATGATGTAGTAGTGAATGACTACTGTGGAGTTGGTATTTTCTTAAAACTTTGTGCACAACATGTTTATAAAGCCTATTTTGCAGGAAGAAAAGGTAATAACATGAAGGTAGAGATAATGGGACTTTGGGGACTTCTTCACATGGCACAAAGACTTTCCATAAAAATTGGATGGTACTTGGTGATTCAAAAGGCACTATAGACTGGATTAATGATTGTTCAAATATGAATTTGATGTACCTTCATAGTTGGAAAGATCGAATTAAAATCTTAAAGGAGAAATTTGAAGATATACAATTCATGCATATCCATAGAGAATTCAACACAGTGGCAGATCCATTATACAAACAAGCTCTGGAAAACCCTATTGGTTCCTTATATTATGAGGAGATTATACAAGGAATTACTTCAAGCTCAGGAAGTTTTATGATTTCTAAGGAGGCATTATAGTGAAGAGAGTTACTTTTTCAATGTATGATAAGATAGAATAAGTTATGTAAAGTTTGTGTACAACAATTGACAATGGTCAATAGCAATTATATAGAAAAGTCTAAGTCTAGAACAATATATGAAATGTCCTAGACTAGAAGAGTATATTAATTTTTTTAGGAGATCTTAGACATTCTCATCCTATAGATATTTTTTGAAATATTGAAAGAACACTTGATTATAATAGAATAACAATGTATCTTTTTTTTCTCTGTGAAAAGTTAATCTTCCAAAGATGTAGTGGTTTATCCAATGAAAAGTGAAGATCATGAGATACTAAAGTTTCATGTAAGGAATTTTCTCGGTGAAGAAGAGTTTTGATAAAATATTGCAAAATAATTTGTGTATTAATTGGATAAAGTGTTATCCCTCAATGTGATTGAAAACAAATACATATCAAGTCATAAACATACAACATCAACAAAGAGTTGAAGATGTTCACAGATCGCTTGAGAAGACAAGAAGAGTGTGAGAGCTTAATTGGGCAGAAGAACCCTTATACATTGATGCAACTACAAATATATATGCCTTAGTGGATGTTGATCTAATATTCTTGAAGAAACTAGAATGGACACTTTTCATCGAATCATTGGGATAGGCTATAAAAATCAAGTATTTTTTGTGAAAACAATCTAGGTGGATATCAGTGTCGACCCACCTCTTCCACTGACTCAAAAAAGTTCCCCATCTTAGCATATTTTCTCTAGTTTTGCAAGTCTTAAACTTTCGTCACATTTTCTAGGACCTCAATAGTGATTTCCGTCCCTTCAACTGATTAGGGTTTCCATGGCATCCCTAATCCTTGACTGGAAGTTTTCTTCTTATCAATATCTTTCCAATGCGATATTGTGTGCCCAAAATGGAGTTTGTGTTCAAAAGTTGTGGCCTCGTGAAGTTGACATATCAACTAGAATCCTCGGGTCCCACATTCCTTTTGTCCACTTCAGTTCATAGGGTTATGGTTTTTGCGAATGAGTGTAACCAACACCTCTCTCTTGAGAGATAAGCTACCACCATTCTTGCTAGTTCGTATTACTTTACATTTCACAATGCTTATGTGCTTCATTTATTGATAGAATTTGGTTCTCACTATATTACTATTCCCTCTACAGTATTTATGTGTGTGTTTCCATTCATACTCTTACCTCTCATTTCATTCTCTATACAATCTAGATTATTATTATTAGAGCAATATACTCTTTGTTGTTTCTCGACGCATGTCTCTAATGAGGTCAGGGTATAAAGAGTTAGGTATTGAACTTATTTTTCTTGGGGAAGACCACTCTCATTAGCCCAAACAACCTCCCATGGTGGATGAAAACAAATATCATGGATTAAGATATAATATCAAGTTGTTCCTCGAGGATCCATTGCATGAAGAGGAATGAGATGATAGAAAATTTATCCTACATCCTTTGATTTATACCAATAAAGTTTGAGACACCTTCAACAAGAATCCATTTTTCATATGCGACCCCAAAAAATTCCATTTGATGCATCAAAATGGCCTCAGAGGGTTTCAAACCCTAATTTTACAAGTTGGGCCCTACCATTGTAATGACACTGCAAGTTGATTCCTCAATATTTTCCCACTCTGAAAGCATCGGCATAGATGGAAAATAATATAATGATAAAATCCAAATCATACCTCCCCATTTAAGGTGTCTTTTGGTCCACAAAATATTTACTAAATAAGGTGAGGACGTTTTTCCTCTATCTTCTCTCTAGAGTGCCACTTTACTTTGCCTGGAAGTTGTCCTTTTAGCCTAATATGCCAAAAGTTTTGTTTCTCATGTCTTGTAGTTCTATACCTCTCTTGTAAAATGATGTCCTATGCCATATCTTCTTGAGAATCTGGTGCTAATTCCTCTATGGAAGGTAGGACATACTCCTCATCCTGGTCCACATTGGAAGAGTCATAGATTTTGAGATATCTAGATTCACTATTGAGTAAATGTGCATGTATGGGTGTGGAATGAGTTTGTAGGAATTATCTACCACCTTCTCCAATATCTCGAAAGGTCCATACTGTAGATCCTTGATATTCTTACTAGGAACCTATAGTATTTGATTGTTCAACTATAACTAAACTTTGTCTCTCGCTTTCAATGAATTCTCCATTATCTATTTATCATGTATGACCTTCTATTTTTCCCGCGACTTCTTCAACGTCTCTTTTACTTGCAAATGGATTTTCCTAATCTTCTCAACATTTTTTTCTTCCCTTAATTCATCCCTTGTGAGGTCCATCATCACCCTTCCTTTCTATCCATATACAACATCCAAGTGTGAAGGTGGAAAATATCCAAATAAAGTTTCAAAAGGTAACTTACCAGTAGAAGTGTGGACTTCTCTATTATAAGAGTGTTGTATGTAAATTAAATTTTCATCCCATGTCTTCAGATGCTTTTGATTGTAGCCCCTAAAAAGATACACCAAATACCTGTCGAGTACTTATGTCTTCCCATATATCTATGGATGGAACATCATATATCTATTCAACTTAGCGTCCATATTCTCCCACATTATAGTCCAAAATGTACTAAGAAATATTGTATTCATGTCTGAGATGATGCTCCTTGGTATCCCAAAGTGAACCCATACTTGTTCAAAGAACATTTTTTTTGTTTCTTGTCCTTTGATGGTATTTTTGCAGGACATAATAATTCACATCTTGTTGAACCTATGAACTACCACAAACATATTGTCATGTCCCTTACTGGTTGTTGGTAAACCTCCCACAAAATCCATGGAAATTCTTTCATAAGTTTGAGTGGGTATAGGTAAAGGATAGTATAAACCTTGCTTCCTATTATTGGGCTTGTTGGTAGAACAAAGTAAACATCCTATAAAATACCATGCTACATATTCTTACATTTTGGGCTGGTACACATACCTCTGTAATTTGGAAACTGTATTCCCAACAACAAAATGTCTTGCAACCTTGTAGGTATGAGCTTCTCTCATAAGTTGTAATCATTAATGTTTAGGGACACAGAGCTTGTCAATATTGTAGAGTAACCCATTCTGGAAATGATAGTTATCCTTGTCGGCACCTTATTCTATAGGAATTTGGACATGTAGTTGTTGAAACACCATTTTGAAGTATTCATCTTATATGTATGCCTCTCTATACACATTATGGGTAAACATTTGCAGCACCAAGATCCTTCATGTCAAATTTAGAGGACAACTGAGTTTTCACATCCCGGATCCATTTATAAGTTTTGGTAAAACATGAATGACCTACGGTAGCTGAAACATGAAACTCAGAGAGCACTGTGGTTTTAAGGGCCAGTAGTTTCCTTAAATATTTGCGACCTTTATAGAGAAACTCATCATTTTGTCAAGAGTGTCATGGAGCAACTTGGGGATATTTTTGTAGTTTTTGGATTAGGCTGGAAATTTTGGGGTCTTGCAACCATTCCTGATGAATATCTTGAAGCCAATTAGAGACAAGGAATGAGAGGGAAAAGAGGGACCCTTCTTATTCCTATTTCCTGGAAAGAGCATCAACCACCACGTTTTATTTTCCCTTCTTGAAAATGATCTCATAATCATATCCAAATAGCTTGGTCACCCATTTTTATTGATTCGAGGATGAAATCTATTGTTCGAGGAAGTACTTGAGTCTTTGATGATGTGTTTTGATTAGTAAGTGACATCCCAATAAATAAGGGCACCAAATATCCAGTACATGAAAAATATCCAACATTTCCTTTTCATAAATAGAATGGCCCAAATGTGGCTCCGACAACTGTTTATTAGTGAAAGCCAAAGGTCATCCATCTTGCATAAGGACTGCTCTAATTCCTCTCTCGATGCATCACATTAAAAAACAAAGGTCTTGGTGAAGTCAGGTAGGGCCAGTATAGGAGTAGTTCACATAGCTTCTTTCAAGGCTTGGAAAGATTGGTCAGCGGTTGGAGTCCAACTTAGAGAATTATTTTTAAGGAGAGTTGTTAGAGGAGCCACAATTTTTCCATAAATATGAAAAAAATTGTGATAATATCTCATAAAACCCTGGAATCCATGCAGACTTTTAGGGTGAGGCCAATTATGCATAGCTTCAATTTTCTTAGGATCCGTCCGTACACCATCCTTGCCAAATATATGACCCAAGTACTCGACTTCAAATATTCCAAAAGCACATTTAGACTTTTTGAGGAAACATTTGTTCTTGTAGAGGATATGGATAACTTGATTCATATGGGTGAGATGGGATTGACAAGTTTTACTATAGATGAAAATATCATCAAAGAAGACTAACACAAACTGACACAAGAAAGGATGAAAGAAATGATTCATGAGACTTTGAAAAGTTGAGGGGGAATTATAGAGACCTAGAAATCACAGTGTCCCTCATGAGTGTGAAATGAAATCTTGAGAATTTCTTCTTCTTTCATATTTATGTGGTGGTACCTAGAACGGAGGTCAAGTTTGGTAAAGTATTGATCTTGACTGAGTTCATCGAGAAGGTCATCTATGACAGGAATTTGAAATTTGTCCTTCATTGTAATTTTGTTGAGGGCACAAAAATCAGGACATGTGTGCCAAGTGCCTTCCTTCTTGAGTACCATGACAATAAGGGAAGAATAGGGGTTGGTACTGGGACATATAACACCCACTTCTAGCAATTCTTGGACAATTTTCTCAATTTCATTTTTTTGAGAAAAATGATTGAGATAAGGGTGCACATTGGGAGGAAGACTTCGAAGAATTAAAGTAGTGGAATGGTCGTGGTTGACGTGTGAGGAGAAAAGGGGAGTTTTGAAAATAATGTGATGTTGGGAAATGACAGATTGAAGGTTAGGGTGGACAGAGGGAGACTCAACTACTTGAATGGAATGGAGTTGGTGATGCCTGAATGACCTTTTTTTAGTAAATTTTCAATATGGTGGGAGATAATGATCTCATGAGAGCCTGTTGTAATGCCTTGGAATTTATATTGTTTTCCTTCATGTTGGAATTGCCTAGTCAATTCCTTAAAATCCATGGATATGGGGCCTAGAGTGCGTAGCCATTCAACAACAAGAAGAATGTCATAACCACCGATGTTAATAGAAAACATGTGATATTTAAATTTATAACGACCAATTTGTAGGCGCACATTTTCACAATTCCCCCCACATTTCATGGAACCACCATTAACAATTATGATTTGAAAATTGTTGACAACACGGATGTAAAAATTGATTTCCTAGGCAAGGCATCGATGAATGAAATTATGAGTGCTTCCACTATCAACTAAGATGATGAATTTCTTATGCTTAATGTAACCAATCAATTTGAGGGCTTGGGGAGTATAAAATCCAGTGAGAGCATTCAGTGAAATCAATGGTTCAACTTTGGGAGGGTAAGAGGGAGAGGTAAGATCACTTTCTTGGGTTAGGCCTTCCTCAAGTGAAACCTTAACATATTCATTAGAAACATACTTCAAAATGGCCATAAAAGTTTTTTTTCTTTACACTTGTGCCTCTAAAAATATTTTTCATCAAAATTATAGAAATTACCCTTGAGTTGGCATTCCACTGTTTCTGCCAGAGTTAATTTCTAGATCTTGAGAGGAGTGATAGCAGGGGTAGTATTGGTAGGTTGAGTGTGAGGAATAAATGAGCGTTTGTGGTTTTAGGCGAAGACAATATGTTAAGATTGCTTGGCTCATTGAGTAGCTTCCAACCAAGTTTGAGGGCAAGTTATCAGGACTTGGGTCCAAATTTCATCCTTGAGGCCATTGATAAAGAATTCTCTGATGAAATCATATGACATGCCCTTCATTAAAAAATACAAGTGTTAAAAGGCATATATAAAGTCTTCCACCATGACAGATTGTTTCAACTTGGTCAAACGACCTACATAGTGGGTGTCACTGTCAAAGCATTCATAAATCTCTCCAACAAACTATGTCCAAGAACCATACCCTCAATGTGTCTTTCTACGCCATGACCACCATTTCCATCATTCAAGATCAAGATATAGGACACCATAACAAAGTTTGGCCAACTCATCAATAATTCCATGCTAGAAGAAATAATTTTCCATTTGAGCGACCCATCCTATGGGATCTAAGCAATCAAATTTGTTCACTTCAACTCTTGAAATATGAAGGTCATGATGAAGGGAGTTGGAACGGAAGTCCATCTTATGGGAAGATTCCTCACCTTCATAGTATGAAGGTTTTTGAGAGGAGGGAGAGTCATGGTATTGTTTTAACCATTGGTTGAGAAAAGTGGCGAGGAAGGCCAATTCAACCTTAACTACTACAAATTTTCATGTAACATTGGCCTCGAATGTTAGGAATTTAGAATTGGTGGAAGACATTTATGAAGTCACTCTCGAGATGTTGTCCTCATGATGTTTGGATCCTTCTTATAAGTGAAGGATTTATTTCTTGCGAGTGGTGTCCATTTGAGAATGAGGGGTGTCGAGGATGGGAAGTGGGTCCACAGAAAAAAGATGGAGAAATGATATATAGATAGTGATCATGGTGAAAAGCGTAATGTAATGGGATAGGTGTCAAATAAGGGTGTCAGGAAGGGTGGGTGGAACCACCCAAATAAGGTTGTTGGAGGGACCACTATACTCCTTTTATTTATTTATTTTTCTCCTATAGAGTTATACTCTAAAATGAATAATACTGCAGTGTCGAAATGTCGAAATTCTTAATAATAAAAAAATGTGTAGTAATTTCATAACTAGAATGAAGGAAGAAAGGTCGTGTGGCCAAAATATCCTTTATGTTCCTTGTCTAGTATGTTCCCACTATGTTAGGGTTTTGTAGGGTTCCTATGGACAAGGGTTTGTTGTGTGCTATAGTTATCTGATATACGTGCGGAGTTGAACAATAACACTTCGCCCAATATCTTAGGGAACTAGCTAAGGAGGCTCGACTGTACTTTTATCCCTAATACATGATTAACTAGTTACTAGAGAGTATATTCCCAAGTGTTTTTATCGGTGGAACTATGGTAATCAAGTGGAATATAGGTTGATATAAAGATCTTTCAAGAGACCTAGGGGATTCTTGATATACCTACCAGTACGTGGGAATGATGGTTGTGTATAGATTATGTCTGATGCAGTAATACTTGAGGGGTACCAACAGGGGTTACACAGTTTTCCAACAAGGGACAAACTTTGTTCTCTAGGCAACTTGTGAAACTGTTTGTATCTCATGCATGTATTTTTCCCCACCACAATTTTACCCATTGAATGACAAATCATTATGCTTTAAAGACGTCGATAGTACACATCTCTACCCTGGAATTTGTTTTACCAACAATTCCTGCGAAGGAAAGTTCTCTGATACCAATTATATGGTACCAGATGTAATATAATATGCAGTAACATGAATATTCAACATATATCAAGGGAACAAAAAAATATTTAGAAGAGAAACACCAAAAATAATACCTTTATTCAAAGAAAACAATGTTCACTTGCCTCTTCGAGGACAAAATCTCCAACAAAGCAGTGCTCTATTACAATAATTCTCAAGAAAAATATTTCTCATGCCTCCTACTTTTATTTATATATTCTAAATAACATTCTAGAGGAAGATATTTCTAGAAGAAAAATCTTCTATTAGGTCTTCTTACATTTATTTGTTCATATTTATTAAATAGGTTTTATTGACTAATGTCGACTTTATTACATGGAGAATATATTATTCTATCTATGTTTGGGGTTAGGGATTCTAGGTCCTTAACACAAAAGGAACAATATCCCCTTTGTCGTAGAGTGGTGGACTCTATTCATGTTCAACTATGCATTTAGCTCAATTCCCACAAACTTTCTAAGAGAAATTGTGTGGTCATTCACGATACCAAATTTGTGGGTGGCGAGTTGCATTTGTAGAGCATGGAAGGAAGCATTGGTTAACTAAAGGAGACATATACATCTATCACACCATAATCCATGTAGAGTGTAGTGGAGTGGAGATATGGTGGATATAAAATGAATCCTCTTTGTATTTAAATCATGTGAGGATGAGGTGCAAGAATAGGGTTGATAGTGAATCCAAATCCAAGTTGTTTATCTAAATGGGATTCATGAAGGATCATTGTCTATGGAAGTAGTGGGAACACCTTAAATCCATAGGAGTCCGGGCTGAGAGTCCATTTGGTTGAAAACTTTGTGGGAAATTTTTAATTCCACAAGGCCTATGGAACTCCAAGGTCTATGAATCCTCCCATAGTGAAATCAAGGCCATTCGAAGGGCCAGTGTTGGGATTGACAATATGGATATCATCTCTAACTAAGGATAAAAAGGAAAGAGTTCGACGTTGGGTAATCTAGTGGAGCCGTCGAATTTTATCTATGGATTGAATTTGCAGGAGGAGCGTCACTTACGAGAGCTAGAAGAACAAGGGTTTGAGTGGTGGCATTGTGGAAAAGTTGAAAGAATAATAGAGGCGCCTTCCTAGAGGTTCACATTTCCCAATAACTGGGTGAGTATTTACTACATGCTCCTTGAACTTGTTGATGATGCTCCAAAAGAAGAAAAGGATATCAGGTGGTAGAAAGAGGGGTTTTGAGGTGTTTGGGATCTAGGGTGTGGAAGGAGTGATAAAAAAGGAAGGTTTTATTTGTGGTGGAGAGGGATGAATATGAATGGAAAACTAAGAAAGGGTTCTACTAATTCTAGGCATAGAATGGGAGCCAAAGATATAGATTTGTGTTTAGCGCATCTTGCTAATAATCATAGTAAAAATTATAATATATATGGCTCCATTAGTTGCAACTATTCCTTGTCAAATAAAAGAGGTTGTTAGTTGAATTAATGAAGGTAAGGGTTTAATAGTCAAGATGTCATAGGGAGTTTCAAAATGCATGGTCTCGATATTTGTATTGATTAAAAGGGTCTTTTTGTTTTATTGATTCTAGAGAATAATTTGAAGTTGTTTGGAATGGTCATGTGGATTTATAAAATATAAAGGGACAATTGCATAAGAGAGGTAAAACTCCTAGTTTAGTCAAATTGAGGTCGAGAGTCTATTGATGCAAAAAAAGAAGAAGAAAAACCCAAAGCCAATTTGTAAGTGGTGAGAGAGTCACAAAATTCCATGTGCTCGTTAGAGTGAAAGTTAGAGTCAAGTCAAGCATTTATTTATGTAAGGAGTCAAGATAAAGTTATGGAGAGAGTCTCTACCAAATTTGTGTTTCTTTCTAAGATAGTCAAAGATTGATTCATTTTTCTTGTCTAGATGAATAAGAGATCATCATGGTGAATGTAAATCTTTGAAGAAGTTATGTAAAATATGTTCGCTTGAGAAGTTAGAGGTGCATGTTTGGTGTTGCTAGAGGCCTCAATTTCATTTATGATGAAGTCTTAATATGTCTTGATATTAGAATTATGTCAGTCTGGGTGGAATAAAAGTCAAATAATTGTTCTAGTGATGTTTAGTCTAGTCAACTATTGTCACATATTTGAGTCTATGTTGGAATTGACCAATAAGACAATAGACAAGTTTGATCTACAGAAATCATCAAGTAATAGACATTATGAAGACAAGATCATGCAAGGAAATAAAATAAGAAGACAAAAGCAACAAAAGACGTACTTGTGATTAAGTATGGAAAGAGGAAAAAATTGGCAAAGATGAATGGGGAAAGACAAATAAGAAAAGAATAGATTTTTGTAAGAGATAAAAGAATTTTTTAAGGACAAATAAGACTCCAGATGAAGAGGCAAAACATAAGGTATGCTTGGTGATAAAATATAAATGGGTTTATGTAATGGGCTTGTAATTTGTTGGGTATTTAGTAAAGCATGTATAATTCTTGTTGTACTTGAGATGAAATGTTGAAGTGATGAATAAGTGTTGTATGGGGTGCATGGTTGGTTGTGCCCAACAACCCAAATATTTTTGGTCCAAAGTTGTAAATATTTTCCATAGGCAACTTGTATTCCTGAGGTTTTTAGTAAGCCTTATTGAGTCACACTTATATGGATTAGTGTGGTAGTACATGAAATCATGTAGCATGCATCCCTCTTATGCATAGAGTGGATGTGTTATCAAGTTGTGGAATCAACCGCTAGGTAGGTAAGAGGATGATAGGTGTACTCCTATCTAATCTTTATGGTGAGTTGGAGAAGTTGGATCTTTGATTAAGGGGAATAATGTGAGATGGATTAATCTTAGAGAATGAGTTGGTTGGGACCAAGTTATTATTCAGGGGAAGTCTAATGTGTTTATGAACCATGTAGGTGGAAAGGATTCTTATATAAATAATGAGTACAACAAATGGCACCCATGTATCTCAATAGATGGATTTATTTTTATATGGACATCAATGATCAATTTTTTTCAGGTATAAAAGGAAGAAGCATAAAGTTTAAGCAGTGAAATCCCAAGAGAGTGTGCATTATAAATCATTTTCCCCATCATGATGGTTTCTGGTCAGCGAAAATGATATATGTGTGAGCTTTGTTGTTAGTCAAAACCACTTGTGCGCGAGGTTCGTGGTCAATTGAAACCATCTATGTGTGAGGTTTGTGGTCATTCAAAACCACTTGTAAGAAAAGATTGTGGTCAGCAAGAAACCACTTGTTGTGATGGTTAGTCATCATCTGAAACCACTTGATAATTGTAATGGTTAGGAGTAAGAAAGAAAATCCCAAGAATATTTATGATGAGTGGAAGCCAATAAAATGAACCAGCACACCAAAGGAAGCACAACCATATGAAGATGATAGAAGATGATGACATTAATATTATAAACACCTCATATGATATACATTAAGGCATGTATTAATTAAGGGGGAATGTTAGAATACATAACTAATGGATGTCGCATGATGACATGTTCAATAGGTAAACCATACTTGATGACCTATGTTAGTAAGTAAGAGACAAGTCAATCATAGTAGTTGTTAGATATAAGATGTAATAAATAACCTTGACTAGAGTGAGGAGAAGTGTCTAGAAGAAACAATATGATCCCTCGATCTATGCTCATGATCAAAAATCCAAATTCATCTAAATGTGTATAAATAGAATCTATGTCTAATGCCAAAGATCGAGTTGTTTTTTGTGTGTTCATCTCTTTTTATCTTGTGTTGTATCTTGTGTGAATTGTATTTGTGTTTTCTGTTTTTCCCTTGATTATGTCACTAATTTAGCTACCTGGTATGGAGTCACCAACACATGGTGTCTATTTCTAAATAACTAATCTAACCAATACCTCTCTAATCTAACCCAAAAATCTCACTTAAATATTTTATTGTGGGCATTTCATATCCTTTACTATATCTAAAATATTGTATTATGGGAATTTCATATCCTTTACTATATCCCCCCCCCAAAAAAACGCAAAATATGATGGTTGAAAAAAGATATTGGTATGGAGAGTTTTTAATCCTTCTTATTATGAGTGTAATGATGGTGGTGATTAACATCTACTTGTAATCAAATTTGGTTTATCAAAGTTTAAGAAAAGTAAAGAATTACATGGTTTTGTTTAGAATTTTATTTTTGTGTTCCAAAAAGTTTAAGAAAAGCATTCTTAACTCACCATAGTAACAAATATTTTGAAATTGTGATTTAAATACACTTTAAGAAAAAAATAAATCATCTTTAACCATCTTAATGTCACAAATATGACTTTAAGTAAGGTAAGGAATTACATGAATTTCTTTAAAATTTTGTTTTTTTCACAAAGGTAAGGGAAGATAACTATAGTTTTGATGGGTTAAAAGATTAGGAAGGTTGTTTTGTAACAAATATTTTTAAAATTGTGATTTAAAAATACTCTAAGAGAATGCTTTTCATTTTCAACCCTTTTAGTGTCACAAATATGATAAATTCTTTCAACCCATAACATTTTAAGAATTGTCCAATGCCATGCTTCACTATCAAGCTCATGAAAATTTACTCTTATTGTAAAAATGTTGGTTTTCTTCTTTACACTAATCCAAATAAAAATAAAAAAAATTAACTTTTTAAAATAAAGTTGATCAAATTATTATTTTTTAATTCTCTAATTCTTCATGATACCACAATATTTTATCTTCCAATTTATTTATTTTATTCTTATATATTAAATAATCATTCTTATATATTAAGTGCTCATTAAAAATCGCACAACATATTAACATATTAAATCTCATTTAAAATATTAAAATATTAAAGGCTTAGTTATCAAAATAGTACGAAATGGAATAACGAACTTTCCTTGTGAAGAACTTCAAGGATCGTGTCCATGGAGATAAGATAAACAAATTTTCACTTTGATAAAGAAACCACCAAACAAATTTTTCCTTCGATAAAGAAATTGCCCAAAGATGGGAAGCATACGCGTACCTGGTCCAGTTACTGACTTCAATTAAACCTAGTGTTCATTTCATGATTTTCCCTATCTCTGATGACTACCATGAATGTCTAGTGTATGTCCCATGACAAAGTATGTCCCATGAGTTTTATCTTTGATTCGAAGAATGGACACTTATTAATATTTAATATACATTTCAATATTGAATTTCCCTGTGAGTTAAATGCATGTTTTGTTTATGGTACGGTTGTCAAGAAAGCAGTAGGATTTGTCCTTAAGGCTTAACATTATTGCTAGGGTGGATTTTTAATTGGTGAGATTATGATTGTATGTAGGTTATCAATTTTTTTTGACATATTATAATTCCCTAGGAAAGGAGAATCCTTGTAGTTAGGGAAATAGGGCCACATGATAGTACTAATAAGCAGAAAGTGCAGCCTACTGAGGCTCACAGCATAACTACTATTCTTCATGGAAGACATGAAGGTGCTAGGACTACAAAACTCTAGACGAGGAACCTGCAAAGTCACTTATGTGAGGTATATCTTGGTCTATATAGAATGTAGCGATTCAGTAAAGTTGATTTACAATTTTTATATTTTTAGAAAATGCATATTGTTCCTTTTACATCAAAAACTCTATGGAAAGAGGGGAGTTTACAAAGAGAAATGTGAATTTATTGTGGAAAGGGGATAGCATTTTGTATAATTGTGTCATTGGGTTGCATGAGTGTTTCTGGATAGTAGTCTATAAGTTTTGTACTCAATGGTATCGATATTTATTTTGTGGACTTTGGAATAACATAATTATCTTGGTTTATAGTGTGATGTCGCTTATTGCATTGACAAAATGACCATAAAGAAGAAGAGAAGGTGATAAAAAATAAAAATAAAAACAGGTTATAAAAAAAACAAGAGAAGTAATCAATGAATTCAAACAGAGATATGAACATCTCATAGTGAATGAATTATAACCATAGTTTCACACCATAATTGATATAGGAAGAAAATCAAAGTCTATTTGTCGACATAGGGATCTTCATTGATAACTGTAGTATGGATTCTCCAACTATTTTTAAAGATGTATGGTTTTAGAGTGAGTGTAAGCTAATGATGGTCTCTCATGGCGCGTTAGTGCCAATGCAAACCTGGAAAAACAACAACCTTTTAACTTGGAGGGAAACTTGTATACTTGTAGATCTTTATTGTGTTGTGTATTTTTTGAAAAAAATTAATATTAATTTATATTTTTAAAAAATTATCAAAGTCAACATATGCCTGAAATTACAATGTCTTTTGTTGTGTAGGCTAAAAGGGTTATCAAAAGAATAACATTTTTTTTTCTTCAGATCGTATCAGTCTCCTCTAGTGCCACGTATAACTCATTTGAGAAATGGTTAAGCCTAGAAAAAGTTATATCAACATAAGAGAGCTATGTATTATAGGGTTTTGATATATGTGAAGACAAAAATAGATTACAAATAATAAACAATAATAATTTTAAAAAACAATTATGTATTTGAAATCTGCATAGCCGACTGGACCCATGTCTATAATTTCGTCAACAATTGAGTTGTTTAGCCTATAAAAAAATAACTTCAAAGACAGAGATATAAAGACGTATTCACAAAAATTGAGGTTTTTATGAATTTGAAGACCAAACCACTAGGTTTGTCATCCATAACCTAAATTAAATTTAGCATACACCTTGTTAATCCCGCTCAAAAAAATTGAAATCAAACAAAATCACACACCTCTAGGAGAGTGCACATGCTCTAGGAACTCGTGGATGATCCTAAAAAAACCATTTCATTCCTTTAGTATATTTTCCCTCCCTCTCCTACATCTACCCCCCCTCTCTATCTCACTCTCACTCTCCCTCTCTACCCCTCTTGTCTGTCTCCCTCTCTCTCTTTCACACTCCTATACATAGTAATACCTAGACATGGAAAGCTTTAGACATCACAAGGCATGTAAACACCTATAGCTAGACCTTACCTTGACATGCCTCAGTCTCTCACACCCACTCCCTCTCTATCCCCCCCTCTTCCACTCTCCCTCTCTCTCTCTCTCTCTCTCTCTCTCTCGCTCTCTCTCTCGCTCTTCCCCTTTGTCCCTCACTCCCCTCTCTCTTCCACCTCTCTTCCACCCTTTCTCTCTCCTTGTTTTTAGTCTCAATATCATTCTCTCTTCCCCTCTTTATCTCTGTATTCACCCTCTTTGTCTCCCTCTCTATCCTCCCTTCCTCTCATTCTCTCTCTACCCCCCTTATATGTCTCCCTCTCTGCTTCCCTTCCCCTCACTATCCCTGTCTCTACCCCCCTCTCTTTCTTCCTCTCGTCCCTCTCACACTCTTTCTCTACCACTCCTCTTTTCCTTTCTCTATCTCCCACCTCTTCCCCCTCTATCTCTACCCCTCCTCTCTGTCTTTCTCTCTCCCCCTCTCCCCCTCTCACACTCTCTCTCTTACCCCCCCATGCCACTATCTCTCCTCTATCTCTTCTACATATACCCCTCTCTTCTATATTTACCCCTCTCTCTACCACCCTCTCTATTTTCCTCTCTCCCTCTCACACTCTCACACACTCTCTCTACTGCCTTACTATCCCTTTCTCTCTCTCCCTCACACACACACTTTCTACCCCCCCTATATGTCTTTCTCTCTCTCCCTCCCACACTCTAACACACTCATTCTCTATCTCCCCTCTTTGTCTTCCTCTCTCTCCCTCCTACACTCTAACACACTCACTCTATACCTCCCCTCTTTTTCTTTTTCTCTCTCCCTCCCACACTCTTGCACACACACTTTTTATCCCCCCTCTATGTCTTCCTCTGTGTCCATCCCAAACTATAACACACATTTTATATCCCCTCTATATTTCTTCCTCTCTCTCCCTCACACTCTTTAACACACTCACTCTCTACCTCCATCCTTTTTCTACCTCTCTCTACATCCCCTCTTTTTATACCTCTCTCTTCCTCCCACATTCTCTCACACACACTTTATATCCCCCATTAATATATTTATATATCTCTACCCCCTTGATGCAGGAGAATCCCTCATGACAAGCAAGCCAACGTGGAAGCAGAAAGTCAACTGGAAGATGTCCAGCACAAGTTTTTGAATTTTTAAATTTTTCCTTGAAGTTGATGCGCTGAATACAAAAATGAGATCATTTAATTTAGGCACCTTGGGAAAAATGTAATCAGACCTCGAGCCATATGCTCTCGTCTGAGATAGACAAAGGCATTTATAGTAGTAGTTGCAGGTAGATAGAATTTAATTCTTAGATTAGATAGTTCTCAAAGGAAGAGGGAAAACCGAATATAGGCACCCTCATTTGTATCATCTTAACAATTAGCAACAGGGGAAGGAAGAGTCTCGAGCATAGGAGAATAGAAGAGAGTTGTAGAAGAACACCCATGTACAAATCTTGAATTAATAGAAGAATTTGATTCAGATTCATGGCTGTTGTGTTATTCTCTGTGTACGTGTGTTGAATGCTCTGCATATGAATATTACTCCCTGTTATGCATTTGTTATTATCCTGTGTGTATGATTTCGTGTGTTAAGACCGAAATCTGAGAAGAGAGGTGAGCTATAATTGTTTTCTCTTTTGAGCAAGGATTCCTGCAAGGAGTGTAGTTGAAGTCGTCCGCAAGGAGTGCGTTGACAGAAGGCTCGGGAGTTAAACTCTTGTTCTCAATTTGCTCAGAAGCGAAAGTGGGTTATACAAGCCGTGCAAGGAGTGCGCAGGCTAAGGAGAGTCTCAGCCATGAAACTGAGCAGAAGTATTGAAGGACTGTTGCTATGAGTATAAGCAGAGTCAAGAAAGCTCGAACAACTGAAGTGTTCACAGGCTTGCCGCAAGGAGTGCGTGCAAAGAACCCCATTGAGGTTGAAGTAAATTAGTAAAGATCAGGGAGGATAGGACTCTGAGTCGCTGAAGATCAGCGTAGACGAGTGTGACTTGAAGTCGGGGAGAAACGTTGCAGGTTGGCGAAAAGGCGAAGGAATCTCGTGGAGAGATACTTTTTTTTCATCTCGTGGATTATACAAGGAAGAACGGACGGTCGAAATCTTTTGAAGAGACTTCGCGATGTTCCAAGGATCGTTAGATCTTGCAGAGGTGAAAGGAGGTGAATGGACGGTCGAAATATTCTGAAGATATTTCATGAGATTTCGAGGATCGTCAGATCTCCCAGAGGTGCAAGGAGGTTACAGAGAGAAGATTTTGAAGGGTTTGAAGTGGTGAGAAGGCTGAGAGCTGTCCATCAGAGGAGGACAGGTGGCAGAGATCGGTGATCTCGCGAACTCAAAAGTTCGCAGGTTGAAAACCCAAGTAGTGGGTACTCCAAGTCGCGAGTGGTGAAGCGGTGAGATATTTGGAGCTGTCCATTTGAAGAGGACAAGTGGTAGAGATCAGTGATCTCGTGAACTCGGGAGTTCGCAGGGTAAAATCCCAAGTATTGGGTGTGCAAAGTCGCGATGCGTGAGGACGTGAGGCGACGAAGGAGCGAGAGGATTGTAGCCATCCATCCAAAGAGGATAGGTGGCGAGAGATCAAGGGATCTCGCGAAATCGGGAGTTCACAGGTTGAGAGTATGAATATTTGGTAGTCCAAGTCGCGAGGTCGTGAGGTAGAGAGAAGGATAGCCGTTGGATCCTAAACACAGGAGAACCGTTGGATCTGCATGAGGGATCATGTCTCGGGACCTTGCTAGAAAAGGTCCAAGAATTTGACCACGGGGATCGTGAGGTTGCGAGTTAGCGATATCCTGATAGTTGGAGTAGTGTGGGCCATAGTGGAGAGCAAGTGGAATACAGGCGAAACAAAGGATTCACGAGTCGCGAAGTGCCGAGGAGCCGAGACTCGTGTGGATGCCAAGTCACGAAGTGTCGAGGAGCCAAGACTCATGTGGACGCTGAGTCGCGAAGTGCCGAGGAAGCGAGGTTCGCGTGGACGCGTGGCAGAGTATAAGGTGGGACTGCACATCTCAGGGACTCGCGAACTAGGAGGGTGAAAACTCGATGGTTCTACCAGTGAGGTCACGAGGTCGCGAGGTTGCAAGGTCGTGAGGTCGCGAAGTTGCGAGGTTGCGAGAGGTGCTAACATTTAAGCCTAACCCATGGTTACATGCAGAAGGAGTTATACCCTTATCGCCAGATTGGGTATCGCAAGATTTGAAAGGAAAGTTCGGAGGGTTTGAGTCATGAACTCGCGAGACAGTGAGATTTAGCTAATCTCCCAGTGGTAAAGGGGAGACCTCGAAACAGATTGTTGTGGGTGCAGATCTCCCAATAGGGAGATAGAAGAAACTTCGAGTTTTTCAGGCCGAGAAGAAGAAGGTCCTATGAGAGCGGACGTGCCTGGGTGGCGTGCCCTTGCGTCAAGTGGTATCAAAGCCAAGGTTAGAAAAGTTTCTTTGATTTCTGTAGCAGAGGAAAAGGAGAATTCACCATGCCGCCAAGGAGAAGAGGTAGACAATCAACCGATCCAGAGGAGGAAAGGGAAATGTCCAGAGAAAGAGGTAGGCAAGTACAAAATCTAGATATGGAGAGAGAAGTGTGAAATCTTCGTGCCAGAATGGAGGACATGGAGACATCACAAAGGAGAAACACTGATGCAAGAGATATCAGTGAATCCAAGGATGAAGGTGATGCTGGACATGAAGAAGAAGAAATCCCAACAGAAGATGCAGCCAATGAGTGTTTAATTAAGGCTATCGCTTGAATGAGTTCGAAAACAAAAAAGGACATTCCAGCTTATGGAGGGAGTCTGGATGTAGAAGAGCTGCTAGATTGGATTAGAGCTCTTGACACTTACTTCAATTATGAAGATATAGAAGATGATAAGAAGGTTATACATACCATCACAATATTAAAAGGACATGCAGCCTTGTGGTGGGATGAACTGCAAGCTGACAGACGTTGTCAAGGCATACAAAAGATAAAGAGCTGGGACAGGATGATTGCAAAGTTGAAGGCAAAATTGATTCCCAGGGATTATCAAATTTCTCTATTCAGGAGGATGCAGAACCTGAGACAGAAGTTGATGACAGTGAAGGAGTATACTAAGGAATTTTACAGGTTGAATATTAGAGCAGGTCATCGCGAAAGCAATGACGAAAAAGTGGCTAGGTATCTGAATGGCCTGAGGTATGAAATTTAGGATGAATTAAATATGGCAACCATCCGAATGGTGGAGGATGCTTACCAATTGGCTCTGAAAGCTGAGGAGAAGCTGAGCTATAAATAAAGTCAGAGAGGCTGAGGAAAAAGTCAGCCCAAAGGTAAATCAGTTGCCCAAGATAAATACCAGAAACCCAAGGAGGACTGGAAGAAACCTCGGGAAAAGGTTGAAAGAGGTGGAACCTCACAGAGAATACCATATGCTGAGCAGCGAGGACAACAAATTGAACAAAGAGGAGGATATGCTGATAGTGATAGGTTTCCTCATACCAGAGGTAGAGGAAGAGGAAGAGGTGGAGTAGTTACATGCTTCACGTGTGGAAAAAATGGACACAAGTCATTCGAGTGTCCAGAGAAAAAGAAAGAAACTGAAGAGACTCGCATCACCGAGGCACAGAGGCGATATGTTGAGACAGAGTATGTTGAAGGCGGAAGATCTCTAGTGATGCGAAAGGTTCTTTTGACGCCAGAGAAGGAGATGGAGAATCCAACACAGAGGAACAATCTTCTTAGGACTGCTTGCAAGACCAAAGGTTGGGCGTGCAAAGTCATCGTGGATAGTGGAAGAACCGATAATCTCATTTCAACCGAGATGGTAGAAAATCTAGAGCTGGAGACAACTAATCATCCAAATCCATACAAAGTTCCATGGCTACAGAAGGAGCATCAGGTAAATGTCACTAAACAGTGCTTAGTTGACATTAAGATAGGAGGATATAATGATAAAATTTTATGTGATGTTATTCCTATGGATTTCTATCATTTATTGTTGGGTAGACCATGGAAATATGATAGAAATGTAATTCATGATGGGAGGATGAACACCTATACCCTGAAAAAGAACGGGAGAACTCATATGTTGTATCCAATTGAAGATAAAGAGGTGAATCCGGAAGTAAGCAACAGAGTACTTCTCATGAGTGGGAAGGAACTTCTTACAGAAGTTAAGAAGAAGGAGGATCCACAATTCTTTGCGGTCAGAAAACCGAGAATTGTTCTGACTAGCACAAGAGTGGATGATTTTCCAGAAGGAGTTCAGGAACTGCTGGAAGAGTTCGCTGATATTGTGGTGGACGAATTTCCTCATTCGTTGCCACCGATGAGGAGTGTGAGTCATCATATAGATCTCATACTAGGAGCTAGTTTACCAAACAAAGCCGCGTATAGATTAACGCCGTAGGAAAATGAGGAGGTTAAAAGATAGGTCCAGGAGTTGTTGGACAAAGGTTTGGTCAGGGAAAGCTTGAGTCCGTGTGTTGTTCCAATAGTACTCAATCGGAAGAAAGATGGAGGCTGGAGGATTGCACTGATTCAAGAGCCATCAACAAGATAACTATCAGGTATAGATTCCCATTGCCAAGGATGGATGATTTGATGGATTGCTTAAGTGGGGATTTTTTTTTTTCAAAGATAGATTTGAAGAGTGGATATCATCAGATTTGTATGAGAGAAGGTGACGAATGGAAAACAACATTCAAGACAAACAGAGGTTTGTATGAATGGATTGTCATGCCATTTGGCTTAATGAATGCACCAAGTACCTTTATGAGGTTGATGAATGAAGTCCTGAAGGATTTCATTGGAAAATTTGTCATCGTGTATCTAGATGACATATTGGTTTTTAGCAAGACAAAGGCTGAACATCTGAAGCATTTGGCTATTGTGATGAAGAGGTTACAGCAAAAGAAGCTGTTGATAAACATGAAGAAGTCCTCATTCATGAAGACAAAACTCATTTATTTGGGGTTTGTTATATCTGCAAATGAACTAAGAATGGATCCAAATAAGGTGGAGGTAATCAAGAATTGGCCATCACCGAGGAACGTATTTGAGGTGAGGAGTTTTCATGGTTTGGCTAGTTTCTACCGAAAATTCATCAGGAATTTCAGTGGAATTAGTGCAACAATGATGGACACAGTGAAGAAAAGACATAATTCTTTTCACTGGACGGAAGAGGCTGAGAAGAGTTTCAATTTATTGAAATGAAAGATTGCAGAGCAACCAATTTTGGTGTTTCCAGATTGTCAGAAGAAAGTCCAGGTGAAATGTGATGCAAGTAGGTTTTCCATAGGAGCGGTCTTGAGTCAGGAAGACATGCCGATTGCATATTTCAGCGAGAAGTTGAATGAGGCAAAACAAAAGTACTCCACATATGATAAATAATTTTATGCCATCATACAGGCATTGAAGAAATGGAGGCACTATTTGATTCCAAGGGAATTTGTTTTATATAGTGATAACCATGCATTACAATATGTGACTCAACAGGAAAAGTTGAATCAGAGGCATGTTAAATGGGTTGAATACATGCAAAATTTCACTTTTGTAATAAAGCATATTTCTGGTACTACTAACAAAGTGGTTGATGCTTTGAGCAGGAAGTGTTTGCTATTGCAGGAGTTCAAAGTCAGGATGTTAGGCTTTGATGATCTTAAAGACATGTATGCAGATGATTCAAACCTTAAGGAAGCTTATGAAGCAGCTGAGAATCCAGTTCTCGGAGACAGAAGCCAGTGGATAGAGTATGTGATCGAGGACGGATTGTTGTTCAAGGGAAATCAACTATGTATTCCGAATTGCTCCATGAGGGAGAACTTGTTGAAAGAGAAGCACAGTGGTGGATTAGCACGAAATTTTGGCCATGATAAGACATTTGAAAAGAAGAGCAAGTCATACTTTTGGCCAGGGATGCAGTTAGAAGTCAAGAAGTTTGTGGACAGATGCAGAATTTGCCAGCATTCAAAAGGAAGAAAGCAGAATGCAGGATTTTATCAACCATTGCCCATACCTGAGAAGCCGTGGGATGAAAATAGCATGGATTTCATATTGGGGTTGCCAAGGACACAAAGAGGTGTTGATTCCATCTTTGTGGTAGTTGACAGGTTTTCTAATATGGCGCATTTTATTCCATGCCAGAAGACCAGTGATGCGACTCACATCGCAAATTTGTTTTTCAAAGAGATTGTAAGACTTCATGGATTGCCTAAAAGCATAGTTTCGGACAGAGACACAAAATTCATAGGCCATTTCTGGAGAACAATGTGGAAAAAGATAGGGACTAATTTGATGTTTAGTTCTGCTTATCATCCTCAGACGGATGGGCAGACAAAAGTGGTCAAAAGAAGTCTAGGAGACTTGTTGAGGAGCTTGGTGATAGAGCACCATAACAGTTTGGATAATATACTACCGCAAGTAGAGTTTGCTTACAATGATTTAGTGAACAGAAGCACATGAAAAAGTCCATTTTAGATTGTATATGGAATGCAGCCAAGAGGAGTTTCTGAACTAAGGGATTCAGAAAAGACTGTGACTAGCAGTGCTAGTGCAGGAGAATTCATTGAAGCAATGAAGGAACTTCACAGCCAGGTGAAGGAGAGACTATTGAAGTCAAGTCAGGAGTACAAGTGTAGAGAAGATCAGCATCGGAGACAACTTCAGTTTGAAGTTGGTGATCTGGTTCTAGCACATTTGAGGAAGGAAAGGTTCCCAAGAGGAACATACAACAAGCTAAAGATGAAGAAAATTGGGCCATGCAAGGTCTTGAAGGAAATGGGATAGAATGCTTATGAAATTGAGTTACCAGATGGGATCGGAATATCTCTGATATTTAATGTTTTAGATTTGTATCCATATGAAGTTGATGAAGCAGGAGCAGAAAATGATGATCAACAAGAGGTCCAATGGTAGAAGTAGATGTCAGTTGCACAAAAGCCACAGATGGAGTAGATACTGAATAAAAGAGTGGGTAAGAAAACCAGGAGGAAAGAATATTTTGAATATTTGGTCAAGTGGAAGGGACATCCAGTTGAAGATGCCAGCTGGGAGACTGAAGAAAAAATTTTGAAGCACGGACATAACGTGTAGGAGCTCATGGACAGGAGCCCATGAAAATTTTCAAGCGAGGGAGTATGATGTAGGAGCATCCCTCATGAAAAGCAAGCCGACGTGGAAGCAGAAAGTCAGCTAGAAGACGTCCAGTGCAAGTTTTTCAATTTTTAAATTTTCCCTTGAAGTTGATGCGTTGAATATAAGAATGATGTCATTTAATTTAGGCGCCTTGGGAAAAATGTAATCATACCTTGAGCCATACGCTCTCGTCTGAGATAGACAGAGGAATTTATAGTAGTAGTTGCAGGTAGATAGAATTGAATTCTTAGATTAGATAGTTCTCAAAGGAAGAGGGAAAACTGAATATAGGCACCCTCATTTGTATCATCGTAACAATTAGCAATAGGGGAAGGAAGAGTCTCGAGCATAGTAGAATAGCAGAGAGTTGTAGAAGAACACCCATGTACAGATCTTGAATTAATAGAAGAAGTTGATTCAGATTCATGGCTGTTGTGTTATTTTCTGTGTACGTGTGTTGAATGCTCTGGTTATGAATATTACTCCCTGTTATGCATTTGTTATTATGCTGTGAGTATGATTTCGTGTGTTAAGACCGAAATATGAGAAGAGAGGTGAGCTACAATTGTTTTCTCTTTTGAGAAAATATTTTTGCAAGGAGTGCAGTTGAAGTCGTCTGCAAGGAGTGCGTTGACAGAAGGCTCGGGAGTTAAACTCTTGTTCTCAATTCGCTCAGAAGTGAAAGTGGGTTATACAAGCCGTACAAGGAGTGCGTAGGCTAAGGAGAGTCTCAGTCGTGAAACTGAGCAGAAGTATTGAAGGACTGTTGCTACGAGTATACGCAGAGTCAAGAAATCTCAAACAGTAGAAGTGTTCGCAGGCTTGCTGCAAGGAGTGCGTGCAAAGAACCCCGTTGAGGTTGAAGTAAATTAGTAAAGATTAGGAAGGACAGGCCTCTGAGTCGCTGAAGATCAGCGTAGATGAGTGTGACTTGAAGTCAGGGAGAAACGTCGCAGGTTGGAGAAAAGGTGAAGGAATCTCGTGGAGAGATACTTTTTTTTCATCTTGTGGATTATACAAGGAAGAACGGACGGTCGAAATCTTCTGAAGAGATTTTGCGAGGTTCCAAGGATCATTAGATCTTGCAGAGGTGCAAGGAGGTGAACGGATGGTCGAAATCTTCTGAAGAGATTTCGCGAGATTCCGAGGATAGTCAGATCTCGCAGAGGTGCAAGGAGGTTACGGAGAGAAGATTCTGAAGGGTTTGAAGTGGTGAGAAGGCTGAGAGCCGTCCATCAGAGGAGGACAGGTGGCAGAGATCAGTGATCTCACAAACTTGGAATTTCGTAGGTTGAAAACCCAAGTATTGGGTACTCTAAGTCGCAAGTGGCGAAGCGGCGAGATATTTGGAGCCATCCATCTGAAGAGGACAGGTGGCAGAGATCGTTGATCTCGCGAACTCGAGAGTTCGCATGGTAAAATCCCAAGTATTGGGTGTGCAAAGTTGCGATGTGTGAGGACGCAAGGCGACGAAGGAGCGAGAGGATCGTAGCCATCCATCTGAAGAGGAGAGGTGGCGAGAGATCGAGGGATCTCATGAACTCCGGAGTTCGCAGGTTGAGAGTCTGAACATTTGGTACTCCAAGTTGCGAGGCCACGAGGTAGTGAGAGAAGGACAGTCGTTGGATCTGGAACACAGGAGGACCATTAGATCTACGCGAGGGATCGTGTCTCGGGACCTCTCCAGAAAAGGTCCGAGAATTTGTCCACGGGGATCGCGAGGTTGCGAGATAGTGATATCCCGACAGTTGGAGTAGTGTGGGCCATAGCGGAGCGTGAGTGGAATATAGATGGCACAAAGGATTCGCGAGTCGTGAAGTGCCGAGGAGCCGAGACTCGTGTGGATGATAAGTCGCGAAGTGCTGAGGAGCTGAGACTCATGTGGACACTGAGTCATGAAGTGTCAAGGAGAGGAGGTTCGCGTGGACGCGTGGCAGAGTATAAGGTGGGACCGCACATCTCGGGGACTCGCGAACTAGGAGGGTGAAAACTCGACGGTTCTACCAGCGAGGTTGCGAGGTCGCGAGGTTGCGAGGTCGTGAGGTCGCGAAGTTGCGAGGTTGCAAGAGGCACTAACATTTAAGCCTAGCCCACGGTTACATGCAGAAGGAGTTATACCCTTATCGCCAGATCGGGTATCGCAAGATTTGAAAGGAAATTTTGGAGGCTTTGGGTCACGAACTCGCGAGACAACGAGATTTAGCTGATCTCCTGGTGGTAAAGGGGAGACCTCAGAACAGATTGTTGTGGGTGAATATCTCTCAATAGGGAGATAGATGAATCTTTGAGTTCTTCGAGCCAATAAGAAGAAGGTCCTGTGAGAGCGGATGTGCCTAGGTGGCGTGCCCCTGCGTCACCCCCCTTGCCTCTATATCCCCCATTCCTCTCACAATTATTCTCTCTCTTTCCACCCATCCTTTTCCAACCCCCCTCTCTTTCTTTCTCTTCCCCTCTCTCACACTCACACATTCTCTCTCTACCCCCATCCTCCCTCTATCTCTCCCCCTCCCTTCCACTATCTCTCCTCTCTTTCTCTCCTACATCTACCAACTCTTTTTCTCTCTCCTCTACTCTCCCCCCATTTCTCTCTTTATATATCTCTACCCTCCCTTCCCTCTATCTCCCCCCTTCCTCTCACAATCAATATCACTCTCTCTCCACCCCCTCCTTCCTCCCTCTCTCTCTCTCCATCCCTCTCACTATATCTCCACTCTCTCTCTCATACATCTACTCTGACCCACTTTCTCTCCCCCCCTTCCTCTCACTCTCTCTACCTTATCTCTTTGTCTCCCTCTCCCTCCCTCTCAAACACTCAAAAACTTCTTGCCCATCCCCCCTCTCTTTCTTTCTCTCCCCCCCCTCCCTCCCACTATATCTCCCCCCCTCCCTCCCACTATATCTCCTCTCTTTCTATCCTACATCTACCACCTCTTTTTCTCTCTCCTCTACTCTTCCCCCATTTATCTCTTGAGATCTCTCTAGCCTCCCTTTCCTATATCTCCCCCTTCCTCTCACAATCAGTCTCACTCTCTCTCCACCCCCTCCTCCCTCCCTCTCTCTCTATCCCCCTCCCTCTCACTATATCTCTGCACTCTCTCTCATACATCTACCCCTCCCAACTTTATCCCTGCCCCTTCTTTTACTGGATAAATTGGTAGGTGCAGACACTAACAGATCTCCCTAGATCCACCTGGATCTAGAACAAAACATGACACAACACGACTCTTTCTCTAAGTTGTGGTCATTAAATCTACTACTGAGAAGGAATGAGTGACATACCTTTATATCACTTCCTTAGGTCTCTGTTGTTCCTGATTTTCTATGGTTCTCTTGTGAAATCAGGTCCAAGAAAACACAAACCAACCAAAGCAAAGATAGTAAAGTATATTCAATGTCAACCTATGCATATGATCAAGGATTTATGCAATAAAATAAGAGTGATTTTATGGAAAAGGTACATGCCACTGTATTATATTAAATGAAAGTAGAAGATACAACCAGATCACCTTGATGTTGCAAGTTTCCTTTCAGTGACCCTTGGTTCCAACACACACGCTTGTTCCACATTTGCATGAAGAAGATCTAGTACAACTTGATAGACCAAATAGAGTCTTCAAACTTCTGTCCAAACAGAGTTCTTCACACAATTCTTTCACCAGTTCTTCATTCAATCTTTCTTAACCTTTTCCATGAGAAACCTTTCAATATATATGAGAAGGAGAGATGGTTAAATGGATGAAGATGATCCCACTAAATATGAGAATTCAGTAGGATGCCAACCATGCAAATGCCAACTCATTTTCTAGAAGATTCCCTTCTATAACCTTCGTGACCTCTTCTCTTTTCCAAGCTTTGAAACAGGTTTGCACCCTACCTATAGAGAAGACTGCGAACAATTCACACCCTAAGTATGGGTTTCCTATGAGAATGAAATATTTTTGCATCCTATAACATAGGCAACCTGCGAACTCATCTTAAAAATATGCTTTTTGGAAGAAGACAACAGTCAATTTTCTCAGGAAAAAATTCCTTGTGGGAGTCTGAATACATCATTGTAGAGACATCACCAGAGTGACCAAAATAATGTGTAACAGAATGCCCCCCAGAGTATGAGGCTGGAACTTTTGACAGTCCAAATACTTTGTAAAATTCGTTTGTGTGTTAGAAACAAGGAGCACACCTAATCGAAAACTTGTAAACAATGAAGCATATGCAGAATATAATACCAGTTCTGAGGTAGGCATTCCCATGCACAGATCACAAATGAATGAAATCATAAACGTAGGTCATGGCCACCAATCATACGCCGTGGATACATGTCATCAAAATGCTACATAGCCACCAGGAATACACTGTGGATCTTTGTGAGAAGACTTGAATTAATACATAGCCACACGACATACAAAGTGGATCTATGTGCCGACACAAATCATACATACTCCTATCACAGCCTGGATCAAAAATATGAGACCTAGGGTCTTCAATCCTGTCACCTGAAAGTATGAATCTAGCCATGTGATTACATGTGTTGAATTCGAACATGGTAGAAACCACTTGATTACAGGTCATTGATGAAAACCGTTAACAAGTGAGAGGAAAATCACCATTGATGTCAATGACTCCTAAGGTATCAAAGTACAATCCAAATGAATGCGAATGAATGAGCGGAAGTCAAGCATTCAGTGGAATCTCTCGATCAGGGATCAATAATGTGAAACCCCTGTTGAAACCGAAGAGACCTGCCATTAAGGCATGTAGGTTCCAAGGTACTAAATTATTTCTAAGTCTCATTCCCAGATAATGAGTTGGAGTCAATGAAAAAAGACTTGTCACAGGAGGGCCTTGATGTATCCCCCATCAATGACACAAAATAAGTAACAGATTTTGAGGGTGAAACAAAGTATGAATATGGGTTGAAATGGACACAGGGAAGTCCGACATAGTAAGAATGGACAACTGCAGATGGGCAACTCAATTGAGGACTCGTTTGAACTTCTCTTGAACATATGAATGACACAACCAAGGACTTGGCAAGACTGACTCAAAGACGACCCAATATATGACCTTGTAGCAAGTTGGACGAGAGACAAATGAATTTCCCAACCCGGATTCAAATGATTAATAGGGGGTGTCATGTTCAAGAGCGACACTTACTGCCATTAATACAAATACGAAAACATATCCCTTTTCCAAAATTTCCCCCACAATTTCTGGCAAGTACCTCTTTATTTTTACACAAGCTTGAGGAGTATAACATATGCTTGTTGATGCAAGCTCATCCTTCAAACGAGTCCCTCGAAGTATATTTAACGAACCCTAGGAAGGAGTGATTATGTCCCATTATGTGTCTTTCAATGTTTGTTTAACAAGTCCAAGGATAGAAAACTCGGGGGTTTTTCATGTTTTGAGAGTCTGAAAAACACTTAAAGAGAACTATCTCAGTTCCTTTTTCGTAAAAGAGTTCGACGAGACTGAAAAAGAAATAAACTATCGTCCATCAAACGTTTTCTTTAAATACTTTAGCGAGCATGAAAAGAACAAGATCGCTTGACAATCTTTTCATTTTTATGGAGCGTGAAAAGAGCTTAAAGGATACTCCCTTACGTTCATCATTTTTGTGTTACCATGACAAGTACGAAAAGACGAGAAAAGGTATACTCGGTTACATTCTCATATATTTTCGAGCGTGAGAATGAACAAAGACTGAGCTCGAGGTTTTTCCTACAAAAACCCTAAAAAAGTTGTTGTACATGCGACAAAAAAGAAAAAACACCCGTACCCCCTCATTCGGACTTCGAAGTTGCTATATTTGTGAAAAACCATACTCACAAGGCTATTAGGGTATTAGGTTTTATAAACAAAGAAATAAGAATAATATAAAAGATCAATAATAAATCGTAAAAAGTGAATAAATATGCGTGAAAAAGACTTTTTACCATTTCATTGTTACTTTGCCAAAAACTTATCCAACATACCTCATTTTCCCCCAAATTTCTTTACTCGATTGCGAGAGCCACAAGCGATCATTTGGCAAATGGTTTCAGCCAATGAGGTAATCTCTTGATTCTCCAACTTTTCCATGGCTTGTTTTTTGTTTTTATTGGTAATTTTTAGAATTTTGAGTCCATTTTAGGGTTGGAACATGCGCTCAATCATTCTCGCAAGTGGGTCATGCGAGACCTCCGAGAATCTCGCACTGTGCAAAAGGTTCACCTGCAAGGGCCAAAAAATGGATTTTAATGTGTGGTTTTTCTCAATAAAAATTATGCAAGAGTTTAAAACAAGTTGTTGACATCCCTCTCATGGCTCTATTGCAGGTGTTTGACCATCATGATGTTGGAATGGAGAGAAAGAGAACATGAGGAGGAGGATTCCATTGCCAGAAATGACCTGGGTATAGTCATTGCCCTCTGGGAAAGTGGGCTCTTGAAATTTTTTAGGATCCCGGGCATGAGAGCCCAACTCAAGTTGTTAGAATACTTGGTCCACATGTGGGACATGGATCAACAATTATTTCACGTGGGATTCCATACGCTAACACTAGATATTGAGGACATCTATTTTCTAGTGGGGTTGTCATGATGTAGATACCATGCTACTTTGATCAGAGGTAGAGGTGGTAGAATTCCTAGGAGAGCGTATGTTCGTCAATATTGTGTTCCCAAGGTAGAGAGAAGCAAGGGTAAGGTTTCCATTTGGGGGGTTCAATATTTGACCCTACAGACTATCTTGTTTACCATTGCACACATGGATGGGAGCGCGGCTCCGCACATGGCTATCTAGAGCTATTTACAATACGCCATAGAGTGCATAGACCCTCAGGTTTTCAACTGGTTAGACATAGTTCTCCGCAGTATGAAGAGACAACTGACAAAGTGAAGAAGGGGTGACTTGAAGTAGTTTAGGTACGGGTCACTTTTGGTGTCATTCTTTCTCGTGAGGGTTCCACTGCTGCGACTACAGGTTGATTGGGGTTTACCAGCCTCACATGATCCGAGGATGTTGTGGTGGTGTAACCTCATGGATTGACACGTAGCAGGGCCTATAATAAAGTATAATGATTCATTTTTTAACTGGTTGAGGCCCCAGATGTTGATGATCAATGACTACGCATATGATAGTTTGGATTTTTGAGGGGATCTAGATTTGGTCCTTCTTGAGGATGCTCAATGGGGTGACTTAGGTGAGAAGTACACATTTTTTTCTTTTTAAATGTTTTTGCAAATTTTATTATATGAAATGTTCTTATGTTTATCCAAGGACTAATCAAAAAATTTCTTTTTGATGACCCAGATGTGGGGCCGTATCAACCTCTAGGAAAGTCTCCCATTCAAAAGCAAGGAGAAGCGGCTCCAGTGGCGAGATGAGATTCCGAAGACTATGAGGCAGTGGAACAAAACTTAGAGGGGTTGACCGCGGATGTCCCAGACATTGCTATTGGGGAGATCCCGGGACGTTACCAGTGCCATACTATGGGCATGTCCGAGTCTCTCAATCAACTTCTCTGTAGGGTAGCCTGAGCAGTTGTGTGTTATCATGAGCATCATCCATGATGCTATTTTGTAGAAGCTATAGGCTTTGTATTTTGAGATTTTGATCCTTGGACAGAAACTTTTTGTAAAAATTTTTGATCGTTATATACATATATATGGCTTCTACCGGCTTATTTTCTATTGTGTTATACATGTGATGTGTGATTGGTTTATAAATGTCCCAAATGTCTTTCTAACACATAGTTAGCTAAGGAATCAGTCAATGTATTTAGACATCTAGGAATGTGTTGATATTTGATATAATGAAAATAACGTTCCAAGAGGCGAATTCGTAAATATACCTGTAATAAAGTAGGACTTCGGATAGCATAGACATTACTTAACTGTAGTACTACTAGTTGTGAATTGAGTCGTATAACCAAGTGGTGGATATCAAGCAAAATAACATCAATAAACAATTCGATGACGATGCTATATTCTGTAATATTATTGGTCGCACAACCAAGGAACACACCTCGTAGACTGACAAGTTCGTTTGTAGGGGCATAAATTGCCCATGCAGCAGAAGCAAGGTTCTTAGTACTATGACTAGCACCATCGGCGAAGCCAATGTGGGGTAGCGAAGACTCCAACATCTGGAAACCAAGCACAATGGAAGATAAGCGGTCAAGGGCAGAAACCAAATAACGAAAAAACATACTAAAGTAATACACAAAAAGTATGATACAATAAAATACAAGCACTCACGCACAGGTGATCTTAAGCATAATACTTCTTTAAGTACAACCCATTTATGGTTTCACTCAAATGGATACCATCATAGTCCAATTCGTAAGCTCCTTTCTCCAAAATTTGTCTGACGATATAAGGACCTCACCACATAGCTTCAAATTTTTCGGCTCCTAACATATCCTGATCTTGTTTGTAAAGGAGAACCAGATCACCTTCGAAGAAAATGTGTGGCTTGACATGTTTGTCAAATTGCGCTTTGATGCATTTCTTCTAGGATTCTATGACTAGGGTGGCATCGCGACAGGTTTCGTCTAATAGCATGAGATACAAAAGGAATTCTTCTTTGGCAGAAGTTTTTGGGAGAATTTTGACAGCTAGTTTTAGGGAGGGTATCTCACATTCAATTGGCAAGATGGCTTCTAGACCATAGAGTAACTAGAATGGTGTGAACCCGGTAGCAGACTTAACGGATGTTCGGTAAGCCCACAATGCTGAAAAAAACATCGCGTGCCAACTTGTTTTGTGAATCCCTATCATTCATCGAAGCATGGTAATGAGGGCTTTGTTTATTTCTTCAACTTGGCCGTTGGCTTCTGGGTAATAGGGTGTTGAGTTTTCATGGAGAAGACCCAACTTTTCAATGATTTTAGACATCATGAAGGTTCTAAAGTAGTTACCGTGATCAATAACAATAGCTTGAGGAACACCAAACCGAGCAATGATGTGATTGAGTATAAATAATGTTGCAGTCCTTCCAGTATTTTCGAATGTTGGCATCGCCTCGACCCATTTCATAAAATAATCTATGGCTACAATAATGTATCCATGCCCCCCAACCGAGTGAGGGTGACATGTCATGAAATCAATACCCAATTTCACAAAAGGACCAACAAAGACCACAGGGTGTAGAGGAGCAGGGTGTGATCATATTTTATTGTTGTAGGTTTGGCAAGTGTGGAATTTTTGGACAACAAATATACAATCGTTGAATAAAAAAGGCCAAAAATACCCCGCTCATAAGATCTTCTAGGCAGTATCATGTCCAGACATGTGACCACCACAGGCTCCAGAATAATAGTCATTCATGGTTTTCTCGGCTTCATCAAACATGAGGCAGTGTTGAAAAATGAAATTGATCCCATGACGATAAAGAGTATCACCGAGGATGATATACTGACGGGCTTGGTAGCGTAATCGATGGTGGTCAGTTCTAGACAAATTGGGCTGGAAATTCTGGGTCTGGAGATATATGATGATATCTCTATACCAAAGGTCATTGGAACTGATCAGTAAAAGGGATTCATCAGGTAATGAATTATTTGCTACATTTTCCATCTCAAAGCAGGGAAGGTCGCATATCAACTCAGAAAACACCAAGGATTTCTTTGACTTAGTGCGTTCAAATTCTAAGTTAAACTCCTGGAGTATTATGATCCATTTGGAGTATTTTCACCCTAGCAATTGACGTGTAAGAATGTGCTGCATAGGGTTGAAGTTGGAAATCACCGTAGACTTGTGTAAAAGGATATAGTGCCGGAAATGTTGAATAGCTTGGACGACTACCAAGGCCAGTTTTTTCACATGTAAATACTTGGTTTCGGTAGTCATGAGACTCTGACTCAAGTAATAAATGACATGTTCATCATGAGAATCATCCTCATGGACTAGAACCATAGCGATGGTATAGTATGAGGCTGCGAGGTAATGGAAATAATCCTGACTGTAATCAGGTGGGAAGAGTAATGGGGTACGTGTTAAAGACAGTTTCAAATCTTCGAAATCTTTTTCAGAAGTGGTATCCCATACGAACTCAGAACCTTTCTTGAGCAGTCGCGTAAATCCAAGAGTTTTCCTTCCCTTGCAAAATTTGTAACTGGCGAAGTGAGGAAGGAGGAAGAAGATTGAGAATCAATTCAACCTTTAAAGGATCTACCCTGATCCCTTGGCGTGAAACAATAAATCCCAGAAGTCAGTCGGATTCTACGCAAAAAACACATTTGTGGGGATTCAAGCATATATGGTAAAACGAACATCAAAGAAAAATGGCACAGAGGTGTGTTGGATGATCTACACGATCCATGGAATGAGTGGGTAAGTCATCGAGATATGGATGCACAATGTGTTTTATATCATGAAAGGCATAAGATATAGCACGTTGAAAAGTTGCACCAGCATTCTTTAAACCGAATGGAAGTTTTCAGTAGGCGAAAGTTCCCCAAGGACAAATAAAAGTGGTCTTGTGTTGGTCCACAGGTATGATATTGATTTGATTATATCTGGAGAAACCATTCATCAGAGAGAAGATTTCACTTCCGGCACAATCATCGATGATTTGGTCAATGAAGGGGGCAGGAAAGTTGTCTTTAGGACAAGATTTGTTAATGTCTCTATAATCAACGCATACGCGGATCGTGCCTTGTTTCTTGTTAATTAGAACAAGATTGGAAACCCAGTCAGTTAGAGCCACAGGGTAAATAAAGCCAACTTTGAGGAGCTTCTCAACTTCAAGCTTGATAGCGACTACTTTACGTGGGTGGACCAGACGAAGTCATTGTCCGATTGGTTCAATACCCGAGTATGTCTTAATCTCATGTACCATAATTCTGAGGTCAATGCCCGGTATTTCTTCATAGCTCCATGCGAAGACGTCACAAAATTATTGGAAAAGAGACTTGTAGGTGACAACTTCGTCATGGGACCACGAAGCTTTGATATGCACATTTTCGACAACTCCAGGTTTTATGGATATGTCGAGGGGGATGATGGGTGAAGATATATTACTTAAGTTCCCTTCACAGAAAATATTCTGTGTAGACTCGGGAATGATAGAAATGATGACAACGGTCGACGGGGTTGAGATCCGTTGGTAACCCTCGATGGTGTGCTATTCTAGGAAGAGGATGGAACGATGATGTCCATCATCCCAAGGGGTGTCTTCCATGGACATAACATAAATAATCATCTCGTCTATGGGAAAAATGACGCGGAATGGATCCGGAGATAAATCACCAAGAGAGGGGGTAGAAGGGGTTACCAATTGAATGGCTTGCTAAGCGGATTTGACTAGACTCAAAGGAATTTCATCGCCATAATGAAGATAATCGTCGGGGTTGGGTACCATCCATGGGTCGTAAGATGTAGGGGTTTCGTGAAAAGAGGTGGAGATCATGTTGATCGAGGCGACAAATGGATGTCGAACATCGGGTGGTGGAATGGGGAAAGTACCCATCAAAGAGGAATCTTTAAGAAGACTGACACAAACATTCTAATATCCAAGGGGGGTTTTGAAATGAAAGGTATGTTGTCGGTACATGCATCAGAGTGAAAGAAGTCCAATTGGTCTACGGTAACTACTTTTTCTTGATGTGGAAAATGCACGACATGAAAAAGAGTGGACACAACTACACACATGGAATTGATCTATCTATGGCCAAGTAGAAGGTTGTAATCAAGAGGAGCATCAAAGACCTCCACTTCAATGTTGACCATTTTTCCTTCTAATGTAATAGGAAATGAAGGTAGGACACCGTAAGTCTTAAAACTAGAGCCATTGAAGGCTTTAAACGTGTTGTGGGATTCAGTTAAAGGAGGAGAGCCGATGGATTTCCAGCAAGTAATAGACATGAAACACGTCGAGGCACTCTTATCAATAACTGTTCTACAAATGTTTTTGTCAGAGACAATAAGTTGTATTTGGAATGTGAGTTGAGGAGGTAACCTTGGAATGTGATCTTCCAAGTAAAAAATTATTAAATTTGTATCTGTAGGGTCGATTCCACCAATATCTTTCAACAGTTCCTTCCATTGTATAGGACAACTGTGAAGGGATTTGAGGGCTGAAATCACAGACGGTGCTTGGGCCAGATCTTTGACAATATTGTAGTTCTGGGTAGCACGTGCATGAGGATTGAAAGTAGATTTTTGAACAACAACCTTTGGGGGAGGGAAAAGAACTGTATCTAGGCTTGGTTGTTCGAGATGAAGAGGACAGTTGGTAAGTAGATTCGTGAGAGATGGTTGGACAAATGTAGGAGCTATTGCATCAACCTTATCTTTGGAGGAATAATAATCTTTGGCTCGAGTGGTAAGTGTGATGTCATTCTTCTTTGAATCACCTATACACATTAAGACATAGGATGTATTGGACGAGGAAGGTTGGTCATGAATGACCAATTGGGCCTGTTGTCAAGAATGGAAGGGTTGTGACAACACGGCCAGAGAAGAGGGTTTCGAGGTCCCTTGAAGGAACTTAGTAACTTTGGCTCATCTTAGACAATCCTTAGTGTAGTGATCATCACCACAGAGAAGACAAGGGTATCAAGGTTTGTGCTTATCCTTATCTTCAACAGGTTGTGTTTTAGTCTTCTTATATTGCAGATTATTTTTAACCTCCTTGTTCTTACCCTTTCCTTTTTTGGATTTATTTTTTCCAGCAGGGGTAGATTGAACAGAGTTCACCTCAGAAGTCTTTCCAGCGGGAGGGGTAGGAGACAAAGCATTTTGAACATTAGAGGCAACAGATTTTGGGTTGTTGCTAAAGGTTTGGACATAATGGGGTTGGGTATGGAAAGTGCCAATCACACCGTCAGCTGCATGAGAAGAAGCATGAGTAGTTGAAGTAGAAGATGTAGAAGGATGAGGTGCATCAGGGAGTAAGTCATAAAGAGTACCCGTTTGTGAGTAAATGAGGTAGATGTATTGAGCAAGACTGATTGCTTGTTCTTCTCTGACAACCCCACCCATGACGATGTCATGAGCGATATCATTCATGAACAATTTTGTGAACCACTCTGCTAGCAACTGATTGGGAAGTTCTAGTTTGATGAAATGTCGTCTCCATCGCCACTCATGAATGTGATCAAAGATATGAGTGGCTTTGGTTTGTTTGAAAAAACTCAAATTTTTGGTTCCCATTTTGTAACGGATCGGTAACTGGTAGTGGGTGAGGAAATCCATAGCAAGGGTGTTGAAGTTGGTGAAGAAGCCTCATGGTAATTCTATATACCACTTCATGGTAAAACCTGTGAGGGTTTGCTGAAAAAGGCGTAAATGAATAGAGTCATTTATCAAGGAGTTGGATGATAACCAAAGGTGAAAATTCATTACATGATTGTTCGGGTCCTCTCTTGGTTTACCATCGAATTTAGGGATGTCAAATGGTAGTTTGGCCTATATGGAAGGCCATTGAGGAGAGTGATGGATCAGATCATTTAAAATTCTTGACAGATTAGAGAGGTCCAGGGTGGCTAAGAAGGGTAATTGTCTATTCACATGTGGTGCTAGTGAATTTGGGGAGGGAGTCCCTTCGGTAGAGCAGTGGGACCATAAGCAGTTTGGATATAATGTGAATATCCGGGAAGATTCAATTGTTGGTGTGGAGGAAAGTAATTCATAGGGTTGTATTAGTTGGGGTTGTTCCCTTGAATAGGGGTGTGGGGTTGAGCGTTCAAGCCCCAAGTAGGATTGGACATACCTGGATATGGTTGGCCTGTACTAGAGGGTATGAAGGAGCTATCTTGAGGTTGTTTCCCCCAAGTCGAGTGAGGATTATGTTGTATAAGATAATTCCAATACTGGGCCAAGGATGGAGGTATGTTTTTTCCATAGGGCAGCGGAGGTGGGGATTTCCCTCCAATCAGGGGTTGTGTCCCAATTGGGATTTGTCATGCAAAAGGGGATTGGATTTGGCCTCCTTGGTGAAATTGTCCACTGATAGGAATCTAGTAATTAGGTGTGAAAGATGGGATGGTGCCAGTAGGGTTGGTGCCTCCGATAGAGGATGGAAGAGGTCCTCTGAAAGGGGTTCAAGGAAGTGTCAGAATGAAACCGGGAATGATATGGTGCCTAGAAGAAGTGGAAACACCAGGAGTCTTAGATGAGATATGTGTAGGAGTGGGAATAGAAGCATTCAACAGATGATATCCGGGCGGAAGTGTTGGGGTGAATCTAGGAAAAAGCGACATGCCAATGGGAGCTTGGCTAGCCGCTGTAATCTCGGTGTGAGAACTCGTAGTATCTGGGACCATTGGGTAATGGACCATTTGTAGAGGGATAGTCAAGATGTGGTTAGCTGGCGGAGCGTCTGTACCAAAAAAATAATAAGCAGCAGTAAACGGTATTGCATCTGGATTAGATGTTTCGAGAAGCTCAGGTGTGACAGTGATATCAACGCCTACTCCTGAGCCAAAGATATCCCATCTAAAAATTCCAGTAGTCCAAAAAGGATCTTGACCCTAAGGTCCTGTGAAAGGTCCAGTTGGTAATCTAGAAGACTGAACAACTATTTCTTTGGAAGAATTCACTCGAACAATACATCTCTCAGAGTCAGGAGGAAGTCGGAATTCCTCATGAGAATTGGTAATTCAAAACCATTCTAAAGAGTTAGTTCTTTCCACTTGTGGAGTGGCAACATCTTGGACTTCCCTTTGTTGAGGAGAGCCCTCCGGTGAGTTGGTAGACAAGGATTGAGAACCTCCCAGATCCTCTGTGGGTAGGCCTTGCATTCTACGTGAACAATGTGGAGGGTAAATTTTGATTGAGTTAGAATCTTATGAAAGAAATTATATGTCCAACTTCGGTAAACAAACAACATGCACTAATAAAATCTAGGAAGCAAAACCAAGCAAACAGGACCTTCTAATTTCGGAGTCACTAGTTGGTGATGAAATCCAATGTCACGATGACGAGATGAGAAGGGGTTGGGTGAGGGTGGAAAAGTTATGTTGATGACCTGCTTAACAGACTTACACCTTGGTGCAAGCTACGACACACAATCATGGGTATACCCTCCAAGGAGCCTGAGTGAGTTTGGCCAATATCGATTCCAGGTACCGTGAAGACTTACCTTTCATAGTCACCTTGTGTAAGACCCTAAGAAGATAGGCTACTAAGGTTATCAAAAACAATAATGATGCCTAGGGGAATAGTCGACAGTCCGATCCACACGCAAGGGTAGGGTATCTAGCTCGAAATCAACTTGAGAGGCTTCCAGTCATCATTGTGGGTATACCTTCAAATGTCCCCGTAATACGTGAAATATCTACACCGAGATCAACAAAGAAGGGTGAGTAACTCTGTCAATCTCAACATGACCTCAAGTTTGACCCTTGTGTGAGAAGGGCTTCCTAGGACAAAATGCTGCAAATGGAATTTGACACTCCTTATCACAAGATACTATTGTGTGTTTTGTGCTTTGGAGAGTGTGTCTCACTACCTATTCCAAAGCTCTAGCCTAGCTAATGTTGGTGTAAAAGAGCCTTAGAAAAAGTTACTAGTTGAATTTTAAAGTTGTGCCATATTATTAAAGGTTGTTGTTACACAAAAAAGGAGATGGAAATGAAACTGGTGTCATGTGAGACTCTAACCCAACAATGCGTAAATAGGGATAAATGATACAAATTTTTGTTCAATGAATCCTATTTAAAGGAGGGAAAGATGAGTTTTCTAGAACAATGCGAACTACGATGTATGATCTTCTTTGAAATGTAATATCAAACAATCATGAACAATGGAAATTCCCTATTTGTTCTCTTTCAATACTTGAATGACAATATTTTTTGAATAAAAGGTTTCTTAAAAAAAAAGAAAAAAAAAAAAGTCTTTAATTTTTTATTAGAAACCAAGAAACAGGGATGGAACTAAGAAAAAGTAAGCAAACAACGAAAATGAAATACTCAACAAACACCCAAATCGATCTTTCAATGAACATAAAAATAACAAACTGACAAGAGCAGTCTCTTCAAATGCACATGGGTAACTATTTTCCAAGTAATAAGCAATCGAAAAGGATAATTAATATCGACTTTTAATCCAATCAAAGGTTCATGACCATTACCAAACAAGCACTTGGATTTCAGAATCAGAGATTATACCCTTGTTAAGAAAAGGTCAATAGGTAAAAGTTGAAAAAAAATGATCAAGAAGAGTTTTCGATTTCCGAAAAATAATCATTTGGGAGATTTGAATTCAAGAAACAATCAATCATTAGCCAAAGAAGTTCTTCTCGGACACACAAACAAATATAGGCATCTGAAGACACAAAAATACTTAATCCAACATTTTTACAAGTGAGTTTGCAGTCTGGCAGTGGGGTACAATGCGAGAATTAAGGATTCTCACAGACTAGACATAGGCAGATTGCGAGAAGTTCACACTAGACTGAACACTAGGGTGTGAACTTCAATGATTCTCCCAGACTATAGAAAGGTGCAGTGCAAGAAGGTTTGTAATCAAGCAAATTTTGGAAAAAAGGACAGAACTTTTGAGGGAACTTCTGGATCCAGGGAGTCTGTAAGGATCTCCTCAAGACTCAGAGATTGATTGGGAATGAAAAAGGGTAGGTCAAGATCAAATGGCCAGGTAAAAACCACCAAAATGGGTTGTATCCCCAATGGAGTCGCCAATTTTGTTATTGGATAAATCAATAGGTGTGGACACTAACAGATCTCCCTAGATCCACCTGGATCTAGAACAAAACAAGACATGACATGACTCTTTCTCTAAGTTGCGGTCATTGAATCTACTACTGAGAAGGAATGAGATCACCTTGATGTCACAAGCTCCCTTTTAGTGACCCTTGGTTCCAACACACATGCTTTCTCTACATTTGCATGAAGAAGATCCAGTACAACTTGATAGACAAAATAGAGTCTTCAAGCTTCTGTCCAAACAGAGTTCTTCACACAATTCTTTCAACAGTTCTTCATTCAATCTTTCTTAACCTTTTCCATGAAAAACCTTTCAATATATAGGAGAAGGAGAGATGGTTAAATGGATGGGGATGATCCCACTAAATCTGAGAAGTCAGTAGGATGCCAACCATGTGAATTTCAACTCATTTTCTAGAAGATTCCCTTCTATAACCTTCGTGACCTCTTCTCTTTTCCAAGCTTTGAAGCAGGTTCGCACTCTACCTATAGAGCATATTGTGAACAATTCACACCCTAAGTATGGGTTGCCTGCGAGAATGAAATATTTTTGCACCCTATAACATAGGTAGCCTGCGAACTCATCTTAAAAATATTCTTTTTGGAAGAAGACAATAGTCACTTTTCTCAAGAGAAAAGTCATTGTGGGAGCCTGAATACATCATTGTAGAGACATCACCAGAGTGACCAAAATAATGTGTAACACCTTCCTCTCACTCTCTCTCTACCCGCTCTCTTTGTCTCCCTCTACCTCCATCTCACACACTCAAACACTCATTGTCTATCTCCCCTCTCACACTAGCACATTCTCTCTATACCCCCCTCCTCCCTTTATCTCTTCCCCTCCCTCCCACTATCTCTCCTCTCTTTATCTCCTACATATACCACCTCTTTGTCTCTCTCATTGTTAGTGTCACTCTCACTATATCCCCATTTCTCTCTCTCCTCTACTCTCCCTCCATTTCTCTCTTTATATCTCTCTACCCCCATTTTCCCTCTATCTCCCCCCTTCCCCTAACAATCATTCTCACACTCTCTCCACCCCTTCCTTCCTCCCTCTCTCTCTCCCCCTCCCTCACATTATCTCTCCTCTCTCTCTCATACATCTACCTGTCTCCACTATTTCTCCCCCCCTTCCTCTCACTCTCTCTCTACCTTCTCTCTTTGTCTCTCTCTCTCCCTCCCTTTCACACACTCAAACACTCCTTTTCCAACCCCCCTCTCACACTCACACATTCTCTCTCTACCCCCCTCCTCCATCTATTCCTTCCCCTCCCTCCCATTATCTCTCCTCTCTTTCTCTCCTACATCTACCACCTCTTTATCTCTCTGATTTTTCTTAGTCTCACTCTCACTATATCCCCCCCCGCTCTCTCTTATACTCTCCCCCCATTTCTCTCTTTATATCTCTCTATCCCCCCTTCCTCTCCCACTCAATCTCTCTCTCTCTCTCGCCTTGTTGTTAGTCTCTCTCTCTCTCTCTCTCTCTCTCTCTCTCTCTATCTCTATCTATCTCTCCTTTCCTCCTTCTCTTTTCCCCTAGTTCTACCTCCCTCTCTCTCTTTCCATATAAAGGTGAGGAATGTATCACAACGAATAAAGGATATGTACAACACAAAAATGTATCCTCGCATGTAAGGTGAGCATTAAGTTTTTGTTCTTCCTCCAATGGATTACTTATATGAGTACTGATATGAACATGACCATGAACTAGACCTAGACCATCACCTAGACCCCCTAACTCCATCTAAGCCTACACATAACCTATACTTTACCATTAAATCCCATGCACACCCAAGCCCTAAGTGCAATATGCATATAACTCTTATTTTATAATGATATTTTATGGATATGACTGTTCACCTATGGTTTAATAATGTTCTCACATGATTTACTGATGATTATGGTACATTGATCCTACTTTTTTATTTTAATATAAGAATAATCTTATAGTTGATTCAATATTATTTATTCACAATCAATGTTAGGAACCTAACCCCTCACATAGGTAGAATAATGTATTTTGATGTAATAAATGTCAATATTAATAAGGCCTAGCAATAAGGAACAAGAAGTCGAATGTAAGAAGACCTAATAGAAGTTTTCGCTTCTAGAAGGATCTTCCTCTAGATGGTTCTTTTGATAGAAATAATTAGTATAAATAGTATTCGAGGGTATGAGAACTGTTTTCTTGGATATTATTGTAATAGAGATATGCTCTACTAGAGGTTGCCCCCTCGAAGAGGCAAGTGAACATTTCTCTCAGTAATTGAAGTGTTCATTTTGGTGTTATTCTGATATCATTTTGGCGTTGTTCTGGTTATATTGTTTTTCATCTACCATTTCTAGAATTTTATTTTTGTTTTGCATACTTTTTATATCTAGAATATTACAAGTGGTATCAAAGCACTTTCCTCGGCAGAAAATTGTGGGTTAATTTTTTTCAGGGTAGAGATGTATTCTGGCATATTTAAGCTACAAAGATCTATCATTATGTGCATAAACCCATGGTCAGGGATTCATACACACAGAAAATACAAGTGTTACTTAAGCTCAAATCTGTTGGCCACCCTTGTAACCCATGTTGGTACCCCTTTGAGTGGTAGCACATCAGACAACACCTGTATACAGATTGACCTAGATTTCCTGAAGCCCTCTTTATATAAACCTGTCGGTCACCTGACTGCTATAGTTCCATCGAGAACAACACTCAGGAAGATACTCTCTAGTACCTGGGTAGTCGGGTAGTATGGCTAAGGTCACAGTCTATCCTCCTTAGTTGATGCATTGAGATATTGGGCCAAGTATTATTGTTGGACCACGTACATATATAGAGAGATATGGCACAGGGAAAAGACTTGTCTGTAGAACCCTTGAATACCCAACCCTTGGGGATGGAAACAAACAACCAAACAGACAAGTATAACTCAGCAGGTGTAAAAAAATAAAATAAAAAAGTTTGTATTTTGTTGCACCATTATTTGAGACTTATTCCATTGGATTTATCTCTTCTCCCTTATCACATTCATACCTATCATTTTTCATCAATTTTTTTTACCACACCCGCCCCCTCTTGGTTCCCTTATCATCATGGCCCATACCCATAGCCAATAATTGGAAGTTCGCTTCAATACCTTGCAATCTAATTTCACAGAGACCCAACAAGAAGTAAGACAATTGAGTGCCAATATTTCCACCATCAATAAAAACATGCATTCCTTCATTGCCGCCTCAATCGAGAAAATCAAAGTAGACCTCAAACAAGACATTACCACCCATCTTGAATCTATCTATTTGATGATCTGCACCAAGTTGAAGATCCCTGCAGATCCCCCTTTATATAGCCCACCTTTGCATACTGAATATGAAACTTCCTCTCATTCCCATAATTTTTAGTCCCATCACTTTCAGCATGACCTATGCCTTCTGCATGTGGATGTGACAAAATTTGATGGCTCGGATCCCACTGGTTGGGTAACTCAAATGGAACATTATTTTTCTTTGTATAACATTACATATGACTTGGCCAAACTCCGGTATGGTATTCTCCATCTTGATCAAGAATGTTGGTAATGGTGGCAATAGAGAAAAACTACTCTCCAAGGGTATGTTTCTTAGACATACTTTGTGGCAGATATTTATGACTGCTTTGACACTAAAACCAACCATTTAGGTCATTTGACAAAGTTGAAACAATCTGGCACAGTGGAAGACTTTATAGCTTCTTTTGAGCGATTATCTTTTCATACAGAGGGCATGTTTGATTCTTTTTTCTGGTAATGTTTTATCAGTGGCCTCAAGGATGAGGTTCATGCCCATGTCCTCTTGGCTCAACCTCATATTTGGGTGGAGGCTACTAAAAGAGATAAGGAAGAACAACAATTTGTCTCTTCTCAAAACCAGAAACCCCCCTTTATTCCTCGCACTAAACCAGTAAATCCCACTCCTCCTTCTACTCCACTAAAGATCCAAAAATTGACCAGGGATGAAATGGATGAACTCCAACTCAAAGGATTTTGTTATAATTGTGATGACAAATATTTTCCAGGACAAAAGTGTAAGGAACAAAATATTTTTATGGCCATCTCAGAGGATGTTGAAGCTCCCCTTTTGTTTGTGTCACCTGAACCTGCTAACATAACCCCTCCCTCAGACCCTCCTGAAGTAGAACCGCTCATTTCCCTAAATTATCTCACTGGTTTCTCTTCTCCCCAAACCTTCAAGATAATTGGCTACATCAAGCATAGGAAGTTCATCATTCTTGTTGATAGTGGAATCACCTATAGTTTTATTCATTGCCGCATTTCCCAAGAAACTAATTGCTATATTCGTGCAGTCAATAATTTCCAAATCATGATTTCCAATGGCAGGTCCATGAAATGTGGAGGGAATTGTGAAAATGTAATATACCAGATATAAAAAGTATGCAGAACTGAAATAAAATGCTAGTAATGGAAGAATAACAACAATATAACCAAAACATTCACCACAATAACACTGAAATGATATAAGAATAACAACATAAATAACACTTTGAATCTGAAAGAAATGTTCATGGGCCTCTTCGAGGGGGAAACCTCTAGTTGAGAAGATCTCTATTACAATAATATCCAAGATAGGGTTCTCATACCCTCGAATCCTATATATAATAAAAAGAAGCATCTAGAGGAAGATCCTTCTAGAAGCGAAAGATTCTATTAGGTCTTCTTACATTCGCCTTATTCTATTTTATTGAAAGGCCTTATTAATATTGACCTTTATTACATCCAAATATATTGTTCTACCTATGTGTGGGTTAGGACCCTAACATGTCCGCCCCCTTAAAAATAGCCTTGTCCTCAAGGCTTGAGATGAGGAAATTGCTACAGAATGGTAGTTGGTTCCCAAGTGGCATCTATTGGAGTTGTATATTTCCACTGTGTTAGCACTTCTTTGATGGTTCTCTGACATAGGTGACGCTCACGCTAGTCCAAAACTGCTTCTGGTTGTAGCCAAATGGATCCTTCTTCAGCTAACTCTGGAAGGTTGGTTTGAATTTGGCACTTAGCTCCAATCACTTTCTTTAAGCATGAAACATGAAAAACAGGATGTAGCTTCGAATGGTTGGGCAAAGCTAACTGATAGGTGACTTGTCCCACATGCTTGAGCATGGTATAAGGACCATAAAATTTGGGCGCTAGCTTCTGAAAATTCTCGGCCTTGAGGGAATTTTGCTTGTAAGGTTGCAATCAAAGAAACACCTGATCCCCTTCTGCAAATTGACATTCAGAGTGACCTTGATCTGCTTGTTGCTTCATGCAATTCTGTGCCATGACCAAATTCTCTTTGAGGGTATGAAGAATAGCCTCTCAAGCTATAAGTGTTAGGCCAACCGCCTGGACCTTCGAGGCACTCGGTAGGTATGAGAGAATTGAAGGTGGATTCTGTCCATATACTGTTTCAAAAGGAGTCATGTGTGTAGTTGTATGGTATGAAGTGTTGTACCACCATTCAGCTAGGGGAAACCATTGAGCCCACTGATTTTGCTTTTTCGGGGAAAAACACCTCAAATATGTTTCCAAACACTTGTTGACAACTTCCGTTTAGCCATCACTTTGGGGATGATAAGTTGTGCTGAGATTCAGTTCGGTGCCTTGTATATTGAACAGTTCTTGCCAAAAATTGCTTGTGAAAGTTGGGTCGCAATAAAAAACAATAGAGTGCGGCATGCCATGAAGCTTGAAGACCTGATCAATGAAGATTTGATCCCCCATGGATGTTGTAAATGGGTGTTGAAGGGCACAAAAATAAGCATACTTGTAAAGGAGAACAACCACCACCATGATGACAGATTTATTTCCCGATTTGGGTAAGTCGGTAATAAAATCCATAGAGATATCCTTCCAAATAGAAGGTGGAATCAGGAGTGGTTGTAGTGTGCCCGACGATTTGACTATTTCTCCCTTGTTACATTGACACACATCACATTCAACTACAAAATTACGAATGTCCTATTTCATACCTTCCCAAAAAAAGGAACATTTGACCTTGTCATAGGTTTTGGTGAACCCGGAGTGCCCTGTTGTGGGTGTAGTATGAAGCTCAGAAAGTACCGTGGATTTAATCTTTGATTGTTTACTTAAATACAAACAGCCTTTGTATCGAATTTCCTCATGGAGCCAAGAGTACCCTGGGGAAGCTAGAGCATTGGACTACAATTGGTGGATCAACTGCAAATTTTTGGGATCTTGTAGCCATTCCTGGCGAACAGCTTGGAGCCAATCTGGTACAATGAATGAAAGAGAAAAAGGGTATCCTTCATCTTCATATTTTCAGGAAAGTTCATCTGCAAGCACATTGTCTTTGCCTTTATTATAAATGATCTCATAATCATATCCAAAGAGTTTAGTCACCTATTTTTTTTGTTCTGGGGAGGAAATACATTGTTCTAGAAAATACTTCAAGCTTTGATGGTCTGTCTTAATTTGGAAACGTTGCCCCAATAGATAAGGATGCCACAGATCCACGGCATGTAGAATAGACAACATTTCATTTTCATAGATGGATTTGCCAATATTTATTTTAGATATTTGCTTGCTGGTAAAGGCCAAAGGTCGACCCACTTGCATAAGGACAACACCAATTCCTTTCCCTAAGGCATCACATTCCAACACAAATGTCTTTGTGAAATCAGGAAGGGAAAGTACTAGAGAGGTTCACATGGCCATCTTCAAGGTTTGAAAATATTGAGCAGTGGCTGGAGTCCAACTGAAAGAGTTCTTTTTGAGGAGAGCAGTGAGAGTTGTTGCAATCTTCCCATAATTATTAACAAACTTTTGATAATACCCTATTAAGCCTAGAAATCCATGTAAGCTCTTAAGAGTCTTTTGGTGAGGCCAGTCTTGCATATCTTCAATCTTTTTAGGATCCACCTTGACGCCATCTTTTCCAACCAGATGACTGAAGTATTCTACTTCTGAGGTGCTAAAAGCACATTTAGAATGTTTTAGGAAAAGTTGGTGATGAGAGAGTATATGGAGAACTCAATCCACATGAGCAATATGGTTTGTCCAAGTTTTTCTATAGATGAGGATATCATCAAAGAAAACTAAGACAAAATGGTAGAGAAAAGGATGGAAGACATGATTTTTGAGGCTTTGGAAGGTGGAGGGGGCATTACACAAGCCAAAGGGCATGACTAAAAACTCATAGTGGCCCTCATGAGTTCTAAAGGTAGTCTTTGGAATGTCTGCCTCTTTCATACGTATCTAGTGGTAGCTCGAATGAAGATCCAGTTTAGTGAAGAATTGGGCTCCACTCAATTCATCTAGGAGGTCATCAATGACAGGAATGTGGAATTTGTCTTTGATGGTAAGTTTGTTGAGGGCACAGAAGTCAGAACACATTTTCCAAGAACCTTATTTCCTTAGGACCATGGCCATAGGATATGAGTAGGGGCTCGTACTAGGGTGGATAATGCCTGCATTAAGGAGTTCCTAGACCATTTTCTCAATTTCATTTTTTTGGGAAAAGGGGTGGCAATACAGATGGATATTGGGAGGAAGGCTTCCGGGTACAAGGGGAATGGAATGATCATGAACACCATGGGAAGGAGCCAGGCCTTGGAGAGTGGAAAATACCAATTGATGTTTAGAAATGATGGCTTGGAGGTCTTGTGATACTGAGGGTGTCTCTGTTTCTTGTATGGCATGGAGTTGGGAAATAACACCAGAATGACTCTTTTTGAGCAACTTTTCCATGCGATGGGAACTAATGATCTCAGGTGAACCAATGGTGATGACTTGGAACTTATACTGGTGTCCCTCCTGGTCGAATTGGATGGTTAAGTCTTTAAAATCCATGAGAATGGGACCCAAAGTCCTTAGCCAGTCTGCACCCAACACAATGTCACAACCTCCCATGTCGATAGCAAACATATGGGATTTCAGGTGGTAGTCACCAATTTGGAGATGCAAATTTTCACAACGCCCTCCACATTTCATGGAACCACCATTGGCAATCATGATTTGGAAATTATTGATGACATGGATGTAGCAATGAGTTTCTTGGGCAATATGACGATGAATAAAATTATAGGTGCTGCCACTATGAACCAGAATGATGACTTTCTGATGCTTGATGTAATCGATTATCTTGAGGGTTTTGGGAGCGGAGAAGCTAGTGAGAGAATTGAGGGAAATGACTAGTTCTACTTCAGGAGGGTCTGAGGGAGGGGTTATGTCAGTGGATTTAGGTGACTGAGACACAGAGGGAGTTTCTTCATCTTCTTCCGAAATATCCTTGGAGATGGACATAAAAGAATTTTTTTCTTTACACTTGTTTCCCAGAAAATATTTTTCATCACAGTTATAACAAATGCCTTTGAGTTGGCATTCAACCATTTTAGCCCTGGTCAAATTTTGGATCTTTAGTGGAGAAGAGGGAGTAGTGGGATTTACTAGTTTAGGGCGAGGGATAAAGGATAGTTTGTGGTTTTGAGCAGATACAGCCTGTTGTGCTTCTTTATCTCTTTTGGTATCCTCCACCCAACTCTCAAGCTGAGCCATGAGGACATGGGCCCAAATTTCATCCTTGAGGCCGCTGATAAAACACTCTCAAAAAAAAGCATCAGACATGCCCTTTGTTCTAAAAGACAGGCACTCAAAGGCAGCTATAAAGTCTTCCATTGTTCCTAATTGTTCCAGCTTTGTCAAACGACCCAAATGGTTGGTGTCAGTGTCAAAGTGTTCATAAATCTCTGCCACAAAGTGTATCCAAGCAATATACTCTTGACGATAAGTTTTTCTCCATTGCCACCATTGTCAATGTTCTTGATCTATATGCAGAACACCATACTGGAGTTTGGCCAAGTCATCTGTAATGTTGTATAAAGAGAAGTAATGTTCCATTTGGGTTACCCAACTAGTGGGGTCTGAGCCATCAAATTTGGTCACATCCACCCATGGAAGGCATAGGTCACGTTGAAAGTGATGGTTCTGCAAGGTATGGGAATGAGAGGAATGATCACCTTCAGTATGTGGAGGTGAGGAAGAGGAAGGGTTATCTATAGGGATATGTAGTTTGGTGTAGAGTGCCGAAAATACTGATTCAAGTTGGGTGGCGAGGTCTTATTTGATTTCCCCCATTGAGGACTGCATGGTTGTATTGATGGTAACAACATTGGCACTGAGTTGTTTCACTTCTTGTTGGGGTCTCAATGAGACCAGATTGCAAGGTGTTGAAGCGAGCTTCCAAGTCTTGGCTACGAGTATGGATGGGGAAACTGAAAAGGGGTGGGAAGGGTAAATTTTTTTTCTGAAAAATGATATGGATGAATGTGATAAGGGCGAAGAGATGAATCCAATGGAATAGGTCTGAAATAATGGTGAAAAAATTTCCAGTCTTTTTTTTTTAATTTTAATTTTTATGTAGTTATACTCCGATCTGGTCTGAAGAATACTGCAGAGAGGAAATTCCCAAATGCTTAACCAGAAAGAAATGTGTATTTACTTGGCAACCCAAACATAGTTGCATGAAAATAGATCTTGTCTATTTTAATTTGTTTATGTTTCTATCCCCAAGGGTTAGGTATTCAAGGGTTCTACAGACAAGGGTTTTCCCTATGCTATAGCTCTATGATATACGTGCAGGGTGCAATAGTAGTACTCGACCAATATCTCAGGGAACTAACTAAGGAGGATAGACCATACCCTTAGCCATACTACGCGACTACCCAGGTACTAGAGAGTATATTCCCGAGTGCTATTCTCGGTGACACTATAGCAGTCAGGCAGCTGATCGGTTTATCTAAAGAGGGCTTCAAGTAATCTAGGTCGATCCATATATAGGTGTTGTCTGATGCGCTACCACTCGAAGGGGTACCAACAGGGGTTATAAGGGTGGCTAACATATGTGTGCTTAAGTACCACTTGTATTTCCTATGTGTATGAATCCCTCAACCGTGGGTTTATGCGCATAATGATAGATCTCTATGGCTTAAACATGCTAGAATACGTCTCTACCCTGAAAAAAAATTAACCCACACTTTTTTCCGAGGAAAGTGAGCTCATACCACTTGTAATATACTAGATATAAAAAGTATGCAGAACTGAAATAAAATGCTAGTAATGGCAGAATAACATCAATATAACCAGAACATTCACCACAATAACACTGAAATGATATAAGAATAACAACATAAATAACACTTTGAATCTGACAACAATGTTCACGGGCCTCTTTGAGGGGGAAACCTTCAGTTGAGAAGAGCTCTATTACAATAATATCCAAGCTAGGGTTCTCATACCCTCCACTCCTATTTATACTAAAAAGAAGCATCTAGAGGAAGATCCTTCTAGAAGCGGAAGCTTCTATTAGGTCTTCATACATCCACCTTATTCTATTTTATTGAAAGGCCTTATTAATATTGACCTTTATTACATCCAAATATATTGTTCTACCTATGTGCGGGTTAGGACCCTAACAGAAAACGTACGTCTCCAAACTGGTGACTACCACCTGAAATATCATATGTTTTCTATCGACATGAGTGGTTGTGACATTGTGTTGGGTGCAGACTGGCTAAGGACTTTGAGTCTCATTCTCATGGATTTTAAAGAATTAACCATGCAATTCTACTAGGAGGGCCAATAATATAAGTTCCAAGGCATCTCTGCTGGTTCCTCTGAGATCAATAGTTCCCATCGCATGGGAAAGTTGCTAAAAAAAGGTCATCCTAGCGTCATTTCCAACTCCATGTCATACAAGCAACTGAGACACTCTCTTTGCCGTAGGACCTCCAATCCATCCTCTCTAAACATCAATTTGTTTTTTCAACTCCTGATGGACTCCCTCCTTCCTGTGGTGTTCATTATCATTCCATTCCCCTTATCCCAGGAATCCTTCCTCCCAATATTCATCCCTATCATCAACCCTTTTCCTAAAAAAATGAATTTAAGAAAATGGTTCAAGAACTGTTTAATGCAAGTGTTATCCACCTTAGTATGAGCCCCTACTCTTATCCTATGGTTATGTTCCTTAAGAAAGAGGTTTCTTGGTGCATGTGTCCTGACTTCCGCGCCCTTGACAAACTCACCATTAAATACAAATTTCCCATTCCTCTCATTGATGACCTCTTGGATGAATTGAGTGGCACCCAGCTCTTTACTAAACTTGATATTCGTTCTGGCTACCACTAGATCCGTATGAAAGAGGCAGACATTCCTAAGACTTTCTTTATAACTCATGAGGTCCACTATGAGTTTTTTCTCATGCCCTTTGGCTTGTCTAATGCTCCCTCCACTTTCCAAAGCCTCATGAATCATGTCTTTCATCGTTTTCTCTATCGTTTTGCCTTAGTTTTCTTTGATGATATCCTCATCTATAGAAAATTATGGACATACCACCTTTCTCATGTGGATCGAGTTCTCCATCTACTCTCTCAGCACCAACTTTTCCTTAAACAATCTAAATGTTCTTTTGGTGCCTCAGAATTCGAGTACTTGGGTCATCTTGTTGGAAAGGACGGTGTCAGGGTAGATCCTAAAAATATTTAAGCTATGAAAGAATTCCCTCACCCAAAGACTCTCAAAAGATTTTGTTTATTTCTAGGCTTAATAGGTTATTATCGAAAGTTTGTTAAGAATTATGGAAATATTGTGGCACCTCTCACTACACTCCTTAAAAATAATTATTTCACTTCGATTCCAACAGCTACTCAGTCTTTTCAAACCTTGAAGATGGCCATGAGCACCACTCCAGTCCTAGCCCTTCCTAATTTCACAAAGACCTTTGTCCTGGAATGTGATGCTTCAGGGAAAGGAATTGGCTCTTTCCTTATGCAAGAGGGTCAACCTTTGGCCTTTACCAACAAACAACTATTCGAATGAAATTTGGGAAAATCAATCTATGAAAAATAAATGTTGGCTATTCTACATGTCTTTTATCTTTAGTGCCCTTATCTATTGGGGAAACACTTCCAAATTAAGATAGATCATAAAAGCCTCAAGTATTTTCTAGAACAACCCATTTCCTCCACAAAGCAACAAAAATAGGTGACTAAGTTCTTTGGATATGATTATGAGATCATTTACAAGAAACGAAAAGACAATGTGGTTGTGGATGCACTTTACCTAAAATATGAAGATGAAGGGTTCCTTTTTTCTCTCTCCTTCATTGTACCAGATTGGCTCCAAGTTGTTCGCTACGAATGGTTACATGATCCCAAAAGTTCACATTTGATACAATAATTGCAGTCCAATTCTCTAGTTTCCCCAGGATACTCTTGGCTTCATGATGATCTTCCATACAAAGGCCATTTGTATTTAAGTAAACAATCAAAACTTAAATCCACAGTACTTTTTGAGCTTCATGCTACACCCACAGTTGGGCACTTCGGGTTTACCAAAACCTATGATAGGGTCAAACGTTCTTTTTTCTGGGATGGAATGAAATAGGACGTTTGTAATTTTGTGGTTGAATGTGATGTGTCTCAATGCAACAAGGGAGAAACAGTCAAATATCCTGACACACTACAACCGCTTCCAATTCCACCTGGTATTTGGTGAGATATATCTACGGATTTTATTGTAGTCTTACCTAAATCAGGCAATAAATCAATCATCATGGTGGTAGTTGATCACCTTTCCAAGTATGATCATTTCTATGCTCTTGAACACCCATTTACAACATTCATTGTGGCTCAACATTTCATGGATCAGGTCGTCAAGCTTCATGGCATGCCACATTTTATTGTTTCTGATCACGACCCAACTTTCACCAACAATTTTTGGCAGGAACTATTAAAGCTACAAGGCACCCAACTGCATCTTAGCACATCTTATCATCCCCATAATGATGGTCAAACTGAAGTTGTCAACAAGTGTTTGGAAACATATTTGAGGTGTTTTTCCTCGAAAAATCAAAATCAGTGGGCTCAATGGTTACCACTAGCTGAATGGTGGTACAAAAATTCATACCATACATTTATCCGCATGACTCCTTTTTAAGTGGTATATGGACAAAATCCACCTTCAGTTCTGTCATATTTACCAAGTGTCTCAAAGGTCCAGTTGGTTGACCAAACGCTTACAGTTCAAGAGGATATTCTCTGTACCCTCAAAGATAGTTTGGTCATGGCCCAGAATCACATGAAGAAACAAGAAGATCAAGGTCATTTTGAACATCAATTTGCAGAAGGGGATCAGTTGTTTCTTTGACTGCAACCTTACAAGAAAAATCCCCTCAAGGCTGACCATTGTCAGAAACTGGCACCCAAATTTTATGGTCCTTATACCATTCTCAAGAATGTGGGATAGGTTTCCTATTAGTTATATTTGTTGAGTCATTCTAAGCTACATCTGGTTTTTCATGTTTTCTAATTAAAGAAGGTGATTGGAGCTAAGTGCCAAACTCAAACCAACCTTCACGAGTTGGATGAAGAGGTATCCATTTGGCTACAACCACAAGCAGTTTTGGACCAGCATGAGCATCACCTACATCAGCAGACCATCAAGGAAGTGTTAGTCTACTAGAAATATACAACCCTAGCAGATGCCACTTGGGAACCAACTACCATTATACAACAATTTAGACATCTCAATCCTTGAGGACAAGGTTGTTTTTAAGGGGGAGGACATGTTAGGGACCTAACCCATCATGTAGGTAGAATAATATATTCTGATGTAATAAAGGTCAATATTAATAAGTCCTAGCAATAAGGAATACAAAGTCGAATGTAAGAAGACCTAATAGAAGCTTCTGCTTCTAGAAGGATCTTCTTCTAGATGGTTCTTTTGATAGACATATTTAGTATAAATATTAGTTGAGGGTATGAGAACTGTTGTCTTGGATATTATTGCAATAGAGCTCTTCTCTATTGAAGGTTTCCCCCTTGAAGAGGCAAGTGAACATTTCTCTCAGTAATCAAAGTGCTCATTCTAGTGTTATTCTGATATCATTTCGGTTTTATTGTGGTGTTGTTCTGGTTATATTGTTGTTCATCTTCCATTTCTAGCATTTTATTTCTGTTCTGCATACTTTTAATACCTAGAATATTATATTCATTGTTTGAGTCCCTCTCTATATCCCGCCTATTCGAATCTCTCCCTATATCTCTCTCTCTCCATCCATATATTTCTCTTCCTTCTGCCTCCCATTCCCTCCCCTCTCCCCACCCTTCTCTCTCTCTCTCTCCCCTCTAAGTATCTTCCTCTCTATCTCAATCTCTCTCCTCCTTTCTCTTCCCCTTTTCTCCTCCCTCCCACTATCTCTAACCTCTTTGTCTCCTATATCTACCACCTATTTATCTCTTTCCTTTTTGTTATTATCACTCTCAAACAATCCATCTCTATCCACCCTATAAAACTCTCAAACAATCCATCTCTATCATATTCTATATTTACCTCTTGCATCTAACCCCCTCTCTCTTTCTCCTTGTATCCCCCTCTCTCCCTCACTCCCCCCACTTTGCTATATTTTCATCTATATAACCCCCTCTCCTTCTTTTCCCCCCCTTCCTCTCACTCTCTCACTCTCTACACCCCCCCCCACTCTGTCTCCCTATCCCTCACTCTCTTTTTCTTCCACTCTCCCCCTCTCACACTCTCTTTCTTTCTATATTTATAGCCCCCCTCCCTACATCACAAGTAAATAAATGGACTTGACCTAGACCTAAACCTAGAAATAACAAGATCTAGGCATGGAAAGACCTGGAGCACGATCTAGAACTATACGATGACCATGATGTAGATGATGAAATATTCCTATACCATGACATAGAGCTAGAGATAGATTTATAAGATGACCTAGAGCTTAGCATAGACCGTGACCTAGAAAATGACATAGATATAGATATAGAGCTAGAAATGACCTAGATATTGACATAGATATTGAAATAGACCATTAAATGGACCCCCCATACTCTTACTCTCTCACCCTCTACCCCCCATACTCTTAATCTCTCAATCTCTACACCCCATCCCCATGTCCATAACTCTCTTTTTATTCCCCTCTAAGCCTCTCACACTCTCTTTATTCCTCTCTTTATATCCATCCTCCCTATATCACTAGAAAATAAATGACATTGACCTAGACATGTCAAGGAATAGACCTAAACCTAGACATGGAAAGACTTGTAGCATGACCTAGACCTATGGGATGACCGTGATGTGGATCACAACATCGACCTAGACCATGAACTAGACCATGAAATAGAGCTAGAGATAGATTTATACAATGACCTAGAGCTTGATGTAGACTATGACCTAGAGCATGACATAGAGATAGATCTAGATTTATATGTTGATCTATAACTTGACATAGACAATGAAATAGACCCCCCTAGCTCCATATAAGCCTAGGAATAACTTATACTCAATCATTAACCCTCTCTAAACTTGATCCTTGAGTGCACTATGCATATACCTTTTCTACAACTCTTGCAGCCTCATCTTGGTGATCTAAACATTTCTCTATCCTTGAAAATGATTTCAATCCTAACTCCTTAGGCCTTAGTTTTTCCCATACCCCTATACATATTTATTTATAAATATTTTTGGTGTATATTAAATTCTATATCTTATGCATTAAGAGCATGCACACACTCCTATGACTTGACTAAGTTGTAGATGTTGGTCGTTTATGCTCAACAGGAGCACACATGCATTCCTGCTGGGAATGTTTTGGTGTCAAGCACATCCCACCCCATCTATCTCATAGCCTAAAAAAATCCACGACAACGTTAGATAAAAATATCATGTACATACTTGTTTTACTTATTTTAGTGTTCTTGTTAGATTCATAGATACTTTTGTGTTATTCCATACCATTGTAGGAAATTTTGGAAGACAACTTTGTCAAGTGCAATTGGAATTTTTTTTTGTATCTACTTGTTTCTTATTGGAATTGGAAGACAATTTTGTCCAAGTGAAATTGGAATTGTTGTTTGTATATTCTTGGAATTGGAAGACAAAATTTTCCAAGTGCAATTGGAATTGTTGTTTGTATCTTCTTGTGTCTACTTGGAATTGGAAGACAAATTTTTCCAAGTGGAATTGGAATTATTGTTTGTATCTCCTTATGTCTTCTTGGAATTGGAAGAAAAATTTGTCCAAGTAAAATTGATCCAGGTGGATATCGGTGGCCACCGACCTTTTCCAACTGGCTCAAAAGAGTTTTCTGGCAATTTTGGTAATTTACTATTTTTAGCAGTTTTTCGGGTCCTGAAACTTCTGGAGTCGTTTTGAGGCCCTAAATGATGTTTTTTTGGGGAAAATGGGTTTGCCACATAACAATTGCTTATATATATTTCCCCTAAAATGAATCTTCTCGACAATACCTTTCCAACGGGCTATCATGCACCTAAAACGGAGATCGTATGCAAAAGTTACGACCTCGAGAAGTTGATGTACTGGCTTACCCAAATGGTGCCCACATGACTTTTGGCACTTCATCTCCTAGGGTTAGGTTTTTGGATGTCTAGAGATTTTGGAATTCTTTTTTATTCTAAAAATTCCTTCAGAGCCTCATTGTAATCATCTTCTTCTGAATGAGCTCAACCGATACATCTCTTCTCAGAGATAAGCCACCACCATTCCAACAAGCTTGTTTCCGCTGCATTTTACAGTTTCAAATTATTTCCTTATTGAATAGAAAACCAATTTTACTGTATCTCTATTATTTTTTGTTAAGCACCTGTTAATAATCTGTAGTTATTTCATTCTGCTCATAAAATCTATATATGTGGTATTAGGTGTGATTTTAAGAACCCCCCCTAAATTTGTATGTATAATAAGTGGGCGAATCCCCGTGATACATAGGAAAAATTCAAGGCTACTTTATCAATAATATAATATGTATATATAATTTTTTGACGAATCTTTTAGTCAATTATATAATCTTGTAAAATCTTGGCGAAACTTTCACTGAATTATAAACTCTTGTAAAATCTTGGTGAATCTTTCACTGAATTATAAACTCTTGTAAAATCTTGGCGAATGTTTCACTGAATTATGAAACCTTGTAAAGTCTTGGGCTTTTTTTTTATAAAGTATAAAACCATATATAATAATATGAAAATGTATTCATTAAACTGTAATATACTATTTTTACATATTTGGAAAAAGAAAAATAATTTATCCATCCTCTAGACAATGTTGTAAGCATTAGGGGTTATGTTTGTCAGGGTTCTCATTGTACACTCTTTAATATCCCTCTATCATTTTTGATAATATTTCACCACAGAGTTCATATGTGTTGATCATGACCACCACTTTTGTCAAGCTCAAGATATATTAATCTTTTCTCTACCACTTCTATTATGGATTCTTTATTATTGATTCATTGATTATGAAAGGACCCTTCAAAAAATTTCATCATATATTATAGGATGTTCTTAAATAGGAGCACACATAATTTTGTCCATCAATAACTCCAAAAGTATCAAAATATTGACATGTCACATTCCATGCATGACTTCCTCTCTAATCATTCATTTGTACTAAAAAATGACCCCTTTCTAAGGAAGACAGGTCTCTTTTATCTCTTATATTTTTATTGTCTTATACAAAAATAAAGGGACACATAAAGGCTACAAAAAATGTCGTCACCCCCCCCCATTGGACCCCCCTGGCGACAGTTGTGGGGGGGAAATCCCCCCCACACCTCCTGTTAGGGRATGGGGTCCAAGCATGACTTAAACAAACCTCTAAATCGGGAATATAATTAGGCTCTACAACCAACACTTAGAATTGGATTTTATGAACTATCTTGTCTCTATATTTCTTGTGGATCTTGTTCATCCCTTGAGGTTATTTTATCTCAAAGAGAGAAGAATTGTGATTCTCTATCTATCTCCTATTGTTATTTTTTATCTATGAAATACACCAAAGGTTGTTGTTATTAGAATTTATCCACAATTGACATTTTGATTAATAACACTCATGGTTGTTTCTTTTTACATGGTTCATGATTGATGTATGAATATCTATGAAGATTAGTTCATTTAGAGCATTCTCATTCAACACTAGTACAAGATCTAGTCGATATTTATTAACACATTATTCTCATATGTCAACTAGCCTTGTTGGTGTTCTCCATTATTCACTTTCAGGATTGTGTGTGTCGGTTAAAGACTCCATAATCCAAAGGGAAGGTTCCATCCCTATTGAATCCATCCTCCTTTAATTTGAATATCATAAACTTAAATTGTTGTATGATCTACCTCATTCCCTTTGACACTAAGATATTTTTTTCTCAAGGTGGTAGTCAAACTAGTATCAATCATGATACTCCTAATATTTTTGTATCAATATCATCCTTATGAAAATTCAATGCACAATGGAATGGGATGAAGGAGATTTTTTCTTGCAACTGGCATGATTTCTTCTAGCATCATGTGTTTTGTAGTCTTGAGAAAGCTCTTCCTAGCATGAAAACCTGTAAATAGATAGGGAGAAATGGTGGTTGAAAATGAATAATTGCATATCCCCAAAATACACAATCAATTTAGTGATCTATATGATTCTTGCAATGCCTTTCAAGTATCAACACACTACTTAATGAGTGTACACAACATGTGGTCTAATAAATCACTTCCCTGTAAGTAGAAAATCCAAGGTTATCCATTTCCTGTAGGTAACAAACATAAGTACCTTTCTTTAGTGTAATTCAATTAGGTAAAGTTATCCCATTATTTTGGACCTATCTAAATGAATAACCAAGCAACACAACAAACATAAGTTTCATTAATGACCAACTACCATATACCCAAGATTCCCTCCTCTGTGAAATGCCAAAGGATCTACAACAAAGTTTAATCCTTGGGATTTTCAATGAAAAATTATTCTGAGGAAGAAAGGAACTACTGAAAATGAGACAATAGAGTTGGCCACTAAGCCATGACATATATATAATATATTAACCCATACATTATAGTAGAGCATCCCACCCTCACTTAAGCTTCTCTCAAGTCTACATGATAACATTGGACCCCATGATGGAAGGATGAACCATCAAACCTTTTTTAGTTCCTTAAATACATCTAGAGGAAGAAGATGCCAAGAAAACAATAATGTTGTTGTTGTGCTTTCCTTAATTCTCATTGAGACATGAAGAAGGTGGATAACAAATGTTTCTTTCCCATAGATGTGAAAGATGACCGAGTTCAATAATCAAGAAAACTTCAATTTCCCCACTATACAGACTAAAAGGGATGATATTTTAATCACATATAGGAGATAATAATATTGCTCAATAATTTTGTTTCTCCATTATAATTTGTTTGGGATTTTTAGTGGATTGCAATTGAGAAAATACACCATTTTGTAGAAGAGGAAAACCACTGATTTTCCTTTTTATCTTATTGATATAAGGTATAATGGGACAAGTTAAAAATGAAGTAGCTCCATTGGCAATTAAAACCTTCAAATTATGTTCAGAGAATTTGAGTATGGTGTAAATTTATCCACATTGAAAAAATTCAGAGTACATAAATTCTATAAATAAGAGTCAAAGAGTTTGGGGACCAAAAGCCTCCCATCGAGGAAATGTTTTCTAAATTGGATCCTTAAATATTTGAAATGGCATAGATTATTTCTTTGGTTAATTATGTACTTAAGGGCCCTTTGAATTTACATGAAAAAAGTTTAATGAAGCCTTAGAAAATTTCTTCATGGCCTTTCGAAAAATGACAAAGGAAAAAGTTGTGCAGTGTTTAGAGTGATGGAGAGATATGGATAAGTTGAAAGTGATCTTGTTACTTTTCACTCCATACAAGTTCAAGGCATGCAACCTTGAAAAATTCATAGGAAAAGGAGGGAGTTGGAGGAGAGCATAGCTTCACTATCCGCACTCTGTTATAGGATTAAGTGTTATAAGATTAAGCACAAGTCTTCAACCATGACAAGCCCAAGTTGCCAAACAAAACGACCCTTAAGCCCACAATCACCCATATGATCGACGTGCCACACAGTTATAAAAATAAAATATTAATTCAACGGTATTAGTCGCTTTGACCAAAAGGTAGAAGGCCTGACAAGTCGTCCCAGGCTCTAGGCTGGTGATCTTCTCGAGAATTCCAAGCACCTAGAGCCCCCGCCTTACCTCTGCACTACGCATCAAATACATATAGTGAGGACCGTAGATATAAACCCACATAACCATTTCTGCACTACCAATGTGGGATAAATCCCATTGAGTGAGTTAATCAGCACCGTCGATCACTTGATCGGATGATTGCTAAGTCTTTTGCACCATAGCCAAAGATTTGAATTTTGAAAGATCGAATAAGGCGTTCACCTTGAAATCTGGTTGTGGGTTGATATGTGTATCAGTATTGTTGCACTTTCCAGATTCATCAAGTAAGCATGTAATGGCACCCACATGCTTTCCACAAGAAATATCATCATTGACACTGTCACCAACCATCATGACTTCTCTTGGTGAAACTGCCCATTGCTTCACAATCTCTCTTATGTTCATCAGTTGTAATTGTCTCTGCCTATACCTGTGAATGATCCAAAGATTTCACTAAGAGGAAAATAAGTATTGGGAACCCCACCACCATCTTTGTGTAAGGGTTTAGTGATGCAGGAAGGGAATCTCTATTTATTATGCGATGTTCATCTTCCTTCACAATAAAGTAATAATATCTTATGAGTGATCCTAAAATCTAGCCTAAGAAAACTAAAATACAATTTTTCTACAACTATCAAGTCAAAAATACAATAAGCATGGGGTGGTTAAGCCACAGGTACAATGATCTAAACCAAATAGCCCCGAAAGAGAGGGACGTCTCCATAAATGAGGGAAGAAAAAAGTTCTAAGGTGAAATATATAGCCTCCAAAGGGTCTCCAAAGGACGAGTCATAAATAAAAGCCACTACTCATGCAAGTGAGTCTTCCTTGTCCTCCTCCAGATTGGGTGTTGGAAGTTTTCATTGTGAGAAAGTATTCCAAAATCATGAATAAGACCCTCAAAGGTGGGGAAGTTGCCTCAAATCAGATCCAAGATGTCAAAACAAGGTGCAATCATTTGTAAAATCATGCCAATGTTTATCTCACATGCTAGACACCTATTATCTTGGACTCTTCATTAGCCTTGAGCAATGTTCTTGAAGCCAACTTTGACCAAGGGTGTTCTCTCCAAGGTGTGCTCTTTCTCCAACACTTAACTTACTTCCAAAAAGGATGGAATGTTCCTCATAAAAGAATGCATTTGAATTATTCATGCATTTTTTATAATAAACTCCCAAAATCTAGGGTATCTTTCTAAACAAGCTTCTTAACAAACACTTGCCAAGCTGCAATGACAGAGGAGTACTCTAATAGATCAATTTCCCACCATAATCTTAAAATATCTACAAAGTATAGGGCATCCTATATGAACTAAATCCATTAAATGTGGATCTACATAGATATGTGTCATAAGATGGAGTGGAACTTGCACAACCCCTTCCAAAGTGTATTATTTCCAAACAAAGGAAAAACTAATTGAATTCCCTAGGTTATTTGTGCATTTTTATTTATAATAAGGCCATTATAATATCATTAGACCATCTCTATGATGGTTGTTCCATGTTTATATATTGACTAATCTACCAGAGATATATTTTTGGAAAAATTCTTTATTGTTGATGTAATCCGTTCAATCAATACTTCAATTCTAGTGGTTGTTTAAGGGAATGAAACAAGTCTAAACTAGTGCAATTATAGCTCTTTTACTCTCCCCACCATTGTGAACAGTACTGCAATAATCATGCTAGAAACAATTCTTCAAAAGAGGTAGCATTGTTGATGAGAAAATGCCACATGGTTCTTAATGGTTGTATGTTGGAATATATTCCTTTGCCTGGAGGTGTAAGCACCTATATTCTAGGTCCTACAATGAAAAAACCCACCTGTCTAATTATTATTCATGCTAAGATTTGGTCAAACCAAATCTTCTAAAGTGAGATTAAATTCCCTCATGTTGTAATGACATTGGCCATCATTAACACTTTGTTATTAAAGCCCGAATTAAGGATTGTGTAAGGGGACCAGGATATTTTCACAAGAAGAGTTTCATACTTCATGAGAAATAGCCTAGTGTAATTACTACAAGGACCACAGCCCTACCATTGCTCATAATATCTTATCATATGACTTCTTGTAGCATATAAGGAGACCTCCGAAAATATTTCAAAGACAACACATTCTGCATTTCAAATTACTGAGTTCCTTTGGGTTATATGGGAGTTGTGCTCATCATCCAAAGAATACAAAAGGGTGAGAAACATTATGCTCATTTCTTGTAGCATAGTTTTATAAAATTTAAAATTATGGTGACAAATATTTTCCTCAAAATTAGGTATGAAAATTTATTTGATGTCATACTTATCCCAAAGTTTGTCCATGCATGAGATGTATTCAAAACCTAGACCTCCTACCGGTATTTTGTTCTCACAATCTTCGTTTTATGTCTGATTAGAGTGATTCCAAAGCCAAGTTAAAGTGAATTCATGTGGATAATTCTAGTATAAATATGTTTTCAAAATGTTTTAATATGATATGCTAAAAATGATGAACAATTCACTGTTTGATAGAGCTGCTTCTGAATGTTTGACTAGACCAACAGTCACTATTTGGAGTGTAACTTTTTCATTAAATATATGATCGATGTGATTACACTTGGAGAGTAAATTAGATTCATTTTTATGTATCCATTAGAAACAGGTTTTATATCACAAAATGTCTGATAAACAGACCTAGCAGGCAGAGTTTTACTATGCTGATCTGAAGACATGTAGTCACTAAATGAGTCATAACTTTTTCATTTGACCTCCAAATGGGATGATTAATTTTTTTTTTCAAAATAGACTTGTATATATATCTCCCATATAAACAGGTTTTGAAAATAAGATGATTTTATATGTTAAATATGCCTATGAACAGTCAAGACATAGAATTGTCACCATGCAGATTTTTTTTTTTTTTAAACAAGCAGTTAGTATTTTGAGAATAACTTTTTCATATGATATCGGATTGAGGTGATTCAAATTGATTGGGAAACTAGATTCCAAGGTCTACATTTTGTATAAATATCATGTAAAAATGTTTCCATTAGACCCCTCAAATCAAGGTTGTACTAACTTTGTCCTCAAAATTTCACTTGAGACCTAGTTTCTATTTTGATCATATCTTTTTGACTTGTGATCCAAATTGAAAATTTCAAAATGGATTTAAAAAATAGATTTCAATAGATATATTATTTAAAAACATGTTTTCAAAATGATCCTATATGGTTACCCAAAACAAGATTGTCTTTATTGTATTTTGTCATGAAATCCTTTCAAATGACTATTGAACAATGATTTGAAGAATTATTCATAAAAGTTTGAAGAAAAAGTCTTATTCATTTTACCTATTTGTTTATTTATTCTACTCTATCCTACATTATTGTTGAAAAATAAGTCATTCTCTCAAGTATAACAGAATTTCCAATGCATCTATTTGCATAACAAGATCATAAGTAGACTCACATTCAAGTTTGAAAAACAAACTTTAATGAATGTTTGGACATGGAAAATTTGTTGATCATAAAGATTTGATGCTAAATAATGTGGAAAAATGGAGTGGTGTTGTGGCCTAATGACCAATTGAAACCGAATTTTGAATTGATCTTGGTTTTCTTTGCTCTCCTTAATTGTTATAGCACAAAGCTCTTCTTGTGGCACTTGTTCAAAATATTGAATGCACAAGGGATTTTGTGATATACATCCTAGAAATTCTTGTGATATACACAAGTGACAAAAACACAATGGCTAGCTACTTGATGAAGATCATCGAGTTGAGAGATCAATTTGCAACAATTGGGATGAAGGTTGGGGATGTAGAGTTGGTGTCCATAGCAACGAATGTGTTCTCTTCAACATGGGAAAATCTTTGAGCAGAGTGTCTATGCTTGTGAAAAGTTGCCCACCAAAGTTTTCCAATGGAGCGCTCCAAGTTTTCCAGTGTACTATTACTTTGGTGTACTATTCCAAGGGTTTCCCAAGCGACACTCTCGAAAAAAGGATTGTCATTGTTCCCAGCCAAGAAGAAGTGATAAAAGAAAGTATCAGAATTGGCACAAACCAAAAATGCAGAAATATCATGACAGAAATTATGAGCCTTTCAAAAGGAAACATAGGTATATCTTCAAGAAGAGAAGATTTCCAAAAAAAGAATCAGTTTGCTACATTTGTAAAAGAAAATACAATTGGGCAAATAAGTGTTCTAATAATCAAGGTAAAGCCCAGATTAAAATAGCATATATTTTCAGTTCCTCACTAAATCCTGCTGATTAGGATCTGACTAATTCATCTAACTCTGGAAAAGAACAATTTTTTGTTTATAGTTCAGAATCAGATTCAGATGATTTGCATTTCAAGAATTTGAACATTCATACAGATTCTAGTTCTGGCGAAGAATGCTCTTATTTGAGAAATTGTTTTATGTTCACTCTGCAAGGTTCTATAACACAACAAATTCAAGAACTCAAACAAAAAAAGTGTAATCTAGCCCCAAGCACGATTCTAGTCAAAAATAGACTTCAATCTAGAATTGATGAACTGACCAAACAACTTCCCACTGTCCAGAATATCCAAATCTGAGATGATGAAGAAGGAACTCTTCCCGAAGAATGGATCCATCATTTTCCAGTTAAGACATCTAATAATTCTGAAGGTGATATTTTTCTTGAAATAAGGAAGATTGAAAATGAACTTCATACTAAACGTCTTGAAATTCAATATTTAGCTAACTAGATCCAACAATCTATGGTAGCTTTAGATGATTTGAATTCCAAATTTACTGCTCTTACTTTAGCCAGAGCAAAAGCTCAATCAATTTAAAATGCTACCAAATATGATCATCCTTCCCTAGATATCGACCATATTGGTGATCGGATGGTGATAACAGTGAATATAAAGATACTTGGTTTCAAAGTATACACACTGGATGCTCAAATTGATACAAGAGATATGAGCAGTTGTTGCAAGTATAAGGCTATTCCTGCCTATTATTGGCAACCTACATAGATACAATTTCATGTTGTTAATAAAGAGATTATGACAATACATCATGTAGCACTGGATTTTCCTATCATGATAAATAATGTTCCTATGTATGTTACTCTTTATAGCCGTGATACAGGAGCAGATATTTTTTTGGGAAAGATTTCGTCAAAAGACATATGCCTTTAATAGTTAATATTGATTCTTTGATCTTAACAATCCAACAGAACCAGGTTAAATTTCCATTGAAAAGCAGTTACATCATGAGAGTTA
>ML776631.1:715688-739315 GCA_009831015.1 Picea engelmannii | reverse complement strand
TTAAAAAATGGTATGCATTGAAGCAAATGTGGGGTGAACTTGGGCCTTTAATATAGTGACATGGACCAAACAAGGATTTTGAACAATTCATTGTCAAAAATTTCTAGGCTTTCAGAGATTGACTATACACACTAATCTTAATCTTAATACTCAACTAGTGTATTTAATCGATTGTTTTAAAGAAATTTTAAATATTTTTTTATCTTTCTTTCCTCCTAGTTTTATGCTAAACTTTCCCAAGTGTTTCCCAAATCTGAGACATACTCATGCCCCTTCGCTTTTCAAAGTCGTTTTGTAGTCCAAGTCATGATGTTTTGGTGGAAACTTGAAGGTTATACATCCAAAAGACTTGATAACAAATCTTTCCTGAGAGTCAAATGGAAAGACTATTCAAATAGTTTCAAGTGAACTAGAAATATTATCAGCTCTAATATGTCTAGTTTACCTTCTCAAAAGGAGGAGTTGGTTCACCATAGAAAAGTTTCCTTGTGGCATTATTCAACATTGAATGTCTAGTAGAGCAAGTAGGTTTCATAATAGCTCCATGACCGAGAACAAGACTCCTGCACTTAGGATAATCTCCTGCAATATTTCCCATAGCCCACATAGCCTGCAATACATACAAAATATAGAAACAAAGTGATAACTCATATATAGGATGAATATTTGTAACAAATAAAAAAGAAACTAAATGAATCAGAGTGTGGTGCAATACCTACTATTTCACATCATCATTAGGAGAACACACAATTTGGACAAATACATGAACTGTACTACATTCAATCGTAATAGTTGTCTGCTCTATTGTTCCTGATGCAATATTCATTAAAGCCAAAGCCACCTCAAAAAATAAAAAAATGAATAATAAAGGTTTAAGAGATTAAATGACCAATGGTGATGACATCAAGAAACTCAAATAGAGCATTTTAATCCAAAAAGAATTAAAATTTCAAATGCAAGCAATGGTTCTAACAAAACATCGTGAGGATTAACAACATTTCCACTTTTATTGGGATATTACTACATGTCAAAGTCTATATATTTTTAAATGGGATTAGCCCAAAAGGGATTTCATTATTTTAGATTTTCTAGTCCAAGGAAACAAGATTACTACCCATAAACAAGTTTTTCAACCTATGAGGTGCCATTTTATGGAAACCTCAATTATTATTTTTACATGAGAAAACAATCATTCTGATTTGGAGTTTTCTAAAATATCAAAACAATTGGTGCACAAGGTGTCCTATATGTAGGTAGTGACGCTGGTTTGTTGGAGGATGATTCGGCTTCTCTAATCGGTAAGCTAAGGATTTTTTGCCCTAACTTGTTCATTAAATTGTCTGCATGGGAGGGAGACTTTTTGGAGAAGTCCAGCCTGTCGAATGCAGTAAAAGAGGGTTTATCTAGTAAAGCTATGGAGCCTGAGTTCTTAGGGGGCTCTACATATGAGATAGTCAGAGATACAGTAGTCCCACAAGCCCCCTCTTCAGCTAATCTTTCGCCAGAAGTTTCCCAGCCTATGTTCATTCCAGACAACCCTTACTTACCCCAGTGATCTCCTGCTTTTACCCCAAATCTAGACATTGTCATTGATGCCTTGCTCTCATGTCTCAGAGATTCAAACAACCCTATTCCCATTCCTATCTATCAAGGATGGTATATTCTACATATTCTACCCTCCTCTGTCCCGAAATTTTCTTCCAGTGGCAAGGGTGAACAAAAGTAAAAATCCCTAGCCTGGTCTAGGGGATTGGGGTTTGAACTCTCTCCCATTAAGACTAGAAGTGTGTGTAAGAACACTAGCCAGTCTACTGTTGTTCAACAGACTTTGGATTCCACTCATTATTTAGGGGTGCTTAGAGGCATGAAATCCCTTGCAAGGGCTAAATCATGATCCTCTTGTCCCTAAATATCAGAGGAGTTGGAGGCCCCCTAAAACTACCTTCACTTCAAAGACTTTTGAATATTTCTAAGCCAAACATAATTTTCCTTCAAGAGACATTAGTAATTGAAGAGAAGGCTAGAAACTTTTTGACTTCTCTTTGCCCTTCCTAGATGACATCGACGGTCATCGCTGTGGGGAAATCGGGAGGTTTGCTAGTTGCTTGGAATCCTTTGGTCTTTGATTTACAGTCTTATCTCTATGTTGGAGGAATCTTGCTGACAGGTGTTTACTTACCAGATAAAAGCAGGATATCCTTTATAAATTCTTATGATCCTTGTACATGCATAAGACAACTTTGGGATTTGGTGGAGTCAAAAGGTGTTTTAGCTCGGGATGATCTCATTTTAGCTAGGGATCTTAATTTTACAACCAACATTGAAGAAGTTTGGGGTGAAGGTGCATTACCTGACCCTCTGGCTACCTATTTCGGAACTCTCTTTGGAAAAAGTAATTTGGTGGATGTTCAACCAACAGGATTAGTGTCGACCTGGTGCAACGGAAGGAATAGGACTCAAAATATCCAAAAACGTCTTGACAAAATGTATGTTTCGGAATAACTCCTGGTCGATTCTGTTAGGTACAGGTCATGGGTAATCCACCTTTTCTTCTCTGACCATGCGCTGATAATTTTTTAGTTGGAGCATGGTGACATTCCTATTTCTTTTCCATTCAAGTTTAATCATGCAGTCTTGAGCGAGGCCACTATTGGGGAGATAGTTAGAATGGAATGGAGATCTCTACCAGGTTCATGTGTCTTTGGAGCCCAACGTAGACTTTCCCTGAAATTAAACAAGATCAAGAACATAATTAAATCTTGGACAACAAAGAAAAAAATAAATGAAACTCGCACCCTAAAATCTCTAGAAGAACATATATCTATTCTTACAAAGCAAAGTTCGGAAGCGGTTATAATCTCTAAAGGGAGAGGTCACCTAAAATCATTGGAACTAGAAAGAAATAAGATGCTTTTGGAGGAAGAGGCTCGTTGGTGATTAAAAAGTAGAGCTCTATGGATTCAGTGTGGAGATAACAACACAAAATACTTTCACCATTTTGCTAGTTATAGGCACAATACAATTTTTTTGTGGAAGATCAAAGATGACCAGGGAAATGTTCACCAAGGGAAGGAAGCTATAAAGGGAGAAGAAAAATGGTTTTTCATCTCCTTTTATCAGGATCCGGCAAAGAATATGATTGTGGATCAGGTTGAAATGGTTAGATTGTATCCTAGGCTGGTATTAGATGAAGAGTTGGTATCCCTTGAAAAGCCTATTTTTGAGAAAGAAGTTTTAGAGGTACTAAAAGGCTTTCCCAAAGATAAAAGCTCGGGGCCTGACAGATGAAATGCGGATTTCTTCTTACATTTTTTTGACTTGGTTGGAAAATATTTTCTGGAGGCTATCGAAGAATCACACATTACTGGTATGGTGATTAGACCTCTGAACTCAACCTTCATTGCCCTCATCCCTAAGGTTAATGGACCAGCTAACTTTGGATATTTTTCCCCGATTGCATTATGCAACTTTTGTTATAAAGTGATCTCTAAGATTATAGCGAAGAGACTAAGACCAATTCTTTCTCTTTCATTATCCAAGGAACAGTTCGGTTTCTTGAAAGGAAGGAAAATCATTAATGCAATTGGGATTGCTCAGGAGTGCATCCATAGTATTAAAGAAAAAAAGCAGCAGGCTTTAATTCTCAAAATTGATCTCAGGAAAGCATACGATTGCATAAGTTGGGATTTCCTTAGGATGGTCCTGCTCCAATGTGGCTTTGGCTTACCCATGACAAACTAGATTATGGGATGCATTTCATCGACAACTTTCGCGATTCTCATCAATGGAGAGCCTTCAGACTTTTTTAGCAGTGACAGGGGGCTTAGATAGGGCTGTCCATTGTCATTGTTTCTCTTCATTCTTATTATGGAGGGCCTGAGTTTGGCCTTAAAGCGCAGCCAAGAAAATGGACTTTTATCAGGCATTAAAGTTTCTCATTTACTCAAAATCCTCCATCTATTGTTTGTAGAGGACATTCTCCTCATGAACTTTGGTGCTATTGCAGAATGGATTGAAATCTGCATGATTTTAAATCTTTTTTGTAACTCTTCTGGTCTTCAGATCAACTTCCACAAAACTACCTTTCTTCATCATGGCATTACTCCTTTAGTGTTGGATTCTCTGAAATATTATTTTCCTTATAATCATCGAGATCTTTCAAAGGGGTTTTGTTACCTTGGAATCTATTTAAAATTCAGTAGACTCAAAGAGGCTGACTAACTTTGGCTAGTTGAAAAATATGAAAAGAGGATCACTCATTGGAGCTCACGGTGGCTGTCATTAGGGGGCACATGGTCTTAATCGAATCTTTTATTGAGATTCAACCTGTCTACTAGTTGACTTTGACAAGCTTGCCTTCCTCGATACAAATTAAACTTCGCCAAATCACCTACAGCTTTCTATGGTCGGGATGCCAACAGAAGAAATGCATACACCTTAGCAATTGGAAGCTAATCGCTCGGCCAAAGCACCTTGGGGGCTGGGGGCGACACAATTTGACCAATTTCAGCAAAGATTTGGTAGCTCACAGCCTTTGGAGGGCTATTATGGAGGATGGCTTATGGCACCAAGTATTAAAATAAAAATACTTTCCTTTTATTTATGTTCATCGTTGTCTACATACTGTGGACATTTATAAGGTAAGAGGCTCTCATATCTGGTCATACCTGCTTAAATCTATCTACCTTCTTTTGCATTGGATTGTGTGGAGTCATGGGAATGGAAAATCCATTGTGATTGGTAAAGACTGCATTTTGGGCATGGGAGATGCAGTGTTACTATCGAAAGGATTGCTTGTGTCTATCAATAGGAAAGGGATTTTTTTCTTATATCAGGCATAGAAGGAAGCACAAGTGGGGATAATCACACTGAATTGGTTTTCTAGTACTGATCTAGAATTGACAAGGCAACTACAAGAAGAATGGAATATCTTCGGTCGAGCGCTTATCCTCAATGGAGTTTTTTTACAAGAAAATATGGACATACTCAAATGGTCGGGGGGTAACTCTATAGGTTTGATTACTATCAAGAACGTATACTTGGCAGCTACAACAATGAAATGGAATAACAATTTTGGCGGTTGATGCATGGCAATGTGGAAATGGAATGTCCCTCTGAAGATCAAGCTGTTTACATGGTTGCTTGCCGAGAACAAAATTCTGTCTTGGGAGATTTTACAGCGCAGAGGCTTTAGTGGACCAGGTATATGTCTCTTATGCAAACTAAATGTTGAAACCATTCAACACCTTTTCTTGGATTGTGACTTCACAGTGGAGGTTTGGAGGTAGATTAAATTGGCCATAAATTTTCTAGGCAGTTGGGCTGGTACAAGTATGAGTGATTGTTTCAAATGATGGAAAGTTTTAAATTCTAATTCTCAGAATTTACCAACTCTGATATGTTGGAACATTTGGAGGGAACAGAACTAGGTAATTTTTGAAGAAAATGTTCCCAAGGTTTTGAACGTGGCACATCTATCACTCTTGTCTTGGAGAGAAAATACTCATGTGCTGAAAACACATCCCCGGAGAAAAAATATCACCCAAGAAGAATTGGGAGGTGTGGTAGGATGGTTTGATGGAGTGGCTATCTCCTCAGGTTTAAACAACGGAGCGAGAGGAGTAATTAGAATCAATGAGATCTGCAGTTACAAATGGTTTCTAAATTGTGGCTCGGGCACTAACACCAGAGTGGAACTTCTTGGTGCTTGGGCGCTGCTCACTTTGCCAAATAGGTTGTCCTTAAAGATGATTCATATCATAGGCGACTCTAAGATCATCATAGATTGGATTCTAGGTAAAGGCCAACTTCAGGTTCTCTCATTGGATTGTTGGAAGGATAGTATCACTAAATTAATACCCACCTTCCAAAATATATCATTTGATGATGTTTAGAAAGAGGAAAATCAAGACCCAGACAGTCTTTCCAAGTTGACACCCACCAGAGAACTCGGGAAACTCACCTATTTTTAGTGCATCGAATAGCACGAGGGGCCGCACTTGTCTCTCGGCCTCTTCTGGATTTCCTGGTGTTTTTTCACATTGTTGTCAAGGATTTATGTGGGTTGACCTATTTTCTTTTGGGTTACATAGTATTGCATTTCTATGGGACTGCTCGTCCTTTGAGCCTTCACTGGATGATATATGCTCTATTTTTTTTCTGACTGTTGATTACATGACCTCTACAGAGAGGGTATTTGGGTTTTTAGGAGTGAAAATCTTGTTGGGTAGTCCTTGTTACCTTTGTCTATAATGGTATTTCTGAAGACAATCAGTTTATATTCTCTCTAATATATAAAGGGAAATTTTTTGGAAAAAAAAATGTTGCAATGAAAAAACACTAGATTAAATAGTTTAGGTCAATTGTTCTCAGAGAAATTCAAATTCCTTTGGAAGAATCCACAAAAAGGGTTCGCTACCAAATCAAATTATGATTCATACAAGAAGCCAATATAATGGAAAGGGGGAAGGAAAATCCAATGTAATGAGGAAGAGAATAACACTCCTGGAAAGGCCCAAATGAGCTACTACCTGTGATTAAAGACAAAGGTTATCAGCATAGACTAACATCTATTCCATTGTAAAAGAAAATCATCTTAAACCGTTTGATCCATTTGTTAGATGAACAATACCAAACAAGCAGGAAATTTTTCAACTAGAACAAGTGAGGAAAAACAAACCACAACCCAGGTAAAAAATGGGTCAAGTAATTATTTCTTGGTTAATTCACAAGACTCGTGAAAGTTTCCATCCCCAATATTACAAAGTAAAATGAAGCATATGTTGATCCCTATATGAATCAAAGATCATCAAAAATAGTTTATTAAGCACAATCAAGTTGATACTCAATACTTTTGGCTAGGGATTGTCAAACCTCAAGCTTATAACACTCTTTGCGAGAGAAAGCAACCAAGAATTATCAGGTACCCTTTGAACTACAACATCTTGAGAGACATCTCAACTGTCCTAAAATAGGTACAAATTTGCAATGACCAAGGCAAGTTAGAAACCATCTCAAATCTTAGACCCATAGTTATCTAATCACAGATCATTTGGGTATCAATGATGCAATCGAAACATACTAGACACATATATACCCATATATTAAAACTTCCAATCAATTTGGAATTCAAGCCACAACATTGAATAATTTAGATAAAATATTCGTATACATAAGAAATGTAAATTAAAAATTAAAAAGAGAACGAACCTGTTGATTCTAAATGACAAATGCTTCCTCTAGTGATGGTCTCAACAAATCCACCATTGCAGCATCACTAAAGTCATAGAATATATGTTTTAAAATATCTTTTTCAGGAAGAAACCCCAATGGCCGAGATACAATAATAATAGGAATTCCAACACGGATATATGGTAGTGTTTCTCAGATAAATTGCCGCGATGAACCCTACAGTTGAATCGATAGGAATGTCAACACAGATGTATGGAAGTGTTGCTCCAATAAACTGTTACGATGAACCCTATTGTTGAACTCTATAGTTGAATCAATAGAGGTCGATGCAATCATGGTCATTTCAGACTTCTCTAATCAGATCCATTAAAGATGCATCATCACTAGTTCTCTCCATTGGCATGTTATCTCAAGAGCATAAGCATTGTGGAAAAAAACTTGCATATTAAATTGGGCTACTACCAAATAATTGCCATTCCCATAAAACAAGGGAGAAATAGCTTCAAAACAATTGTCGCTTATATTTATAAAATATAAGGGAAAAATAACTTCGAAAAATTCTCATTTCCAAAAACCAGGGAGAAATAACTTCAAAAAATTCTCATTTCCAAAAACCAGGGCAAAATAACTTCGAAAAAATCTCATTTCCAAAAACAAGGGCAAAATAACTCTGACAAATTCCAATTATTAGAAAATTAGGGCGAAGGAGAGGATCTAGTTCTAATTTCACGGGGCAAAAATAAATTTCTCTGCTCTCCTCTCACAAATAGCAGTGGGTGAAGGGTTTTTGATATAAAAAATTTAAAATAAATTTGGGGCTATGCATACTCAAATCCTTTTATATCCTTCTATAGAAATAATTCGCCCAACCAAAATTTCATACCCTCTAATTTCGCCCATGAGAGAAATTTCACCCCTAAAATCATCTATGAGTGGTATCAAAGCGGTCTTCAACTTGTCGTCTTAATGCATGTACCCAACAAGGTTGGAGTACAAAGAGTTGGGTCTTGAGCTTGTTTCTCTTGAGCAAAAAAGATATCGCACGCCCAAGCGACCTCGTATGGCAGGAGAAAATAAATATGAAGGGACAAGAGATCCTTTCAAACTGTTGATTGAGGAATCCCTCAAATAGCAGAGGAATGATATGATGGATAGTTTTGTGCAAATCCTTTGGTGACTACCAATAGGCGACACATCTTCTTCGAGCGGAGGCACCATCCACTTCAAGGTACAAATAAACTTCGATATTCCTATATTTGAAGGTCAGATAGACGCAAATGTTGTAGACAAGTGGTTGAATCTACTAGAAGGGTAATTTTGTGTCCATAACTTTTGGAATAGAGAAAAGATTACTTTTTCACTGCTCAAAGCCATTCCCCATGTCAAAGATTGGTGGGAAACTTTCTGTGAGAAAAAGGAAACAGAGAAAACCTCATCATTCACAGTCACGAGCACTTGGGAATCCTTCTGGGATGCTATTAGGGAACAATACTACCCTATCAGAAGTTATGATGGCTTGTATACCAAATGGACCACATTGTGGCAAGAAAGAGACCAAACAATGCCAGATTTCACAAATATCTTCCATACCTTGCACACCAAGCTGGTTATCAAAGATTTGGAGCAACATCTGGTGCTCAAGTATCGTGGTGCTTTGCATAGATACATCCAGACTAAAATGGAATTTATGGACATCTCATCCTTGGGCGTGAACTACTGATATGTCGTCAAAATTGAGCAGAAGCTCAAACAAAAAATGCAACAATTTGGGCTTGGTAACCCCTCACAACAAAATCCAGGAAAGGGTGGCCCCAACCCACAAAACAAAGGACAGAGAAAATATGGATAGTATCAGGACAAATAGTACAAGCCACAATCAAATAAGGACACCAGAAAGATAAATAAAGATATCAGGAAGTGGTGTGACTTCTATAAGAGCCCTTGGCATAACACTGCTGACTGCCGCTCAAAACAGTCACTGGTGGCCAAAGTGAAAGCCTCTGAATCAGATGTGGGTTATGACTCTGATACAGAACCAGAAAGGGGAAGATGGATCATTGATGCAAAACCCAGTGCTACTATTGCTACCACCAAGCCCCAACCTGGTGAACCAGATGAGACAAAAGAAGGAGAACGCCTCTTCCATTCATAGATATGGGTAAAAGGAACCCCGCTACACTTCATTGATGATAGCAGTAGCCAGAAGAACCTCATCTAAACAGAGGTCATCAAGCGGTTGGCCCTGCTAGCAACACCGCACCCACAACCCTACACCATTGGATGGCTCCACCAAGGAAGTGATCTTTGCATCATCCAATAGTGTTGACTATCGTACGACATCAATCCCTTCAAAGATGAGGTATTGTGTGATGTTTTTTTTCTCGAAGTTTGTGATTTTCTTTTGGGCCAACCTTATTTATTTAAACGTCATGTTGTATATGAGTCTAGGCCTTGTAGTGTTATTATTACTTTGAACAAGAAATTGTACAAGATACCCGAGGTAGTCCCACCTAGTGCTATATCCTTGATCTCTACTAAGAAATGCAGGAAGGTCATCTCTCATACGGGGAAGTTTGTCTTCTTCATGATTTTCTCTCAGAATAAGAAAAAGATCGCAACCACATCTAGGGTCTTTGCAGCCAACCTCTCCACATGGTAGAAGCAAGTAGATAAGTTTGTGGAAGAATACTTGGATATCTTCTCCTCACCTACCGGGGTACCTATGCACTGTCAGGTCAAGCACCCCATCGATGTAACCCCTAGATCACCACTTCCCAATGAGCCAGTCTATCACTACTCTATGTTATATGATGAGGAGATCAAGTGTAAGATCCAAGAACTTCTCCAAAAGGGGCACATCCGTCCCATCTCCTCACCTTGCAGGAGCTCAATCATGATGGTATAGAAGAAATATGGAACCTAATGACTCTACATTGATTATCATGCTCTGAATAAAATCATAATTAGAAACCAGTACTCAATTCCCTGAATCGATGACCTACTTGATCAACTCACGGGGGCTAAATACTTCAGTAAGATTGATCTAAAGTCTGGATACCACTAGGTCTCGATAAAATAAATAGATGTATGGAAGATTGCCTTCAAGTCAATGGAAGGCCTTTTTGAATGGTTGGACATGCCATTTGGTTTGACAAATTATCCAACCACTTTCACGAGGATGATGGTCGATATCCTGCAACCATTCAACAATAATTTTGTAGTGGTGTATCTGGATGACATTCTCATTTACAGAAAGACTTGGGTCGAACACTTGCAGCATATTCAGCAGGTTCTGCACACCCTGCAACAGCACAAGCTATACGCCAACTTGGAAATATGCTCCTTTGGCATGGGCATAGTCCATTACCTGGGCTACATCATTGATCATCATGGTGTACATGTGGATCCATCAAATATCCAAGTCATCCGTGACTGGCCGGCCCCAACCACACTCACTAAGCTTCAGAGCTTCTTGGGCCTTGCCAATTTCTACTACAGGTTCATGTTGGGATTCTCCCATATTGCATGGGCCCTCAACCAAATAACTAGGGATGGTGGTAAGGAGAAATTTAAGTGGGTTCAATCCCAACAACAACCATTCGATGATTTGAAGCAATTCTTGTTCTCAACTCTAGTACTTTCACTACCAGACTTGCAAAATCCCTTTGAGATTGAGACAGATGCTTCATACTATGTTGTGGGCTTTGTTATCACTCAGCACAGCCACCCCGTGGCCTATCATAGTGAGACACTATCGAATGTTGTCTATAAGTACCCTACTCAGAATAAAGAAATGCACTCCATTGTGCAAGACTATCGCTAGTGGAGACAATACATTCTTTGGAAGGAGACAATAATCCATGTTGATCATAAGCCACTGTAAATCATGCAAACACAATGAAAATTGCAGAATGATCTCCATCAAAAGTGGTCCACATTCTTGTAGCAATTCCACTTCAACATCAAGTATAAAACAAGAAGCACCAATCGCATCGTTGATTGCCTCAGCAAACCCCCAGTCATGACACTCACCACGGTGCTATAATCTTGTGGCCATGATACCTTTGGATGGATGCACCTCTATGAGACAGACCCAGACTTTTCCCCCACCTACCAAATGTTGGGTGCAAACATAGTTGATAATTTTCATCTTCAGGATGGGTTGTTGTGTCGTCTGAGCCATATATGTGTTCCATCAAGCGAGTGAGAGAAGATGATCTAGGAATCCCACTACAATAGGGTGGTAGGACACTTCAACATCAAAAATATAGTGGCAATTCTATAGAAACATTCCTACTGGCTGAAACTTCGACAGGAGGTCAGAAAGTATATCAGGTCCTGCACTTCCTGCACTATTGCCAAACTGACCACTAAGAAACAGGACATGTACACCCCTATTCCTACTCCTAACAGGCCATGGGAATCCATCTCAATGGACTACATGTCAGGCCTCCCATCCACCAAGTAGGGAAATGACTGTGTTTTTGTGGTTGTTGATTTCTTTTCTAAGATGGAGATTCTGGTTGCCTGCAAGAAGAGCATCACAACAGAGGCCACTACCAAGCTCTTGTTTGAATGAGTCTGGGTACATTTTGGAATCCCACAAACCATTGTCTCAGATCAGGACACTCGATTTCTCATCATATTTTGGTTGAGCCTCTGGTCATTGTTGGACACCAATCTCACCAAATCCATGGCCTTCCACCCCCATAAAGATGGCCAAAATGAGCTCGTAAATCGAATGATTGTGCATATCCTTCACATGTATAATTCCAAGCACCCTCACACATGGGATGAGAGCCTTCCCTATGTCTATCATAGCTACAACTGAGCCCTGCATAGCTCAACCAACCACATCCCCTTTCAGGTGGGGTTGGGATTCCAACCATTGGGTCCCATAGATGTTTCACTTCCCCTCGTGGTCACCTCAACCGACTCATATCCTTCTCCAAATAAAGCTGACAAAGCCACCTGATTCATTGAGAAGATCCATCACATCCACTAGCAAGTTTAGGATATCCTACAGAAGTCCAATGACTAGTACAAGAAGCGCCATGATCAACATCGGGTGCCACATAAGTTTCAGGTGGGAGACAAAGTTTGGTTGCACTTGCAGAAAGAATGCCTTACAGGATCCCATCAAAAGCTTCAACCACTCTATTATGGGTCATACAACATCACCAAGGCCATGGGGGATAATTATTTTGAGCTCAAAATTCCTCCTTTCCTTGGCCTATACCCAATGTTCAACGTGGATCTCCTTCAACCTTATTTCCCACCATTATTGGACACCTCAGAAGTAGTAGAACAACTGACACCAACAGATATCAACCTCGACTGCATACAACAAGCATCCTGTGATCAAATTTTAGACACATAGATCAAGGGCACTCGACAGTAAAGGATCCGACTTTATCGAGTTGTCAAAGCAGAGCAGCTACTGCACCAAGGCAAGTGGCTCACCCGGGGAAAAATTCATCAGAAATTTCCTCATTAGATGGGGGAAATCAACGAAATGGATACCATTGCTTCCTAATGAGGGAGGATTGATCCAGGTGGATATCGGTGGCCACCCAACTTTTCCAACTGGCTAAAAACAATTTTCTGGCAATTTTGGTAATTTACTATTTTTAGCAGTTTTTTGGGTCCTAAAACTTTCAGAGATATTTTGAGGCTCTAAACAATATTTTTTGGGAAAAAAGGTTTGAAATATGGAAGTTCCTTTGATATTTCCCCTAAAATTAATCTCCTTGACGATACCTTTCCCATGGGCTATCATGCGCCTAAAACGGAGATCGTATGCAAAAGTTACGACCCCCGGGAAGTTGATGTACTAACTTACTCAAACAGGGCCCACATGACTTTTGGCGCTTCATCTCCTAGGATTAGGTTTTTGGATGTCTAGGGTTTTTGGCATTCCTATTTATTGTAAAAATGCCTTTATAGCCTCATTGTAGTCATCTTCTTGCGAATGAGTACAACCGAGACACCTCTTCTCAGAGATAAGCCACCACCATTCGAGAAATCTTGTTTCCGCTGCATTTTATAGTTTTAGCTTATTTCCTTATTGAATAAAAAACCAGTTTTACTGTATCTTTGTTATTTTGTGTTAATCACCTGTTAATAATATGTAGTCATGTTGTTCTGCTCATAAAAAACTGGATCAACAATTGTAATTTTTTTTGTATCTTCTTGTGTCTTCTTAGAATTGGAAGACAAAATTTTCCAAGTGCAATTGGAATAACTAGATGTATCTTGTTTTGTAATAAAAACAAATTTCTCCAGTGGGTTGTGCATTATTACATAATACAGAGGGAAAATTGTGGTGGGTGTTTGGAAGCCAATTTTTATCTTTAAACATGGGGAACCACTGGATTCGAGAAAGAAATTCCTTGAGAAAAAATAAACCAATCAAAAAGGTAGAAGAATAAAGAGAAAAAGAAAAGCTATGTATGTCAAAGCGTAGGATTTCAAAAGAGGGAAATCTAATTTATAGTGGAATGCATGCCACTATTGTTTCTCCTCCACCACCAGAAGAAAAGCGCAAGAGTTCATTAGAGAGAAATTCAAACAATATCTCATCAATAAAAAAATTTGTGGATGACCAGATGATGGAGGATTTTTTTGGAGTTGATTACACAATGGATGAAATTAGAGAACAAACTAGTGTACAACATTGTGGTGTGATCTATTGTTGGAGAGTCAAATGTTCCAGAAAATAGAAAATGATTGAAGGGGAAAGAACTGCAGCATTACTAACTCCACAAGAGAGAGGTCAAGAGTGCCAGAATAGGGGTTCCTTGAAACATTGAAAGGATTACCTTTGTTCTCCTTAAGGCCCTTCCCCATGTCAAATATTGGTGGAAAATTTATTAGGAGATACATGAAGGAGATGAGTCTACAATATTCAAGACAAAACTGACTTGGGCAGGTTTTGTTGATGCCCTTAGTCAGGAATATTACCATGTTGGAAGCTATGATGAATAACACGTGAGATAGAAAACCAGGAATTAGGAGAGAGACCAGATGGTGTTGGAGTACACTAATATCTTCCATACCTTACACTCAAAGACGGGTATCAGAGACTCCAAGAAACACCTCGTTTAAAAGTACCATATATTGGCTCCCTTGTGTGCTTCTTTCCTAACACTAGGGGGTTAAGTTGATGAACCATGGTTCATCCAAAGTTGACCAAAAAAACCCCAAGGCATTGACATATCAATATTCAGTACAATATCGAACAAGGTCTTACCTGAGATGTAGAATCGCAAATACCATTTGGTCTTGTGTTGAAGATGAAGGGATAAAGTATACCAAGAAGTCACTTGGGATAGAATTCACACATTTGGTCATAGTTCATTAACATATTAACAACATACATCATTAACACATTCATCGATTGAACTCATAATCAACACAACCATTGACAATAATAACAAAAAATTATATTATTTCTATTTAAATAGTAACATGCATACATCAAGAGAGACGTAAAGAAATAGGAATAACACCCTTCACTCTAATACATTCTATCAGTGATGCATTACACTGCACCATGTGTTGTCTATCATTTTTTGCACATAATACTTGACTGACTCCATTACAAAATATTTCCAAATCTATTCTCAACATGCAAAACTATTACACAGACTCCCAACATGACTCATGCAACAATCCAAAATAATATCACCTCTACTCCAGATATCAAACTCTTTAAACTCTCCTATGTGTCTTCCTTGCTCCCTTTTTCTACTATTCTCGTTCTCTAAATTCACTGTTCAATCACTTTAAATATTTAACTCACATGATGTATCAATGATCCAAACTAGATCTTGGGAAATACTTGTAAATATTGTAAATAAACATTTTTTGTTTTATTTCATTTTATTTTATCTCTTGGAAAAATGGGAAGGTGAAACAAACAACTATGATGATTGGCCTTCTAAAGGAAGTCCATTAAAAACAATGAGGGTTGTAGTGAATAAGGGAACAAAGGGAGACACAAGGAGAAAGAGGGAAGGAAAATAACAAATATTAAAATCTCGAAGAGTGTATCCTGGTTGAGGTTGAGTGGATGGAGGAGTTAATGTGACTGTTCACTCTAAGAGAAGGTGTCTCTTAGCCATGGTGTTGGGTGATTTTGACCCACTCTTGTATGCATCTCATTATTCTTAACACTGGGGAGTTTTAGACCCAGGGTTCATCAAGAGTTGTCCAACAAAACCCCCAAAACATCAGCATATCAATCGTCAACCAAGGATGAGGAAGGTCTCACTAGAGGTGAAAAGGGGATCAAAGCGACATTAAGATATTGTGATAGGGATGAAGGTTTAAAAACCTATGAAACATTAATCAAATTGGAATCGATATAGCTCATGTCTGATTAACTATAAGGAATAAGAATTAAAATGATACACACTCGTGTTCAACTTATACATAATAGACATAGAATGTATCAAAACCGATGTGTCTTTATTACTGGAATAATTTCATCATATCCAATATATACATTGCACAGGATAAACACATATGATAGCCATAGAAATTCATATGTTTGTTATATAAACTCTCAGAATTACAACATGTTGCAAAATCTGCCTTTTCTCAAAACTTAGAAATAGATTAGAAACATAACTATATTCAAAGAATTAAAAGAATACAATAGGCTCATAGTGATCTCGACACTGATAACTATGCTAACTTAGAAAAAATCTATAATTGGCTAACTTGATACCTCTATTTTTTATGTTAGGTATTCCTTTTATAGTTTTCTCTACTGGGGAGCACTATCTCTTTCTATTCTACTCCACTTGATTATCTAATACAACTTCCTCACGTGATTCTAGTATCTTCCAATGCTCCATGTAGACTACCTGCATCAAGGGGAATTTTAATTGTTTGGCCAACTCATCTTTTGTCCTTCCCACGTCTTGGTATGTTTTTGTAAGTAATCATTCGAGGATATTTCCCAATGATTTCTTTCTTGATTCCAGTGGGAATCCTCTTTTCTTCTACTACACTTGACAACACTTAGACTAGAAGACACTTGGTAGTGTTTAAGCATGGTATGCGACTGAAAAAACTTGGTCTAGTGTGCACTTTATGCCATTCCTTTCACATTTCCTTAGGTGCACACAAAATTATGGAATGAGCATTCAAAACTCTATTTTTGTGCATGCGTAAAAGTAAGCACAATCATTTGGCTTCCAACAAGGCCCCACCACTATTATCTGGCTCGTTCTTGATCCAAGTGTTGAAGTTTTGAGGGAAGATAGTTGGAGTAAAATCCTTCTCATATTTATTTTAAGAAAATTTTTCTTGCTATAAGTTGCCTGATCTGGAACCTATGCTGGTGATCTGTAAATGGGTCGAGTACTACTCTCCCATATGTTTACAATGTGAGGATCTTTAAATTGACTATGGCTTATACAGGTTTTATTGAGCATATTAGTTCATTTATCATAATGCATTACAAGCATAAACATAATGCAAATGAACATTAAGGAGTATAAAACACATGAAGGCAAATAAGAGAGAGACAACCAATGTTGATGATGGAGTTCACCCCTCCACCTCTGGGGCTACGTTTCCTGACCTACTCCAACTGGAATGCAGATCTTCTATATTCCTTCTTCAAAGTGAGCTCTCAAAGATTTCTTACATTCAAGGACTATGGATCTTCATTAGCTCAGCACTATGGCTTTCAATAGCTAAGCACTCTCTCCTTTCTTTCTCTTCAATTTAACATGGCTCACATAAGAAATATATATAGTTTTTCCTTACTCACTCTCCAACTAAGAGCATTAATTACAAGATCCACAATTGTAGGATCTGATTACAAAGAAGGAAAAACAAGATCCTTAAAAGTAGGACCTTCAACCATCTTAGGCTTAAAAATGGAAAAGTCTCAAAACCTCCCAAAGACTTTCCAATCATGCCCTTGATTCTCTCAACCTATAATTGAGAAAAATGGCAAATTGGTGTGAGGTGGTTTCTCACATAAAAACCAATTTCCATAATTAATAAATGAATAATATGTGAGACAAATTTTCTCTCACAAATATTAATCATTTTAATTACAAGTGAATAATAATAATGCATGAGTTATTAAAGATCATAAAATGCATAATTAAATGCATGAGCACTTCATAAAGCATTAATCAAACTAATATGAAAAATGCATGAAGTATTTTCCCACAAATGCATAATTAAATGCGTGAGAAATAAAACTCAAGAAAGCATCACTTAAACACTTTTGTCGCCACCTAACATGGCGCTATGTTCTTTCACGTGCAGAGATCCATTTGGATCACACCTCCCCACAAAAGAAACTTTTGGTATCCAAAAGTATCAGCTTCAATACATCATCAAGTGTATGCAAATGTCTCTGAAAGGCACGTTCCCTTAAGACTCCTTCACCCATGTTCTTTGGAATCGGAATGCAAATGCCCACATCTGCAACTGATGCAACGCAAATGCCTAAAAAAGGCACATCCCCTCAAGACTCCTTCACCTATGTTCTTCGGAATTGGAATGAAAACACCCACATCTGCAACTGCTACAACCTGTAATTGATGATAAGCTGGATTTGTGACTGATCATACCTGTTTACATTTTTTTTTGAAACACTTGCCAAGAGTTTATAACCACACTCATTGGTCAAGTTTACATGCAAATGCCAAAATAGGCTTGCCTCAATCAACTTTTTACAAAGAAGCCAAAAAGGCTTAATGCGCAAAAATACGCCTCTCACTCTTCCTCACGTAAGAGTGGCTAAACAAGCCTTTTTCAATGCTTCATGATCATTTTACATCAAATTACAAGGCAATTCTTATGCCAACTCAAATGCCAAGATATGCACCAATGGGAAACTTCTATGGTTCTATGTACCCATTACAAAAATGTGCATCATGGAAAAAATATGCACTAGGTAAACTGTGGCCTTTACATGGAAATTACATCAAATTTTGAAGGTAATTTTGATGTGCCAAATTTTCGATTGCACTAGTGGTGAAAAAGCCAAAGTATAGAAGCATCTTCGACCAAACTTTTGCACGTTCTCACCAAGGAGACCCCAACTATGACATATATCATGTGCATATATAAGTATTTAAAACTAAGGTATATGATCAAAAAAAAAGTTTTAATAGTCATCTTTACCAAATCTAATGCTTGGCATATGGACGTTTCGTTCATTCGAACTCCAAACAACGAACTATACAGTCCTCTATATATGGGAATCAATTGGATTTAAAAAATCTGAGTAAAATCTCCAAATAGATGAAGCATGATCTACGCCATCCAGGTGGCAAGATGGTCGCTATCATCTAGCCATTAACTACTACCCTCGATCACCACCATCTTGCAAGGGTTTTCAACTCCTAGGGTTTCGGCGGCAAAAGATTTTGATTTTCTTCTGGATTTGGAACCAACTGTCATAGATGAACATTGCTCGTGGCCATTCTCAAGGCGCATGGCCTCCTCTAGGGGCACCTCGGAGATCAAATAACACGCGTTCTTTTGAGGAATAAACTGGGCGCTCATCCGTTGCTTTGACCTTGTGATATTCTTATTACAGAAATTCATACTATCACTTGGTCGTACATAGTGGATCAATATGGATCAATATTGAGTGGCATAAAGTTTACTCCATTTTCATAGAGATGTGTGCTGTGAGATTAATGTAGACATGGATTGCAAGTTAGATCTGACTATGGAATCAATGAAGGTGTGGGTATCTTCTCTAGAATTCCACTCTGGAATATCTGAAACATAAGATTCCACAACAATAGTCCAAGCCCTTTCGTCCTTGACAAAATCACTCACTGTGGTGACGAACCAATAATTTCGAAGGTGGTGCTCTCCTCCCAACACTCTGAAACTAATAATGTGCTTCCCCTCGTCCAGAATCTCGAGGTCCTCGACACTGTTCTTAGCGGGAAGCCCCGATACATATTTCACCTCCCTCACGTATCTGATATTGTTGGTGGCTGAGTCATGGGTTTCGGTTCTGGCTTTGTCGATAACAGTGGGCTCTAAATCGAGAAATATGTCACGAGGCACATGTTTTCCTACTCCTGTCTCACTGAAGAACGTGTTGAATGCATCGTCTCCCCCTCCTGCTGTTTTTTCATTTGGCATTTGCCCATCAGGCTAGATACCATGCTCAAGTCAGTAAAGCATACCGGTCTAGCCGATGTGCACTGACATGCATTCCCTCATGTTTGTGTCACAGGAACTAATTATATCAATGATAAGAGATCCCCGCGATCCAGGCAAAGATCCACAATTTATTTTCCAATGGTATAATGGCCTTGGAGAGTTCTGTTCCTAGTATAATCCTTCACACCGAGGGCAAGGCAAGCAGAGAAATGGCGACCAGGGGCAGTTGAGAGGAAGATAAGGAAGGTTGTGGTCACTGACCATATTCAAAATAAGAGGCAACTTTCTCATCCGGAGGCCGTTTGGCACGATTTTCACACCGTTGGATTTCTCTCGTCCAACCCTTTCGCAATGACGCCATTACTTATCGATTCCGAGTCGGAAAATTTTTGAGTGTTTTCCATCAAAAGGGAGATACCTGCCCCCATAAAACTCAAAATTTTGCAACATAGCAGAAATAGAACTTGCAGAAACATTATGAACTGCTTACTGAACCAACACCAAGCACTTACATCTCGTAATCATGCTTTTCCAATGGTGGATGGAGCCTCTTTCTTCACAGGCTCTTTTACATTATGCTTGCTTGACTTTTGGCGAATTTTAGGGTCCAATTTCTAGCACTTCTTCTCCCAATGGCCACTAATTTTGCAGAAATTGCAGAAATTCCTTCATTTTCCATTCAGCTATATATTCCTTCCAGGAAGATACAAAAGGTTCTTCTTCTACTTGGTATCACTTCTCATGGACACATCCGTCTTCTTAACCCAAATTTTCTTTGTTTGATTCTTAACTACATCACGGTTAGAAGATCTATGGAAACAATCATTTCCCTTATAAAAAAAAGAAGAACTTGAATGATTGTTATACCTTCCTGACTTGTCCTTGAACTGATGAGGACTAACTGTCTTGATTCCCTTCTTGGAATCCGGTGGTGAAGAGATGGCTTTCGATTTAGCAACTTTCGAGCATTCTTCTTTCTCTTCATGTCCATAACCCAAGCCTACAAATGGTTATCTTGGTACAACATCCAATGGCTGGGTGACTCCTTGACCATTAATGCCAGGTCCACCTCCTCTATACCCCATCTTCATGAGGATCTTCATGCCAACATTAATTTCATATTGAGAGAAAACAGAACATGAAGAAACATCATATACCTCGGTTTGAGATGCAGCATCCATCTTCTCAGTCTTCTGCAACTTAGCCAATAACTCTTCCTTGTCTCGTAGCATTTCTTGAAGCTCCTACTTCTCCTCTTCAGCTACTTGGAAAAGTCTTCTCAATTCTGCATTGTCAGCTTGAATTCTATCATTGATCTCTTGCAACTCTTGCATTCTTTCAGTGTGCTTCGCTCCTCTGCCCATCCTGCAAAGCAGTCACCTACTCTGATACCACTTGATCCGTAGATGGGTCGAGTACCACTCTCCCAAATGTTTACAATGTGAGGATCTTTAAATTGACTATGGCTTATATAGGTTTTATTGAGCATATTAGTTCATTTATCATAATTCATTACAAGCATAAACATAATAGAAATGAACATTAAGGAGTATAAAACACATGAAGGCAAGTAAGAGAGAGACAACCAATGTTGATAATGGAGCTCACCCCTCCACCTCTGGAGCTACGTCTCCGGACCTGCTCCAACTGGAATGCAAATCTTCTATATTCCTTCTTCAAAGTGAGCTCTCAAAGATTTCTTACATTCAAGGACTATGGCTCTTCATTAGCTCAGCACTATGGCTTTCAATAGCTAAGCACTCTCTCCTTTCTTTCTCTTCTCTTTAACATGGCTCACCTAAGGAATATATATAGTTTTTCCTTACTCACTCTCCAACTAAGAGAATTAATTACAAGATCAACAATTGTTAGGATCTGATTACAAAGAAGGAAAAACAAGATCCTTAAAAGTAGGATCTTCAACCATCTTAGGCTTAAAAATGGAAAAGTCTCAAAAATCCCAAAGACTTTCCAATCATGCCCTTGATTCTCTCAACCTATAATTGAGAAAAATGGCAAATTGGTGTGAGGTGGTTTCTCACATGAAAACCAATTTCCATAGTTAATAAATGAATAATATGTGAGACAAATTTTCTCTCACAAATATTAATCATTTTAATTACAAGTGAATAATAATAATGCATGAGTTATTAAATCTCATAAAATGCATAATTAAATGCATGGGCACTTCATAAAGCATTAATCAAACTAATATGAAAAATGCATGAAGTATTTGTCCCACAAATGCATAATTAAATGCGTGAGAAATAAAACTCAAGAAAGCATCACTTAAACACTTTTGTTGCCACCTAACATGGCGCTAAGTTCTTTCATGTGCAGAGATCCATTTGGATCACACCTCTCCACAAAAGAAACTTTTGGTCTCCAAAAGTATCAGCTTCAATCCATCATCAAGTGTATGCAAATGTCTCTGAAAGGCACATTCCCTTAAGACTCCTTCACCCATGTTCCTCGGAATCGGAATGCAAACACCCGCATCTGCAACTGTTGCAACGCAAATGCCTGAAAAAGGCACATCCCCTCAAGACTCCTTCACATATGTTCTTCGGAATCGGAAAGAAAACACCCACATCTGCAACTGCTGCAACCTATATTTGATGATAACCTAGATCTGTGACTGGTCATACCTGTTTACAATTTTTTTTGAAACACTTTCCAAGAGTTTATAACCTCACTCATTGGTCAAGTTTACATGCAAATGCCAAAATAGGCTTGCCTCAATCAACTTTTTACAAAGAAGCCAACAAGGCTTAATGTGCAAAAATACACCTCTCACTCTTCCTCACATAAGAGTGGCTAAACAAGCCTTTTTCAAGGCTTCATGATCATTTTACATCAAATTACAAGGCAATTCTTATGCCAACTCAAATGCCAAGATATGCACCAATGGGAAACTTCTATGGTTCTATGTACCCATTACAAAAATGTGCATCATGGCCAAAATATGCACTAAGTAAACTGTGGCCTTTACATGGAAATTACATCAAATTTTGAAGGCAATTTTGAGGTGCCAAATTTTCGATTGCACTAGTGGTGAAAAAACCAAATTATAGAAGCATATTCGGGAAAAATTTTGCACGTTCTCACCAAGGAGACCCCGACTATGAAATATCTCACGTGCATATATAAGTATTTAAAACTAAGGTATATGATCAAAAAAAAAGTTTTAATAGTCAGCTTTACCAAATCTAATGCTTAGCATATGGACGTTTCCTTCATTCGAACTCCAAACAATGAACTATACAGTCCTCGATATATGGGAATCAATTGGATTTAAAAAATCTGAGTAAAATCTCCAAATAGATGAAGCATGATCTGCACCATCCAGGTGGCAAGATGGTTTCTATAATCTAGCCATTAACTACTACCCTCGATCACGACCAGCTTGCAAGGGTTTTCGACTCCTGGAGTTTCGGCGACAAAAGATTCTTATTTTCTTCTAGATCTGGAACCAATTGTCATAGATGAACATTGCTCGTGGAAATTCTCAAGGCACATGCCCTCCTCCAGGGGCACTTCGGAGATCAAACAACACACGTACTTCCGAGGAATAAACTGGGCACTCATCCGTTGCTTTGACCTTGTGATATTCTTGTTATAGAAATTCATACTATCACTTGGTCATACACAATAATGGCCGAAGTGTCCTCAGACACACAATTTTATTAATAGGAAAAGAAATTACATAGGAGACATTGCAAGAGTTTACATCACTACACTCAATACTCTTGCAATGAGCAATATATAGGCTAAAAGTCCTAACAAACTCAAGATATGGATCACAACAAGTGTCCATTTACAATAAATGCTATCTTAACTATCTTAAAACAAATCTCCTAATTTAGAGCCTAAGATACGACATTTTTCTAGAGTCATATCTTTTACAACAATAATGTATCTCTAAAGTTCTATATTTATTTAACAAATATTCTAGATTATTAATTTAATATTCTAAATTAATAATCTTTTATTCTAACTTTATAAACTATGATAAATGTATTTTGGATTATCTAACATTCCCCCCTATGATCCAAAAATACATTACAACAGATACCAAGTTCATCCCTGAACTTAGTAAATTTTATTCTGCCAAGAGGTTTCGTGAAAATATCGGAGATCTGATCTTCTGAAGGACAATAAATTGGCTTGATGACATCCTTTGCAATAAGCGATCTGATATGATGATACTTGGTGTCCATGTGCTTTGTCTTTGAATGAAAAACTGGATTCTTGGCAAGCTTAATGGCTGACTG
>ML776631.1:697762-710151 GCA_009831015.1 Picea engelmannii | reverse complement strand
AATGAGCAATATATAGGCTAAAAGTCCTAACAAACTCAAGATATGGATCACAACAAGTGTCCATTTACAATAAATGCTATCTTAACTATCTTAAAACAAATCTCCTAATTTAGAGCCTAAGATACGACACTTTTCTAGAGTCATATCTTTTACAACAATAATGTATCTCTAAAGTTCTATATTTATTTAACAAATATTCTAGATTATTAATTTAATATTCTAAATTAATAATCTTTTATTCTAACTTTATAAACTATGATAAATGTATTTTGGATTATCTAACACACAATGGATCAATATGGATCAATATTAAGCGGTAGAAAGTTTACTCAGTTTTCATAGAGATGTGTGCTGTGAGATTAATGTAGACAGGGATTGCAGGTTAGATCTGACTATGGAATCAATGAAGGTGCGGGTATCTTCTCTAGAATTCCACTCTGTAATATCTGAAACATAATATTCCACAACAATAGTCCAAGCCCTTTCGTCCCTGACAAACTCACTCACTGTGGTGATGGACCAATAATTCCGAAGGCAGTGCTCTCCTCCCAACACTCTGAAACTAAGAATGTTCTTCTCCTTGTCCAGAATCTCGAGGCGCTCGACATTGTTCTTAGCCAAAATCCCCGATACATCTTTCACCTCCCTCATGTATCCGATCTTGTTGGTGGATGAGTCGTGGGTTCTGGTTCTAGCTTTGTCGATAACAGTGGGCTCTAAATCAAGAAATATGGCACGAGGCACATGTTTTCCTGCTTCTGTCTCATTGAAGAACGTGTTGAATGCATCGTCTCCCCCTCCCGTTGTTTTGTCATTCGGCATTTTCCCATCAGGCTGGATACCATGCTCAAGGCAGTAAAGCATACCGGTTTGGCCGATGTGCACTGACATGCATTCCCTCATGTTTGTGTCACAAGAACTAATTATATCAATGAGAAGAGATGCCCGCGATCCAGGCATAGATCCACAATTTCTTTTCCAATGGTATAATGGCCTCAGAGAGTTCTGTTCCTAGTATAATCCTTCACACCAGGGGCAGTTGAGAGGAAGATAAGGAAGGCTACGGTCATCGACCATATTCAAAATAAGAGGCAATTTTCTCATCCAGAGGCCGTTTGGCACGATTTTCATGCCATTTGATTTCTTTCATCTATCCCTTTCGTAATGATGCCATTACTTCTCGATTCCGAGTCGAAAACTTTTTGAGTGTTTTCCATCAAAAGGGAGATACATGCCCCCATAAAACTCAAAATTTTGCAACATAGAAGAAATACAACTTCCCAAAACATTATGAACTGCTTACCGAACCAACACCAAGCACTTACATCTCGTAATCGTGCTTTTCCAATGGTGGATGGAGCCTCCTTCTTGACAGGCTCTTTTACATTCTTCTTGCTTGACTTGTGGCGAATTGCAGGGTGCAATTTCCATCACTTCTTCTCCCAATGGCCACTAATTTTGTAGAAATTGTAGAAATTCCTTCGTTTTCCATTTAGCTATATATTCCTTGCAGGAGGATATGAAAGGTTCTTCTTCTGCTTGGTCTCACTTCTCATGAACACATCCATCTTCTTAACCCACATTTTCTTTGTTTGATGCTTAACTACATCATGGTTATAAGATCTATGGAAACAATCATTTCCCTTATAAGCAAAAGAAGAACTTGAATGATTGTTATACCTTCCCGACTTGTCCTTGAACTGATGAGGACTAACTGTCTTGATTCCCTTCTTGGAATCCGGTGGTGAAGAGATGGCTTTTGATTCAACAACTTTAGAGCATTCTCCTTTCTCTTCATGTTCATAACCCAAGCCTACAAATGGTTGTGTTCATACAACCTCCAATGGCTGGGTGACTCCTTGACCATTAATGCCAAGTCCACCTCCTCTATACCCCATCTTCGTGAGGATCTTCATGCTAACAGTAGTTTCATATTGAGAGAAAAAAGAACATGAAGAAACATCATATACCTCAGTTTGAGATGCAACATCCATCTTCTCAACCTTCTGCAACTTAGCCAATAACTCTTCCTTGTCTCGTAGCATTTCTTGAAGCTCCTGCTTCTCCTCTTCAGCTACTTGCAAAAGTCTTCTCAATTCTGCATTGTCAGCTTGAATGTTGTCATTGATCTCTTGCAACTCTTGCATTCTTTCAGTGTGCTTCGCTCCTCTGCCCATCCTACAAAGCAGTCACCTGCTCTGATACCACTTGATCCGTAAACAGGTCGAGTACTACTCTCCCAAATGTTTACAATGTGAGGATCTTTAAATTGACTATGGCTTATACATGTTTTATTGAGCATATTAGTTCATTTATCATAATGCATTACAAGCATAAACATAATACAAATGAACATTAAGTAGTATAAAACACATGAAGGCAAATAAGAGAGAGACAACCAATGTTGATAACGGAGTTCACCCCTCCACCTCTGGGGCTACGTCTCCGGACCTGCTCCAACTAGAATGCAGATCTTCTATATTCCTTCTTCAAACTGAGCTCTCAAAGCTTTCTTACATTCAAGGACTATGGCTCTTCATTAGCTCAACACTATGGCTTTCAATAGCTAAGCACTCTCTCCTTTCTTTCTCTTCTCTTTAACATGGCTCACATAAGGAATATATATAGTTTTTCCTTACTCACTCTCCAACTAAGAGCATTAATTACAAGATCCACAATTGTAGGATATGATTACAAAGAAGGAAAAACAAGATCCTTAAAAGTAGGATCTTCAACCATCTTAGGCTTAAAAATGGAAAAGTCTCAAAACCTCCCAAAGACTTTCCAATCATGCCCTTGATCCTCTCAACCTATAATTGATAAAAATGGCAAATTGGTCTGAGGTGGTTTCTCACATGAAAACCAATTTCCATAATTAATAAATGAATAATATGTGAGACAAATTTTCTCTCACAAATATTAATCATTTTAATTACAAGTGAATAATAATAATGCATGAGTTATCAAAGCTCATAAAATGCATAATTAAATGCATGAGCACTTCATAAATCATTAATCAAACTAATATGAAAAATGCATGAAGTATTTTTCCCACAAATGAATAATTAAATGCGTGAGAAATAAAACTCAAGAAAGCATCACTTAAACACTTTTGTCGCCACCTAACACGGCGCTAAGTTCTTTCACATACGAAGATCCATTCGGATCAGCTGGTGCCTGTGCAGGCATATGAGGGACCTGTTGAAAGGTCTCCATCCATGCCCAACTATAGAAAAGGGGTTTGGGTTCCTCATGAAAGAGAATCATTTTTTCATTTATTTGTTTGTTCTGTTTTGACCAAGTCGAGCATAGAGCCATGATCGTTCTTCTTCTAGAGGATTGAGGGTCCTTGGTGAGATGTGAGAAGGGGGGTAGGTGAATTTTTTTTTTATGGATGTAAATCATTCTAACTCGCTATTGTTGGGGGAAGACCCATGGAAATGGATACAAGTACTTCTGTTACTGAGCCATTGAAGGGGAACCTTCCAATCAACAAAGGGAATGAAGAATAATGGTTGTTTATTCAAGTATGAGACAAGTTGGAGGGAACGAGGATTGACATAGTTTATATTGGGTAGAAAATAAAGAGGATGGAATGTAGCCAATAAAATGGTAACATCCTGATAGTCAGCGTAACCCCGGAAGCGTTGAAAATGGATTTTATCGAGCAAACTGGAAATAGAAATGGAAGGACCATTTACTAGGTAGATCCATGAAAGGGGAGTGGGAAATCCTAGATAAAGTCGAAGGATGTGGAAAATTATTCGAGAGAGAGCATCGAAGGGAGGATATATATAGAGGATAGATGGTGGGGAATGTGAGGAAGGAGGGAAAAAACACCTTAATTAAGGGAATGGATTGAAGGACACATAGGAAGTGATGGTAAAATGAGACCATCAAGGATATGGATATTCTGGATCGAACCTACTAGAGAGGGTTATTGGAGAATGGGGTGTTACACTTTAGTGAGTACTTATGGCATGGGTGAACTGCCGAGCTTGGATCACTTTTTCCTTTCAATGATTTTAATCACTAGGAGACTCTTCAAAGACCCTCATGAATTGTCATACCAAACATGTACCTTGTAGAGATGTTAGATCAATAGTTGGATACGGAGATATGAAAATATGTTGGAATTATCATGCACCCTTGTCGATATGATTGATTTATGTTAAGGCAATATTGTCCAAAAATGTAATGTATGCTAACTATAGTAGATGATACTTGTTGTAAACCCTATGCTAAGCCTAATCTATATATTGAAAAGATAGAATAAAGTTAAATTGTGGTTGTCCCCTGAGGGTTGTAGTATACCTTTAACCTACTCCCATTAATAAGACCCTGGAGTGGTTTTCCTTTTAAATTTTTCAACTTGGAAGAACTTTCTTTAGTGATGTAGACTAGCTGAAATAGACCCATCCACTGCATGTGTAACTTACAAGTATTGTATAAATATTTGTTGTCATATAATAAAACAAAATATCCTAGATGAAGGATTTTCTAAAGCATGTTATGGTCATCATAAGCCTTATGTCTGTCCTTCTCAACCATCTAGACAAAGTCTTCCATTATGTAGTCTTCCTCAAGTTCCATAAGATCATAAAGCCTATGTTGGAGGGCCTGATCATCTATTATTTGAGCTGCAAGGGAGACCCTGAGGATTGGGACAAAAAATTATAGTGGTATGATCACTTCTTTGTTGTAGACTAGTCAAAATGGTGTGTACTTCGTCAACATTTTTCATGTAGTTCGATAATCCCATAGGATGATGGGGATGTGTTGGTCTCGGTCATCGCACAACAAATTAAACACTTTCGAAAGAGAATGTTCTAAATTTGTTTTGAAGGCTTCCACTATGTCATTGGCTTGTGGGTGACAAGCGATACTCTTTTAATGATGGGCTATGAATTCTTAGGTAAGATGTTGAATAGTGTCATTCACAAAGTGTGACCCCTAATCACTCATCGACACCTTTGGACAGCTGAAGCGGACTATGATGTTTTGAAAAATAAAGTGCGTTGTTTTTTCTATCGTACAATCCTTGACTAGTGTTTCCTCCGCTCACCTGGTGAGTTATTTGGTGGCATTGATGATTTAGCATTCCCCTGTGCGACGTGCAAGAGGATTGATGGGCCCAAGAAAGTATATTACCCACTTTTCAAAGGGATCAAGTGAAATCATCGGGAACAATGGGAGCTGATATTTGCGACAAGGATTTCCCACACATTGATATATGTTGCAATGTTTGCAGTAGTATTTAGAGTCTATGGAGAGAGAGAGAGAGAGAGAGAGAGAGACCAAATCCATATGCATAGGACCTTACGTGTGGTAACCTTACCAACATTGTGGCCTCCAACAAAATCTTCATGTGATTCATAGAGGAGGGAGTTTCATTCACATTCTAAAGCACATTATCGTAGGATTCCATCTGTGCCCAACTTATACAATTGTCCAACAATCAACATTGTGGGTCACTAGTTTTCTTCATTGCACATGAGTATATTTAGAAGGATCTTGGAAAGTGGTGTGAAGTTCCACTATTTATACCAAATGATTAGGTACATATTCAATATGGAAGAGATGTGCATTTGGGAGTTCATCATCGAGGTTTGTAACATGTTCCCCAGTTTGAATCTGTGACAAATTATCTAGTCCAACATTATGTTTTTTAGGATTAAGCACAACCTTGAAGTGAAATTCTTGAAAAAAAAGAAACCATCGATAGATTTGACTACCCAATGCTAGTTTTTTGGTTAAATACTTAAGGGAAAAAAGATCAATGAGTAATTTTAAAGAGGACCCCAATAAGTAGTGGTGACATTTTTTCAAGGCATATACCATGGATTTTTGCAGTAATAGCATTGTATGCTTGATTTCTCATTTGATCTTCTCCCTCTGCCTCTTTGAGGTTGGAAATTCTGATGTTGATTTTGTTGTTGTTGTCTTTGACCTTGGAAATTTTTAATCGGATATTGTTGTCTATTACCTCCACTAGAGTGAAGGTTACATTGATTGCTCCCTCTTCCTTGGTGACCTCTGCTTCTTCCTCTGCCTCTCCCTCTACTGAAGGAGAATTGAGTTTTGAAAGAATTGGAGATTGACTCATCTATGAGTTGCAATCTAGTCTCATGTGTCACTAGAGAAACAATTGATTCATCTGTTGAAAATCTTGACAGATTCTTGGATTCAAGGATTGCTGTTACAACCATTTCAAATTTCTTTGGTAAAATTCTGAGAATTTTCTCAACAATGCGTTGATCAGTGATGGTTTCACCATTCAATCTGATCTGGTTCACGATGCCCATGAATCTGGTCATGAACTGATCCACATTTTCGGACTCTGTCATCCTTAGACTCTCAAATTGCGTCCTCAAGGTCTGTAGTTTAACTGTTTTGACCCTGTTATTTCCTTGGTAGGAATATTTAAGGATGTCCCAGGCCTATTTTTAAGTACCAGCACCTGTGATTTTTGAGAAAATTGAATCATCCACAAAATTTTGAATCCAAAATTTCGCTTTATTTTCTTTGTTCCTTAGTGTTTCCTGAGCAATTCTCTGCGGATTTGTCATGGAAGAAAGGGTGGCTGGATCTGGTTCCACATATCCAAGATCCACTGGTTCCCAACACTCTTGTGCTTGAAAGAAGGATCTCATCCAAAGAGACCAAAACTCATAGTTCTTTCCCAGAAGAATCGGACCCTGAGTTGGTCCTAAATTGCTAGAGGACATTTTTTTTTTTGAAAAAAAAATCTAAGAAAAAATAGAGGGAAATTTTGTATTTACCTCCGATCGCCGAAACGTTGATTTGCCGATGGCTGAAGGGATCTTATCAGCCTTGAGTTTGGCCTTAGTCATCGTGCAATGTGACCATGTGCCTTATGTTAAAGTGCTATGGGATTTTCTGGTTCTTTGTTTTTCAATTTGCCGAAATGCGAAAGTTGCCTTTGGACAATTTAACAGTCTAGATCTTCTTGTGATCCGACAGTCCAGATCTTATTGGGATATCGTCAATCGGGACTTCGTGGACCCTGATGATGAGCTCTTCTGACTCCTTGATTCCCCGATCTCCGATTTGCTGATGGCACTTTCCTTTCGGGACTTTCTCGATTCCTTTGATCTCTGCCACGAGTCCCAACAGATGGATGGCTCAAGTCTGCTTCGGGGGTTTCACCGTGGAGATTCCCGATCCCTCGTTTTGACGAGATGACGTCAGCTGGGCCCAAAAATGGATATTTCCTCCTATCCATATTTTGGACTTCGCAGTTCTGAAATGCTCGTGTTTCTTTTCCTCAAGATTCATGATTTACCGAATCCCGATATGCTAATGGCCCTTTCCTTTTCGGGACTTTTCCAGTCCTTGGATTTACACCATGCATCCCCACAAGATGGATGGTCCTGATTCAACCTCTGGATATCGGGACTTGCGATGCTCTGTTTACATAACTTCTCTGTCAACTTGAAACCCAGAATGCCGAAACGCCGATGGTTTCCTTGATGTCCGCCATGTGTCCAAACAAATGGACAGCTGAGATCTTATCGCTATTTCATAAATCATGATTTCACGAGTTTAGAACTCTTGTTGCGATGGTCTTTCAAAACTGCAAACTCTGATATGTTGATTTGATGGCACTTGGATCTTCTACCACCTGTCCTCTGAGATGGATGGCTCACAAGTCCTCTCAGGATTTCGTGATATCACGTATCGGAGTTTTGGAGTGCAATCACCTTTTCTCGTCCAACTCCTGATCCCCGATTTTGCGATGGGATAAGATCGACGGCTCATGATCTATCTCAATCCAATGGTCTAGAATGACTTGTGATTTCATGATTCGCGAATTCTCATGACAGTCTTCTGACCTTTACACCTTGCGAGTCAATGAAATTCCGCGATCTTGCCACCTGTCTCTTGATGGACGGTCCAGATGACGTCGAGACTTCACAGGTCAAAAATTCCTTGGCACTGCAGAGGATTAAACCTCATGCACTTTCTTGCGGATCCAATGGCTTTCGATCCTTTATGCAAGATTTGATGTCTGAAATTCTTTTTCCTTTTCCACGCTCTCCTCATCCCTTCTGAACTATTTTCCCGCTCTGGATCCATTCGCAGGGCGAATCTTATGGCCTCAATGGCTGTTCTTTGCACAGTAGACGCGATCTTTGTTGAATTTGAGGGAATTTTCCGTAAATATTTAAACGATTGTGCCTTCTGTAGGAATCTTTAGCGAATTTGAATGAATTCTTTGAATTCTTCAAGAGTTCTTTCCTCCTGCAGCTCTTCTTCGTAAATATTTGATGATTCTTGAAAATTACAAGAATCTTTAAAGTTTCTTCTTTTGCACTCTCTTTTTCCTCGTTCTTTCAAGCGTTGTGCGCTATGCCTTGTCCTGTGAGCTTCTTACGCTAATCTTTGAACATATGAGCGGACAACTTCCTCATGGAAGTTTCCTACGAGAATATTTCGAGAGTATGACAAACAACTCTCCAAGCCTTGTGAAAAGTCTGTGTCAAATGCTTCTCGAGATCCGTGAAGCTCTGAGCTATGAGGATTGTGTTGCTCTCCAGACTATGTGAAGAGGCTTACTACTGAAGCTCTGATACCATGATAAATTGTGAAGCAAAGAGAAATGCAGAGAGAAAAGAATAGAACAATATATTCAAAATGTATGAAGAAGTACTTAAGAAGTTACAATGCAATGGGAGATGGTTGGGCTAAATAGGCTCAAGAAAATCAAGAATAGAAAGTACAATTGTCAAGTACAGCTGGCAGTGTATAGTCAGACTGTTGAGGTTACATTTTATTTAACACTCCCTCTTAAACACAACAGTTACAAACATCAGCACTGACTATGCCTAAGTGTTGTCTCTGAAAATCAAAAACTGACTTTCCTAGTGGCTTTGTAAAGATATCAGCAAGTTGATCTTGAGAACCACAAAATTGTGGTGCAATATCACCATTATTGACTAGCTCGCGTATGAAATGAAAACGAGTGTCAATGTGTTTTCTTTTCTTGTGAAACACATGATTTTTGGATAAAGCAATTGCTAAAGTATTGTCACAGAAAATAGGAGTTGGATCCTTTTTTGTATGTGACATATCTTTCAATATTCTTCTTAGCCAGATAGCTTGACAAGAAGCTGAGGTAGCAGCGACATACTCTACCTCTACAGAAGATATTGAAACAATTGGTTGCTTCTTTGATGCCCATGAGATTAGGTTCGTGCCCAGTTGAAAAACATGTCCAGATGTGCTTTTCCTATCATCTAGGCTGCCTGCAAAATCATTGTCTATGTAACCAAAAAGTTGATTACTATCAGATTTAGTGTACCATAAGACAAAATTGAGAGTTCTTGCTACATATCTCAAAATTTGTTTTTCCATTTCCCAATGAGAATCTTTGGGAGATTACATGAATTTGGAAACAAGGCTAGCTGCATACATAATGTTAGGCCTAGTTTCTCTAAGATACAACAAATTGCCTACTAAACGTTTGTATAAAGTAGAGTCCACTATAGGACCTTCATCATTCTTACTCAACTTTGTGCCTAGTGGTATGGGGGTTTTTGCTGGATTGCATCCTTCCATGTGAAATCTTTTGATGATGTCTGTTGCATACTTTTGCTGACAGACAAAAGTGACTTTTTTTGATTGATGAACCTCAATCCCTAAAAGATATTTCATTATGACAAGATTTGTCATCTCAAACTCAGATTGCATGGCATGTTTAAAATTTGTTAACTCAAGATTTACTGTGTAGATCATGTCATCAACATATAAACATACAATCAAAATTTTACCATGTTGATCTGTTTTGGTGTAAAGAGTTGGCTCATTTTGGCTTCTACTGAAACCAATTTTGATCAGATAAGTGTCAATTCTGTTGTACCAAGCTCTTGGAGCTTGCTTTAAGCCATGCAAGGCTTTCTTCAACCGATATACTTTGGCTGGCTTCCCTTGGAATTCAAATCCAGGTGGCTGATCGACATAAACTTCTTCTTTTAAGAAACCATTTAGGAATGTTGACTTGACATCCATCTGGTATACTTGCCATTTGTGTTGGGCTGCTATGGCCAATAGAGTTATTACAGTGTCTAGTCTTGCTACTGGAGCAAAATTTTGACCATAATCAGTACCTAGATGTTGTGAGAATCCTTTGGTAACAAGTCTTGCCTTGTGTTTTTCAATCTACCCTTTTTCATTGAGTTTAGTTTTGTAAACCCACTTGACACCAATGCTCTTCTTATGAGTTGGCAAATCAACAAGATCCCATGTCTTGTTCTTCTCAATGGAGTCAATTTCTTGGTTCATGGCTTGAACCCAATGTGGCTCCTTAGCTGTTTCCTTAAAGGATGTAGGTTGACATGACATTAAAGCAAAAGGGTTGTGTTGCTCAAAGTCATCCAACTGCTGATGGATTTCTCTCAAACTTTGAGTTCTTTGATTGTGTGGTTCAGAGAATGATTCTCTGCTGGAAGTTGAGTTATCCTGAGAATTTTTAGGTTGTATTTGTACCTGCAATCTTGGAAGAATAGTTTGAGGTACTTGCTGTTCTAAATTTTCTGCATTTTCATAACTTGGTAGCAACGGATTTTGACTGTCCATTTGCTGATTTTCTGAATCATTCCAGAATTGATTTTCCAAAAATTTTACATCTCTGCTGAGAATTAATTTCTTGGTGATTGGATTGTAAAGCCTGTAAGCTTTAGATGTTTCACTATATCCAGTGAAAATACATTTCTCACTTCTGTCATCGAGTTTCTTCCTTAATTCAGAAGGTATATGAGCATATGCTATGAATCTGAATGTCCTTAGATGCGCTACATTGAGATTTGTCCCACTCCATGCTTCTTGGGGGAATTTTATCTTTAGATTGGTGGTTGGTGATCTATTCAAGAGATAAATTGAGCATGCTTCTGCTTCAGCCCAAAACCTATTTGACAGACTTTTCTCTTTAAGAAGTGTTCTTGCCATATTCATTATTGTCTAATTTTTTCTTTCAGCCACTCCATTCTGTTGTGAAGTATACTTGGTTGTTGTTTGCATGATAATGCCTTGTGATTTGTAGAAATTTGCAAATTCTCTGGAGTTGTATTCTCCTCCTCCATCAGACCTGAGTGCTTTGATGTATTTTCCACTCTGTTTTTCAGCTTCTGCCTTGAATTCTTTGAATTTTTCAAAAGTTTCAGACTTGTGTCTGAGAAAATAGATCCATATTTTTCTGCTGAAATCATCAATAAACGTTAGAAAGTAAAAACTACCACCTATTGACTTTGTTTGCATTGGTCCACATAGGTCAGTGTGAACAATTTCAAGATGTTGTTTGGCTTTGTTATCGTTTAGTTTGTAGTCTAGGTCAGATAGCTGAAAGGTAAGGATCAAATTGGTGTAACAGGAGCTTCACCACCCACTGTCACCTCGATGGGGGCTCTTTCTATTTAGGGTGGCTAAACCCAAGGGAGACGTCCCTACTAATCTGGGGTGTTGAAAGGAAAAGGGTCAAGGGATTAAGGCTCAAAAGATTAAAGTAGGTTCTCCCTTCACAAATTATCACCAAGAAGATAGTCACAATGAAGAAATACCACAGAGGAGGCACCTGTTTGCGAGACAAGGCAACAATAAAACTAATACGTGCAAGTAGTGGTTAGTACTTCATAGATTAAGGACTATCAACATTAAATATACATGAGCATAATTAGCAGTAATTATTGATGAAGTCAATGATTGCAAAAATGACTATGGCTTATAATATTACTTCTCAATAAACACTAGAAATGATATAACATTCAATGTACATAATCAATCCTTGAATTAACACAACGCATTAAATATCATTAAATGCTCACATACAAAGGTTGCTATGTCACCATGCTAGAGGTGACGTCAACCTTGTTCTAGGGTTAGTTTTATAGACAAGGAGATCAACGTTTTGCAAATGGACCAATGAAAATTATCAACACATCAATGTCTATTGCTAGATGACTAAGCCACAACGTTTTCCATTAACCAAGGGTTCAAACTAGGCATGACGTCATCATTGATCTAGGATTAGTGAGACGTTAGGGTTAGTTAGGGTTTCAAATTTAAGAGGTTTAAAAGTGTTGTTTTGACAAAAGAAGCTCAACATTGATAAGTTAGACTAGTTCCTTAGGGTATTATGCAGTCAAGAAGAAAGGGCTAGGTCTCCAGAGAATCTAAATCTAAGGACGGGAGAGTTAGGCTCTATGGTGCTGCAATGGCAAGGCCCTAGAATCAAAACCCTAAGGGGAGGAGGCTCATTCTGGTGTTGCTTAAGCAAGGCCTCATGCTCCTCCCTCTTTCCTTAAAAATCCTTGGCAAAACGGCTAGCTTCAAAACATAAATCTAAGGGTGAAGAGTGTTGCAAGAGCAAGGCC
>ML776631.1:637950-697639 GCA_009831015.1 Picea engelmannii | reverse complement strand
AAGAGAGTGAGTTGTGTTCTATAAAAATGAGAGGCAACGTCCTCTATTTATATCATCTTAGTGACCTTTAATTACAAAATAGGTCATTTAAAACAACCGACAAGGCTGACTAACAATATTACACTGATTGTCACATTAAATGCTAAAAATGTCACAATATGAGCTCAAAAGGGAGACGTCAGGCCCCTCTGAGGGAGACGTTGGCCCTTTTTGGGCAAGATCAACATCCAGGAAGTAGAACATTGGCTCCTCTGGGGCTTCTCCAAGCTGGCACATGTGCCAAATGACCCCAACGCACTGCCACATGCTCCAGAAAATGTCCAACTGCCTTAGGTGACGTCCTGTCCATCAAAAGCAATCGTCCCATCTGCAGTGGGCGATCCCCCCTAGGTCGGGCTCTGCTATGGTCTCCTGGTGGAATGTCCTTCTGTCTTCTTCATGAAATGGCTCATCACAACATTTTCCTACCTCTACCATCCCAACAACCATCTGATGGGATCTTCAGCCCCATGGAGATCTGAACTAATCATATCCCCATGTGTACCGGTCCACTGGTACCTGTCTATCGGGTATGATCCTGCACATCAAAGACTACGCCCTCCATGGGCTCATCAGTCCTCAGGATCACAACAATGTCAGTCATATTTCATCATTAAATTTATGAAATACATGCATGAAATCCCTATCATATCATCTAAGATCTCAAAGGCATTACACAGATCTACTATACAAAGCTGAAGAAGACCAACAGAATAACCTATTGGGATAATACGCACGAGAGAAGGAAAGTTTACTCAGAAGATCATTCAAGCCATGTTTTATGAGGTGATATGGTCTAGGGATGTCCATTCACAGTAAGAACATGGGCAGGTGTTGTCTGTGGGTGCCTTTGTAGGAGGCGAGATGTACCCGTCATGGATGCATTTTTTCCAAGCCCTTTATTGCCTTTATTTTTTTTATTTATTGCTTTTCTTTCTTTTTTAATTCAAGGTATGACCAAAGGAAACTGCCTTGGTGTGGTGACCAGAGCTGACAGTATTACCCACTGGTATCTTCATAGAAATGATAAGGCTGGCTCGTGATGACACCCCCTTTCCCTTGGCCATGTAACCAAAGGTCACTGCCCTGGCGTGGTGACCAGATAGTGGCAATGTCATACTGTTGGATACCTATGAAAATAATGGGCTAGCTCATGATGAGACATCCCATCCTCTTGGTTAGGTCTTGTTTTATTATTTTTCTTAGGGTCCCTTTAGTTTTTTTATCGAGAGGATTTTTACTGCCTTCTCGGGGATCCCTGGGCGAAGCATCTCTAGGTTTTATTTCCTATGGATTTTATCTTTTACCAGCTGCTTTTACCCCCTGGGCCTTTAGCCCCTTCTTCCCACAAGACAAAGTGTAACCCTCAAAAGGTCATTGTAATGGCTGGACTAGAGGAATGGGATATATGTGCGGGAGATAAGATGAAAAATGATAGAATGGTGGGAGCGGACGATGGCTCTGCAAATCCCCTTTGGTGGCTAACCAAAACCCATGAATATAAGATTTCTAAGTCACCCCATAAATCACCCCAACAATGGTCAAGTGGATTAGTGTAATATCCAAGCAGTTATCAGAAATGACAGGAACTTAATGCATATATAAGAAGGTTATAACAATCAAACATGACACATAGCATGATACCTTGGACCAATTACCTCATGGAGCAAGATTCCTCTCCGATGCAAGTCTAAGCTAATGGTGATGGAAGCTACTACTGCTGACAGGACAAATATAGTGAAGAAGAAGAAGGATGGGCCCTCCAGGGCCATGCTCAGGTCAATCCTGCTCTCAGTACTTCATGTCTAGGACCTGTGGGCCTCGAGACATGATCTCCTAGTTATCCCTAGATATAGGGGATAACATTTGGCTCCAACTCCGGGACATGTGCGAACCGTAGAGCGCATGAGAACCTCAACAATCTCTAGCATAAGCCTCTAGACCTGCTCACACTTGACAAGAAAGCATCAGCGACAAAAGGTGGGGTGGTATTGCCACCCCGCAAAACAATACATGTATACATATGAGATAAAACAATCAAGATGCATATATAAAGGAAACAAACAATAAATGTAGATGGTATAATACACGAAAATGCCTACCTACTCATACTTACCTATACCTTCATGTGTTCGGATGATAGTAATGCTTGATATGTAAAGCGTTCACTGGCAACTTCAGAATCTCTCCTTCCATTGTCTCTAAGTTGAAGGAATTTGTACCTGCAAAACTCTTGATCTTGTAAGGGCCTCCCCATAAGCTGTCAAATTTTTTGTGCATGCCAGGCTTTTCTTTTCTTTTATCCCACAGCAGGACAAGATCTCCTTTAGTGAAACTTCTTTCTTTGTCTTTTTTATCAAAAGTGTTTTTTATCTTCTCTTGGTTCCTTGTCATTTGACCCAGGGCATTTCTCCGAGTTTCATCCAATTCTATCAACTGATTTATTCTCCCTTGGATTGCTTCTGCGTCTGTATCATATTGTTGTGCGAATCGGAGGGTAGGAATTTGGAGGTTCACAGGGAGTTTTGCTTCAAGTCCATATACCAACTCAAAAGGGGTTTTCCCTATAGAAGTTTTTGTTGTTATTCGATCTACCCACACTGCATACTTTATTTTACTATCCCATGATTTCTTATTTTCTCCGACAACATTTTTCAAGATATTCATGAGATTCTTGTTGGTTGATTCTGCTAGTCCATTCCCCTGTGGGTAATAGTTTGAGGAATGATATAGGGTAATGCCTTACCTGAAACAAAACTCTACCAGAGCATAGGAACTGAAAGCTTTGGCATTATCCGTAGTGATCTTGGAAGGTACCCCAAACCTTGTTATAATCCAATCTTCTAAAAAGTTCACGACAACCTCTTTGGTGGCTTTCTTTGTAGGAATTGATTCAACCCATCTGGTGAAATCGTCTGTAGCTGTCAGGATCCATCAATATCCATTACTAGAATTATCCTTGAACTCACCAATGAAGTCCAAGCCCCACTACTGAAATGGTGCTTCTACTACTACTGGTTTCAAAGGCTGGGCTGGGAGCTTTGGTTTGTCAGTGAAGTATTGGCAAGGTTGGCATGACCGTACGTGTTGATAAGTATCTAAAAAAAGTGTCGGCCAATAATAACTAGCCCTCAAAATCTTGTGGGCAGTAGTGCACGCAGCAAAATGTCCACTGCAGTACCCAAAATGTAATTCCTCCAAGATTTTCTTTGCTTCATCCTTGTTCACACATTGGAGTATAATGCCATCGAGATTCTTCCAGCCAAGTCCGTCTTCATTCAGGCAGTACTTCATATCCTTCAACATTAACGCTCTCCTCTTGTAATCTACCAGGTGATCAGGACAAGACAAGTTCTTCAAATAATAAACTATGTCAGAATACCACTCACCATGTTCTAGCTCACTGACTATGACATTCACCAGCTCATTTTCACCCATCTGTATGGCTTCCTGATTGCTTTCAGTAAGCATTTGGGCCAAACCTTGTCCCTTTATTATCTTGGTGGGTTTTATCTCTAATTCATACTCTTGGATCTTTGAAACCCACTTTCCTCGGGTGCCCATACAGTCTTGTTGTGACAAAACATCCTTCACGGCTGGATACGGGACATAAGCCTTGATTTTATTATAGCCGACATAATTTCTAAAGTGCTTGAGGGATTTAACCAAAGCATAAGCCTGCTTTTCTTTGATGGTGTAGTTCAATTCTGAATCTCTCAGGACTTTGCTCATAAAGGCCACAGGATGTTCAAAGTTGTCAGCATCTTTCTACATCAATATACCTATAATAGTGTCCTGGGACACAAATGAGAAAATTATAAAATCCCATGAAAAATCAGGACTGATCAAAATCGGGGCTTGAGAGATGGCGTTTTTGATATCTTCAAAAGATATATCAATCTCATTTCCCCATCTGAAAGCAACATCCTTCCTTAGTAGAGAGCTTAATGGTTTTATCCTTTCGGCAAAATTAGGCATGAATCTGCAGATGAAGTTGATTTTTCCAAGAAAATATTGCAGGGCCTTCTTGTTGACCGGAGGACAAACATCTCTTATGGATTGGACTCTTTCAAGATCAATGGAGACTCCTCCTAGTGAGGCCACATGTACTAATAGTTTTCCTTCGTCAATCCCAAAAACAAACTTATTTGGATTTAGTGAGATGCCATACTTCCTACATCGTTCAAAAACAATCCTGAGGTGGGAGAGATGGTCTTTCCTTTCTTTGGACATGACTGTGAGGTCATCTTGGTAAATTTCTATGATTTTTTGTATGATATCTCTAAAGGCAAAGTCCATTGCTCTCTGAAAGGTGGCACCTACATTCATAAGACCAAATGGCATTCTCAAGTACATAAAAGTTCCCCAAGGCGTAGTAAATGCAGTCTTGAGTTGATCCTCTCTTTTGAGTAAAACTTGGTTATATCCTGAGAATCCATCCAACATTGACATCATTCCTACTCCTGTGACTCGTTGAAGTAGATGTTCCATGTTTGGGAGAGGATAATTATCCTTTAGCGACATCTGGTTGAGGTTGCGGAAATCAACACATAGGCGGATGTCACCATTTTTCTTCTGAACAACTACCAGATTTGACATCCAAGAAGTATACCTAATCGGGGCTATGATACTGGCGTCTACCATCTTTTGAAGTTCCTTTTGTATATGCCTAGCTAACTTTAGGTTGATGTGCCTTAACTTCTGTTGAAAAGGCTTGGCTCCTTCCACCAAGGGTATGGCATGCTGGATAACGTCTCCTCTATAGGCCTTTAATTCATCATAGTTCCAAGCAAAAGTGTCTCTAAATTCCCTAATGAGCTCTAGTATTTCCTTCCTCTCTTTCTCGGTAGTGCCCTTTCCTATATTGACTATCCCCGGGTCCATTTCAGTTCCAATGTTGAATTCCAAAGCTTCCTCAGCTTGCTTGTTGGTTCTTTTCCCCTTGAAAACATCATGTCTGTCAAAAAGATTCTCCAGAGGAATACAAACTTTTGGCAAAGTATTGTTTTGCAGTTTGATGATTTCCAAGTACATAGAATCAGCTAGAAAATTGATTTGTGTATCTGTGAATTCTTTGCTATTCTCCATGAATCTGATAATTTGATCATCATCTTCGAAAACCTGCCAGTGCTCTAGATTGTTGGGGATAGAAGGTCTAAAAAGAACCTCCATTTTGCACTGATCATGAAGAGGTCCTTCGCACGGTTGCAAAGTAGAAGCTGAGACAGCTAGGGCATCCGCCACATGGTTTTCTTCTCGAGTAATGGCTTCAATTGATATCTTTTTGAAGGATTTTGAAAGAGTTTGAGCTACATCTTGATACTTCTTTAACTCCTCATTTTTAGTTGTGAATCTCATTAGAACTTGTGATACAATGAGGTATGAATCACCCTTCACCTCCAGGATTGTGGCTCCTTTGTCGATCACCAGATTGAGTCCCAGAATCAAAGATTCATATTCAGCCACATTGTTAGTGCAATGGAATTCTAGTCTATAAGAATGGTAGAAAATCTCACCTGACGGAGCTGTTAAGACTATTCCGGCACCCGATCCAAAACTTGAGTGCAAGCCATCAAATTCTAATGTCTAGATTCCTTCTATTTCCTCAATTGTGTCCATATCCAATTTTCCTTCTTGAATGAACCAATCATTTAGACCGTTGTTGATGCATAAAAGTTGATCATCTATCTCATCGGGGTTTTCAACTGGTGATCCAACAAATGGTTCATTGTAGATGGTATAATGTCCTCCTTCAGGATGAGGGATGATAGCCCTGGACTGCTCTATGTGAATACTTCTGTTTAAGTGTTCAATAAGATCGTTACACATGATAATCCTGAAATTGTTCACATCATCCACAACAATCACATTTATCAAGAAAGTAGCACTGGGACAAGAGTCAAAAGTTGTTTCAAGATTGTTAATGACTCCCTTCACGAAATTGTCTCTGGTATTATCTCATGAAATTTTTAGGCCCCGTTGTTGCATAAAATCTTCTGTCATTATATTGGCTTTGGCTTCTGGGTGTAGTAGGCAATTGTGGAGGAGAAAATCATTGACTCGGAGGGAGACATAAAAGGGTTTGAATTCACAATTTTTAGCAATTGGGTCTCCCACTTGATGAATACAAAGAGAGAAGTCTTGAATGGGACTTCGCTCTAAGATTTTGTGTGACGCATCCCTATCTTCATCCTTTGGATGGGCCTTCTTCAATGGAGGTTCTTTGGAAGAGATATCACTCTTATGAGAAAGGTTCCATTTCATTTTGGCAGGAGATAATTCAACTTGAAGGATGCTTGGAGGCTCAGGCTCTAGAATGGGTTCATTTCCTAGATCCCGTAGTTCACAATTGATGTTTCTTTGTTCAATAAAGTCATCGAAATCGAGATTTATCTCAAAATGAAAGGCCATATCTTGTGCTTCTTCCAAAGTTGTTGGTGATTGGTCCCTAACTCTGAATTGAAAATTTCCTTCTAAAGAGGACAGGTACTGGTCGATGATAGCTTGTTCTGAACCAACCTTTGACCAGATCTTCTTAAGGACAATATTAAACCTGTTAGTGAAATCTCTTGTACTTTCACAAGGTCCTTTGCAAATATTGTAATGCTGGGAAAAAGAGTCTTGCGAATGTTCTTTATCACACCACCTTACTTTGAAGGATTTTTGCAGCTCTTCAATGTTCTTTATGCTTCCCGTAGGGAGTTTATCAATCCGGCCCTTAGCTTTCCCTGTAAGAGAACTCGCAAAGAGCTTCATAAAAATGTCAGGGTGATCTTGACCATCCAGAAGAAAGTCAAACTGTCACAAAGCTGGGTCCAATTTGAATTTCCAGAAGTTTCCTTTCCTGAAAAGAAAGGTAGCCAGGAGTTTGCATCTGTAGGAAAATCATGTACTCCAACTTGGATATTACTAAAGTCAAAGTAGTTAAAACTCTCTGGGTGAGACCATTTATGAGGGTTTGGATTGATTGGAGGTATAGGGTTTGTTATAGTGGTGGTTTTCATAGTATCAGGATTTGAATACAATTTTCCACTATGAGTCATCATGTTTAAAGGAATTCTCTTTCCAAAAGTGACTTAACAACAGGTGAATTAGTAGGAGGCTTCCTTCTGAAATATAGAGGAGCATTATTGAACCTCCTTTTGGTTTGTGGAGTCACCATATAGTTTACCTAAAAATACCAAAGAATAGGGGGAAAATTTGTAGTGGAGTCGCTAGGTAAGCTTGTAAGAAAATATTTCTGAGGCAAGGCTTACCAAAGGTTTGTCATTGAGGAAGATTGACTCAGTGTTCCCTGGCAACGACGCCAAAATGTTATCGCTCAATCTGTATTCTAGGTCAGATAGCTGAAAGGTAAGGATCTAACTGGCGTAACATGAGCTTCCCCACCCACTGTCACCTCGATGGGGGCTCTTTCTATTTAGGGTGGCTAAACCCAAGGGAGATGTCCCTAGTAATTTGGGGTGTTGAAAGGAAAAGGGTCAAGGGATTAAGGCTCAAAAGATTAAAGTAGGTTCTCCCTTCACAGATTACCGCCAAGAAGATAGTCACAATGAAGAAATACCACAGAGGAGGCACCTATTTGCGAGACAAGGAAACAATAAAACTAATACATGCAAGTAGTGGTTAGCACATCATAGATTAAGGACTATCAACATTAAATATACATGAGCATAATTAGTAGTAATTATTGACAAAGTCAATGATTGAAAAAATGACTATGGATTATAATATTACTTCTCAATAAACACTGGAAATGATATAACACTCAATGTACATAATGAATCCTTGAATTAACACAACGCATTAAATATCATTAAATGCTCACATATAAAGGTTGTTATGTCACTATGCTAGAGGTGACGTCAGCCTTGTTCTAGGGTTAGTTTTATAGACAAAGAGATCAAGGTTTTGCAAATGGACCAATAAAAATTATCAACACATCAATGTCTATTGCTAGATGACTAAGCCACAACGTTTTCCATTAACCAAGGGTTCAAACTAGGCATGACATCATCATTGATCTATGTTTAGTGAGACATTAGGGTTAGTTAGGGTTTCAAATTTAAGAGGTTTGAAAGTGTTGTTTTGACACAAGAAACTCAATGTTGAAGAGTTAGACTAGTGCCTTAGTGTATTATGGAGTCAAGAAGCAAGGGCTAGGTCTAGGGAGAATCTAAATCAAAGGATGGGAGAGTTAGGCTCTATGGTGCTGCAATGGCAAGGCCCTAGAGTCAAAACCCTAAGGGGAGGAGGCTCCTTCCGATGTTGCTTAAGCAAGGCCTCATGCTCCTCCCTCTTTACTTAAAAATCCTTGGCAAAACGACTAGCTTCAAAACATAAATCTAAGGGTGAAGAGTGTTGCAAGAGAAAGGCCCTTCAAACCCTAAAAGTCAAAACCCTAGGTGTAAATTTAATTAGGCCTAAAACGTCTTCTTTCTTCAACTTATGTTCAAAAGCTAACTCAGAAAAAGGGGAATTAGTGTAGCAACGGCTAGGCTATATTCTCCTTAATCAATGGCTAAAACAAGTTTCCTATCATGGGGACATATAGCAAGGACCTACTTGTGTGCTTGCTACCTAGGGTTTCAATGATTAAGCAAAATAATAACAATGTAACAATAAATGCAAGAGATTTAACCTACAACCATTCATTTAAGAAGTTTTGCATGAGAAATACACTTACAAATCAATGAAGAGCTTATCAGACCCTAGTTGTAAACCTTCCAATGATAGAAAACACCATAAAAATGCAAAGAATGATCCTCCACAAGAGTAGCGCTTCACTTCCAAGAGAAAAATACCAAGACAAAAGACTAAGAATGATTCTCTCACAAGAGAGTGAGTTGTGTTCTATAAAATGAGAGGCAACATCCTCTATTTATATCATCCTAATGACCTTTAATTACAAAATAGGTCATTTAAAAAAACCGACAAGGCTGACTAACAATATTACACTGTTTTTCACATTAAATGCTAAAAATGTCACAATATGAGCTCAAAAGGGAGACATCAGGCCCCTCTGAGGGAGACGTTGGCCCTTTTTGGGCAAGATCAACATCTAGGAAGCAGAACGTTGGCCCCGCTGGGGATTCTCCAAGCTTCCACACATGCCAAATGACCCCAGCACACTGCCACACACTCCAGAAAACGTCCAACTGCCTCAGGTGACATCCTGTCCATCAAAAGAAATCATCCCATCTGCAGTGGCTGATCCGCCCTAGGCCGGGCTCTGCTGTGGTGTCCTGGTGGAACGTCCTTCTATATTCTTCATGCAATGGCTCATCACAACATTATCCTACCTCTACCATCCCAGCAACCATCTGATGGGCTCTTCAGCCCCATGGAGGTCCAAACTAATCATATCCCCATGTATACCGGTCCACTGGTACCTTTTTGTCGGGTATGATCTTGCACATCAAAGAATACGCCCTCCATGGGATCATCAGTCCTTAGGATCACAACAATGTCAGTCATATTTCATCATTAAATTTATCAAATACATGCATGAAATCCCTATCATATCATCTAAGAGCTCAAAGACATTACACAGATCTACTATACAAAGATGAAGAAGACCAATAGAATAACCTATTGGGCTAATGCCCACAAGAGAAGGAAAGTTTCCTTAGAAGGTCATTCAAGCCATGTTTTATGAGGTGATATGGTCTAGGGATGTCCAGTCACAGTAAGACCAAGGGAAGGTGTTGTCTGCGGGTGCCTTTGTAGGAGGCGAGTTGTACCCATCATGGATGCATTTTTTCCAAGCCCTTTATTGCCTTTCTTTTATTTATTTATTGCTTTTCTTTCTTTTTTACTTCAAGGTCTGACCAGAGGACACTGCCTTGTCATGGTGACCAAAGATGACAGTGTTACCCACTCGTATCTTCACAGAAATGATAAGGTTGGATCGCGATGAGACCCCCTTTCCCTTGGCCATGCAACCAAAGGTCATTGCCCTGGCGTGGTGACCAGATAGTGGTAATGTCATACTGCTGGATACCTATGAACATAATGGGCTGGCTCGTGATGAGACCTCCCATCCTCTTGGTTAGGTCTTGTTTTATTATTTTTCTTAGGGTCCCTTTAGTTTTTTTATCGAGAGGCTTTTTACTGCCTTCTCGGAGATCCCTAGGCGAAGCATCTCTAGGTTTTATTTCCTATGGCTTTTATCTTTTACAAGCTTCTTTTACCCCCTGGGCCTTTAGCCCCTTCTTCCCACAAGACAAAGTGTAACCCTCAAAAGGTCATCCTAATGGCCAAACTAGGGGAATGGCATAGATGTGTGGGAGATAAGATGAAAAATGATAGAATGGTGGGAGCGGACGATGGCTCTGCAAATCCCCTTTGGTGGCTAACCAAAACCCATGAATATAAGCTTGCTAAGTCACCCCATCAATCACCCCAACAATGGTCAAGTGGATTAGTGTAATATCCAAGCAGTTATCAGAAATGACAAGAACCTAATGCATATATAAGAAGGTTATAGTGATCAAACATGACACATAGCATGATACTTTGGACCAATTACCTCATGGAGCAAGAGTCCTCTTCAATGCAAGTCCAAGCTGATGGTGATGGAAGCTGTTGCTGCCGACAGGACAAATCTAGCGAAGAAGAAGAAGGATGGGCCCTCCAAGGCCATGCTCAGGTCAATATTTCTCTCAGTACTTCATGTCTAGGACCTGTGGGCCTCAAGACATGATCTCCTAGTTATCCCTAGATATCGGGGATAACAGGCTTGATTGGAAGATTGTGGAAAACTAGTTCTCTTATGTTTTCCAAGTATGCAAGACTCACATGGGGGAATTTTCTCTTTAAAGATAGGAAGACCTTTGACCATGGAGTTCTTTTGAAGAATACTTAGACTCTGAAATGGTAGATTTCCAAATCTTGTATGCCAGACCATAGTTTCATTCAAGGTAGATGCACTTTGTGCATATGGTTGAATCAAATTTGCAGTTTTGAGGGTAAGGGGAAACATCCTATTTGGAGTCATATGGATTTCAGAAATCAATTTTATATTGGGGTATTTGTCATATATTTTGCAAGATGCTCCCTCAAAAAGTACCTTATAGCCATGTTCAATTAACTTTCCTACACTTAACATATTATGTTTCAGATCTGGAACATGATAGACATTGTTTATGTCTTTCTTTACATTCTGTTTAGTAAGAATAGGAACAATTCCTTTTCCTTGAACTTTGACTAAATAATCATTTCCAAGTGTAATATCAGATGAGATTGAAGAATCAATGCATGAAAGTAATTCTTTGTTACCTATCATGTGATTGCTGCATCCACTGTCTAGCAACCAGAGATCTTTAGGTTGTTGTTCAGTCTTGTGGCACGAAAGAAACATACCTCTTGAGTTTTCTCCCGTGTGATTTGACACATGTGCTCTACCTGAGAGTTGATCTGCTTGCTTCTTCCTGCATTCAGATTCATAGTGCCCATACTTTTTGTAGTAATATCATTGTATGCTTGATTTCTCATTTGATCTTCTCCCTCTGCCTCTTTGAGGCTGGAAATTCTGATGTTGATTTTGTTGCTGTTGTCTTTGAACTTGGAAATTTTGATTCAGATATTGTTGTCTGTTACCTCCACTGGAGTGAGGGTTACATTGATTGCTCCCTCTTCCTTGGTGACCTCTTCTTCTTCCTCTGCCTCTCCCTCTATTGAAGGAGAATTGAGTTATGAAAGCATTGGAGATTGACTCATCTGTGAGTTGCAATCTAGTCTCATGTGTCACCAGAGAACCAATTAATTCATCTGTTGAAAATCTTGATAGATCCTTTGATTTAAGGATTGTTGTTACAACCATTTCAAATTTCTTTGGTAAAATTTTGAGGATTTTCTCAACAATGCGTTGATCAGTGATGTTTTCACCAGTCAATCTGATCTGGTTCACGATGCCTATGACTCTGGTCATGAACTGATCCACATTTTCGGACTCTATCATCCTTAGAGTCTTGAATTGCGTCCTCAAGGTCTGCAGTTTAACTGTTTTGACCCTGTCATTTCCTTGGTAGGAAGATTTACGGATGTCCCAGGCCTGTTTTGAAGTACCAACGCCTGTGATTTTTGAGAAAATCGAATCATCCACAGAATTTTGAATCCAAAATTTCTCTTTATTTTCTTTGTTCCTCAGTGTTGCCTGAGAAATTCTCTATGGATTTGTCATGGCAGAAAGGGCGGCTGGATCTAGTTCCACATATCCAAGATCCACTGGTTCCCAGCACTCTTGTGCTTGCAAGAAGGATCTCATCCTAAGAGACCAAAACTCATAGTTATTTCCCAGAAGAATCAGACCCTGAGTTGGTCCTAAATTGCTAGACAACATATTATTTTTTTTTGAAAAACAAATATCAGAAAAAATAGAGGGAAATTTCGTATTTACCTCTGATCGCCAAAATGTCGATTTGTCGATGGCCAAAGGGAGCTTATCAGCCTTGAGTTTGGCCTTAGTCACCATGCAATGTGACTATGTGCCTTGTCTTAAAGCACTATGGGATTTTCCGGTTCTTTGTTTTTCAATTTTTCGAAATGCAAAAGTTGCCTTTGGAAAATTTAACGATCCAGATCTTCTTGTGATCTGATGGTCTAGATCTTATTAGGATATCGCGAATCGAGACTTCGTGAACCCTGATGACGAGCTCTTCTAACTCCTCGATTCCCCGATCTCCGATTTGCCGATGGCACTTTCCTTTCGATACTTTCCCGATTCCTTTGATCTCCACAACGTGTCCAACAGATGGACGACTCAAGTCTACTTCGGGGGTTTCACCATGGAGATTCCCGATCCCTCATTTTGATGAGATGACGTCAGCTGGGCCCCAAAACAAAGCTTTCCTCCTATCCAGATTTCAGACTTCGCAGTTTCAAAATGCTCGTGTTTCTTGTCCTCAGGATTCGCGATTTACCAAATCTCGATATGCCGATGGCCCTTTCCTTTTTGGGAATTTTCCTGAGTCCTCGGATTTACACCACGCGTCCCCACAAGATGGATGGTCTTGATTCAACCTCAGGATATCGCGACTTGCGATGCTCCATTGACACAACTTCTCTGTCAACTTGAATCCCCGAATGCCGAAACGCCGACAGTTTCCTCGATGTCCGCCATGTGTCCAAACAAATGGACGGCTGAGATCTTATCGCTATTTCGTGAATTGCGATTTTGTGAGTTTAGAACTCTTGTTGCGATGGTCTTTCAAAATTGCGAACTTCGATATGCCGATTTGACGGCACTTGGATCTTCTGCCACCTATCCTCTGAGATGGACGGCTCACAAGTCCTCTCGGGATTTTGTGATATCACGTATTGGAGTTTTGGAGTGCAATCACCTTTGCTCGTCCAACTCCCGATCCCCGATTTTGCGATGGGATAAGATCGACGACTCACGATCTATCTCGATCCAATGGTCCAGAATGAATCGTGATTTCATGATTCACGAATTCTCACGACAGTCTTCTGACCTTTACACCTTGTGAGTCAGTGAAACGCCATGATCTCACCACCTGTCTCTTGATGGACGGTCCAGATGACGTCGGGACTTCATAGGTCAAAACTTCCTTAGCGCTGCAGAGGATTAAACCTCATGCACTTTCTTGCAGATCCAATGGCCATCGGTCCTTTGCACAAGATCTAACGGCTAAAATTCTTTTTCCTTTTACGCACTCTCCTCATCCCTTTTGAACCAGTTTCCCACTCTAGATCCGTTCGCAGGACGAATCTTATAGCCTCAATGGTTGTTCTTTGTACAATAGACACAATCTTTGCTGATTTTGAGGGAATTTTCCGTAAATCTTTAAATGATTGTGCCTTTTGCAGGAATCTTTAGCGAATTTGAACGAATTCTTTGAATTTTTCAAGAGTTCTCGCCTCCTGTAGCTCTTCTTCATAAATATTTGATGATTCTTGAAAATTACAAGAATCTTTAAAGTTTCTTCTTCTACACTCTCTTTTTCCTCGTTCTTTCGAGCGTTGTGCGCTCTTCCTTCTCGCGTGAGCTTCTTACGCTGATCTTTGAGCATACGAGCGGACAGCTTCCTTGTGGAAGTTTCCTGCGAGAATCTTTCTAGAGTATGATGGACAACTCTGCAAGCCTTGTGAAAAGTCTGTGTCAAATGCTTCTCGAGATTCATGAAGCTCTGCACTGTGAGGATCATGTTGCTTTCCAGACTGTGTGAAGAGGCTTACTGCTGAAGATATGATACCGTGATAAATTGTGAAGCAAAGAGAAATGCAGAGAGAAAAGAATAGAATAGTATATTGAAATGTATGAAGAAGTACTGAAGAAGTTACAATGCAATGGGAGATGGCTGAGCTAAATAGGCTCAAGCAAACCAAGAATAGAAAGTACAGCTGTCCAGTACAGCTGGCAGTGTACAGTCAGACTGTTGAGGTTACATTTTATTTAACACGTGTTATCCTTCAAACTCTTTGATATAGATGCCATGGGGATCCTCAACATTAATATTCTCTAGATCAATATTCCAACAATGAATTGCTTATTTCAATTTTTCCATTGGTTGATGGTACGAGAAGACCACCCTAAGCATTGTGTCCTTTGGCTTCTGAGGGAAAATAAAGTATTTAATTTGGAAAAGCACCTCTCTATGAACTTGATTTTCTATGGTGAAGAAGAAGGTTGAAATAAATTAGGAAATCATATGGGTCCACTCACTCATTCACCTCCTGATTTCCTCCTGAATGTACCATCTTCTAGGAATCATGTCCATTGTTGGACAAAACTATAAACCCATTGGGATCGAGGGATATTTTTAGAGATCCAGTTCCATTCATAGAATGAAATATGTTCCTTAGGTTCCTCAGTTCCCTTATATAAATTTTCTAGCTAAAAATTAGGGATAGGATAGAATCAGACTTTTATGAACTCGACTACATGCGCCCATCTCTAAATATTTGTTTTATGAATCACCCACCACTGCACAAGGGCACCTCAAAATATTTCATCCATGGGTTGAAGTCTTAGTTTTGTTAGAACATTTCTCTCCATATGTAGGAGGAAGGTCTCCATCGACACTATCCCATCAAACCCCGAGGAATTGATAAGTTTAGAATCGATCCATCGCACTAGTTTTGTTATTCTTGTGCATATATACATGTAAACTTTGTAGAGATTGTTTGTCCACCTCTGCATGGAATCCTTTGAATATATGTCATAATATTTGACACTTATCCAACTTAACTCACCATCTTTGGTGGGGTTGATGTAGTCCTCCCTATGCCTCGTGACTTCGTAAATATTTTCAATTACTGAGGTCCGCATGTCCTCATCCACAGGCTCATTGTACCAATCTTCATCATATGGATCTAACGATGTTACCATGCACAAGGTGTCAGTTTCAGAGGACATTTTCCTCTTCTTGAAATTTAACACCACATTATTGTCAAAGGACCATTCAATCCCTAGTAATGTAGGGTATGGATTAAATTCATCCATTGATCCAGATGGATCTTGGTGTCCATCCACCTTTTCCACTGAATCACCATTTTGAGCTTATGGTTTTTATAAACCATGATATTCACCCTTTTGATGGGGAATGGAATGTAATGTCATCTTCAATTGTTAATTAAGGACATCATGCAATAATTTTCTAGTGGTCTTATGTACATGCCTACAACATAGCATTAACACACCGGATCCCATTAGAAATCCACAGTTAAGCACACTCAGGCTAGAGTAGTACTGGGATGGGTCACCTCGCAAGAAGTCCCCGTGTTTTACATGCCTATGGAATTTATAAAATTAGTCCATTTTATCCCACATGCATCATGGGAATTATTCTCTTCTCACTCTCTCATATTTAACTAAGGTGAAGGAGGCCCTTTAAGGAGGAAATGGAGTGTGATGTAAAGCTTTTTGTGAATGAAGTGTAGCCAACACCTCTTTATTTTCAAAGATTATCTACGCCATTATGCTATTTTTTGTCCTACAGTCTGTTTCTCTCTCTTGTTCATTAATATAAGTTGGGTTTCACTATATTTATTTGTTCTTCACATTATCTCTAGGTATTTCCTTGTTATATATCTATTATATTTTTGTCTTCATGTCATTCTCAAAATAATTTGGATCAGTGGTATCAGAGCGGGATGCTCCTTGTTATTTCTCAGAGCAGGTCCTCGACAAGGTCAGGGTATAGAGAGTTGGGTCTCAAGATAATTTCACTTGAGGAAAACTTCTCTCACCAGCCCAAGAAACCTCCCACAGTGAAAGAAAAGAACAAAGCAGCAGATCCTTTCAAGATTTTTCTCAAGAAATCCCTCATGTGACAAAGGAATGAGATGATGGACAACTTTGCTTAGATCCTTCGAAGACTACTGATGGCGACGACTGAGGCATATTCGACAAGAATCCATTTCGCAAGTGAAACACCCTTCAAGGTACAATTCAATTTTGATATCCCCTTATTTGAAGGCCAGATAGATGAAGATGCTCTAGAAAAATCGTTGAATATGCTAGAAGGTTATTACTTTGTCCAAAACTTTTCTGATAGTGAAAATATTAGCTTCGTTCTCCCTAAATCCCTTCCCTGTGTCAGAGCCTAGTGGCAAGGTTACTGGGAGAGGTACACCACGGATGAATCTACACTATTTGGGAGAGAACCCACTTGGGAAGCCTTTATAGATTCCCTAAAGGAGGAGTTCTATCTTATTAGAAACTATGATGATCAATACATGATATGGACACCTATATGTCAGGAAAGAGACTAGATGGTGTTGGAGTACACCAACATATTTCATTCCTTGTGCTCAAATCTAGGTATCAAAGACTCTGAGCAACATCTATTTTTGATGTACCACATTGGTCTACACAAGTACATCCAAAGAGAGATGGATTTCATAGACATATCATCACTGGGAGATGCTTATCAATATGCAGTCAAAATTGAGTAAAAATTCAAGCAACAGAGTAAGTGGAAGAAGCATGGAAAAGGAAAATCTAACTCACATAATGAAGGAAAGAGAAAGGAAGGCCAATCTCAAGAGAGCTAGTCCCAGATGCATGAAAATAAGGGTAATGAGAAATCTAAGAAAGACACCAAAAAGTGGTGTGAGCTCCACAACATCCCTTGGCACAACATTGATGAATGTCGCTTAATACAATCATTGGTGTCCGAGCTCAAAGAAAAAGAGTCAAACCTCGAATTGGACTCTAATTTAGAAAATAATAAAAGGAGACAGATCATTGATGTAGAACCCACTTCTATTTTTGCAACTGCAACAATCCAACCATAAGAGGATCTTTATAAGGGGGAGCAATTCTTCCATTCACATATGTGGGTAAATGGGACCCCACTACATTTTATTGTTGATATCAAAATCCAAAAGAACATCATCTCAACAGAAGTTGTCAAACACTTGGATTTTCCAAAATCATCACACCCGCAACCATACAAAATTGGGTGGCTTCGCCAAGGTCAATATCTTTGTGTCATCCAACAATGTCACCTTTCCTACGACATCAAGCCCTTCAAGGATGAGTTATTGTGTGATTTTTCCCCACTGGAAATCTGTGATGTTCTATTAGGTCAACCATATATGTGGAGGTGTCATGTCGTTTATGAGTCTCGACCCCATAGTGTCATTGTTACTCTTGTAGGTCAGCTATACATCATACCAGAGGTAGTTCTGACTATTGTCCCACCAAAACAATGCCACAAAGTAATCTCTCATAATTTAAAGTTTAGCCTCTTCACAGTCCAATCATAAGGTGAAAAAAAACACATTGCAACCACTGCAGCCTCAGCCTAAGATATTTGTATCCAACAAAAGTAGATCAACAAGATTGTATAAGACTACCAATATGTTCTTGTTTCACCTACAAGGGTTCCTCCACACTACCCAGTCAAGGAAGGTTATAATAGAACTCTTCATACTCTTCATGCTACATATTTATAGACAGAGTCCTCCCATACTTAGGTAGATCATGCAACTAGATTGGTTGAATAGATCCAACCCCTCCACCAACATGTTCATGAAAACCTTAAACAAGCTAAGCAGGAAAACTTCTCCAGCAAGGAAAGCAGTGCATCAAGCTTCAGATTTAGAAGAAGTATCCCCATATCCCCTGGGAAATTGATGCAATGGGGACAATTGCTTCCTAAGATCGGAGGAATGGTCCAGATGGATCTCGGTGGCCATCCATCTTTTCCATTGAATCACCATTTTGAGCATGTGGTTTTGATAAACCATGATATCCACCCTTTTGATGGGGAATGGAATGTAATGTCATATTCAATTGTAATTACAAACATCATGTAATGATTTCCTAGTGGTCTTATGTACATGCTTACATCATAGCATTAACACACTGGATCCAATTAGAACTCCACAGTTAAGTGCGCTCAGGCTAGAGTAGTATTGGGATGGGTGACCTCCCAGGAAGTCCTTGTGTTTCACATGCCTATGGAATTTTATAAACTTAGTCCAATTTATCCCACATGCATCATGGGAATTGTTATCCTCTCACTCTCTCATATATAACTGAGGTGAAGGAGGCCCTTTGAGGAGGAAATGGAGTGTGATGTAAATCTTGTTTCGAATGAAGCATAGCCAACATCTCTTTCTTTTCAGAGATAGGATACCCCATTCTGCTAGTTTTTTTTCTACAATGTTTTTCTCTCTCTTGTTCATGAATATAAGTATGGTTTCACTATATTTATGTGTTCTTCGCATTATATCTGGGTATTTCCTTGTTATATATCGGTTATATTTTTGTCTTCATGTCGTTCTCAAAATAATCTGGATCATCCATTATCTCAATGAATTTGAATTCTTTTGTTGTTTTCACCCATTTGATGTTCACTTCTGCTTGCTCCAGCCAGCCTATGGGGTAGATTTTATATTGATTTGCCAATCAGAGATGAATGGGGGACAAAACCAACTTAGTTTTTCCATCCCTTCCCAATATTTCTTTGGAAAAATGTTCACGTAGGATCCTAGATTCAACATGACTCCATTTATATTGTACCTACCAAGTTCTGATGTCATCTTAAAATATCAGCCAATGCACTTTTTATTGCTAACTTTTAAGACATCTCTTTCTGGTAGTGGAGAAAATATGGTGGTCTCCTCTCCTTTTTCTTTCATGAAAGTAGCTAACATTCAAGTCAACTTACTTGACACTTTTGTATCTTTAAGCAAGCGAAAACAATAGTGCAATAAGGTATTGAATTGATATTTGGATTTTTTCTTGCGACTTAGGTCACACAAGCTTTTGTGTGCACCATGTGTTGTAATTACTCTTGGTGCTATTATTTATAGGATTTTTTATGAGCACGTCATAGCATACTCCGTTTGTGTGCTTCTTCTATTGATATTTGGGTCACATTTTGTGTTTCATCGTGCACGTGAGCCTCCTCCAAAGTTATTTTCATCGTACACTACGATTCCTCACATGCATGAGCTTCTTCCAATGACCTCTGCATCATCCGATGCACCTCTTTGTGGATACATGCTTCTTATAATGACCTTTGTGTCACCCTCTACACCTCTTCTTGGATCTGTGCCTGTTCCAAAGAACTTTTATTTGTGCATCGCAACTCCTTGCACGCTCTTTCGCCTTCAAGGGATCTCTATGGATCATGAAAAAACTAATTCTGCTGAGAAAAATCAAACTTCGGTGGGGGGATGAGGTTCCTTCCTGATATTTCCATCCAGGTTTTGACCTGATCCTTCACCATGCTTGAATTTTTCCCTTGTCTTTCCCCCTCCACAACTTACTACCTAGACTTCCACCTCCTTGTTCTTCTTCTTGTTTTTTCATATCTCGACATGCACCATGTTACAATTGGTGATATTCTCCTCCAACTTCTTCAATAAGCCAGAAAAATCATCAGTTACATGTTTAGGACTATAACAATATGCACAGAGCACACACAATTTGGTGCAAAATCGTGAGACATGACCAATATCATCGTAATTGAAACATGTGCAGGGTATAATCCCTCCACCTCCATATTTGCGGCCATGACCACACTCATATCCATCTCAAGGTCCTCCTTGATATCTTCCTTTGTTTCTTCCACCATGATCACCACCCTCTTTCTCCTCCTACACCTGGAATGCATTGCAGGTGTTGTATTTCATTAATTGGAGGGATCAAAATTTATTTACATCATGGCCAATGGATTTACAGAACTTGTGGAATGGGGTGTTAGTTGTTGTCTTATATTTCTAAAATGTGGGATAGTGGGGTAGAACATGTCCCCACTGCCTACATATTTCACAACATTCATATTGTCCAAATGGAAATGTACTTGGAGCACCTATTGCCACATAATTCATAACGACATGGAACTCATCATGGAAATTCCCCTAAGAACAACATGTAGTACACCATACGTGCTCACACATGAATTCATCCTTGTCCATATCTTGCATTTGTTTCATTAGCTTGGATACTTGCGACTTTACCCATTCCAACCCAAATGATGTCTTTGCACCTCCATGTGTAGCTTCCAAGCACACCGCAATCTTGAATGCCTCTTCCCGAGTTGTCACCTTTTGTTGGGTGAGAAAGACTTATTGTACTATTTTATCATTGATGTCAAAGGATTGATTTCAAAGGGTTGATGTCAAGTATTTTCATAGTGGTGTGTTTGTATCATTGATATATTGATTATTGGTTATATGGTCATTGATGTAATTATTTTCAAAGGGTTGATGTCAAGTGGTGTCATAATGATGTTGTGATATTAAAGTGATTTGTGTCATTGATGGCATGTCATGGTTGATAGGAAAAACCAAATGGACACACTCCAAAGTGGTCCCCTTATGGTGAAATCCCTCATGGGAAGACACTCTTGGATAAAGTTTTGAAAGTGGTCCCATTATGGTGAAATCCCTCATGGGAAGACACTTTGTGAAGTCCAAATGTTTAGGTGGTTGAATAACCCAACAGTGTGGTTAGGGAAGCCAAGTTTGATTAAGGAATAATATAATGAAGATCACCAAATTTTTAGGAGAATCTATTCCATATGGATAGTATATGTCATGCCATTTTCGATGATATGTGGAATGTCACATAAATCCTCATGATTAGGGAGTTATGTCCATGTGAAGATGGAGAACCCTCATGAGTTATCTATAAGCCCCTAGATTGTCAAAGAAGTAAAATTATTCTAGAAGGTCCTAGAAGAAGTTGACCAGTCAAAGTGGTTAGTCATGGGTTAAGTGGTTGCAACAAGAAAATAATTAAAAATAAATTAGTTACAACTATAAGTGGAGAGTTTATTATTTGTGGACAAAGTGGCCAAGTGGACAAAGTGGTTAAGTGGATACTTCTAGAGAAAGCTACTTGGAGAGTATAAATAAGAGAGAGAGGGTCTCCCATAAGAATCCATTGAGAATATTGAATATCTATAAGTGACTGAGGTAACCAAAGGAAATATAAGGAAAATTTCAGAGGGAAGGTGAAGTGAAGAAGGACAAAAGTCAAGGGAGGATAAAGTCTTTTGATAATTCTTTACAAGGTATGTTATTTACATGTTTTCTCACCATTTGCTCAATAACATTGTTTCTAGAATGATTCATATAGATAAATATGGAGGTTGTTATTACAACATATCCAGGTAACGGTGATAAACATTTCATTTTGTGGGTCGTTGTAGCTTGGGAGTTACACTATGTGGAAGATAGGGTTTGTGGCTAGTCCTAAAACTAGTCTAAAATAGGTGTTCAGGGTAAAAATTTCATAATGCATTGGCTAGAATAAATTATGTAGTATGTTGTGTACCATTTTCATATCCATACAGAAAATATTCCATGCATGGAATGCTCTACAAGTTTGCTCTCTAGAATAAATCATAATTCAATAAGGTCTGCCATTTTTTATATAACTCCTTTTATGGGAAGTTCCAACTAGTGAAACCTATAGGAATTATAGAAAAGACACTGAAGAACATTGTGTATCATTTTCATACCTTTATTCATTACATCTTCAAATTAATGATTGTTTCAAGTTAGGGTTGTTGACTAATCCAAAATTAGTCATGTGAGACTAAAGTAAAGTTTGATATTGGGTATGAGATCTATGTTATCAGGTATGATATATTGATGAGAGTATTGGTACTAGTTGTTGATGTCCATGATTGGTTGATATTTGAATTGATGAATGATCTTTGTGAGTAGATCAGATTTGGATTATGAGATTGATGAGACAGGTTGAGGTCACAGGTTGTGTTGTGCATAGTTGATGCACTTGTCTTGGTATAGACTGTTGATACAAATTGACAGTTTTCTTTCTGTCTACAAGATAAGTCTTTTACTTGAGGATTGAATTAATCTTCTTATTTGGTGTTGAGATCTATAGGCTGGGTCTTGCATTGAGAGTTGTTGCTCATTTCAATTGGTGGTGATAAACCCCAAGAATTGTAGTCCGTAATACAAAAGAAACTTATACATACATTTAGTGTTCATTGTGTTCTTTATTGTGATGGTCAATAGTTATTTATGGTTAATATATGTCATTGAGATATGTTTACATGAAAGAAACTAAGTTTGAATAGAATTAATGAGTAATGATATTGTGAATGGTGACGACTAACTAAAGTTTTGTAGGAAGGTGTAAAAAGAGCCTCACACTAATTCACCACCCCCCCCTCTTAGTGTGGTCGGTGTGTCCAAAAATTGGTATTAGAGAAGGCCTTCACTATAATCCTTACAAGATTTAAGGAGATCCATAGACACACAAATAGAAGAAAGTTGTGTAGAATCAACTAACAATTATCTTATAGATGAAGAGGAAGATTTGTTGAAGATGAAAAATAAAATTATAGATTTATTTGAAGCAGAAGATGTTTTTGATCTTGATTTTGATATTGATGAATACATTAGGGAATCCATAGAAAAGTACCAAAGGAATACCATGGCACTAAAGAAAATACTCATGAAATAGGAAGAATAGATCAATAGAATAAAGACTAAAGTAAATGAAAAAGAAGAATCATGCCAAAAGTTGGAAGCATAAGTTGTTGATCTCATAAGGAAAGAACAAAAGTAAAAAAGGTTCATGAAAAATTCAACAATCTTGGATGAAATATTGGATTGTCAAAGACCACCTAATGATAAATCTAGTCTTGGATACAACAAGGAAGAAACACAATAGGAAGCTCACACTTCTAAGAAGCATGATGCAGATCATTCATTGTCAAAGGGTGAAAGTAAAATTGAAAGAAAAGAAACCTTCAAAATATCATAACAAGGAAGACACCAAGAATAAAGTCCTACACCTCAAGGAAAATTCAAAAGAGAGACACCTTCAAGGTGGACAGCAAAGAAAAGGTATGGATTTTTTTTTCACAGTCACTGCTTCTCATGTAATGAATATGGTCACAAAGCTTTGGATTGGAGACATTATGCAAGGAAAGATGTTGGAAGGTTTCATAACACCCTAAGATGTTGGAGATGTAATCAAGTGGGACACATTGCATCTCATTATCACACAATGAGATGTTACAATTGCAGTGGGTTTGGTCACAAAGCTTAAGATTGCTAGAATTCAAGGAGACAATCAATGAAGAGTGCTTCATATAGCATGGAAATAAGAGAACATGCAACTTGGAAGGAATACAAAGTTGAAAGGATGGAAGGTCAAAGTAAAATTACATAGAAATCAAGACACTCTCAGAAGTGGATGAAGAAGACTCAACAACTAGACATGAATGAAGTGATAAAGAATCAAGAAAGCTTCACTCTTTATGAAGCATACATGAGTTGTATGCAGTGAAGTTGCATACATGTTGTAAAATCCTAAAAAATAGGGGTGTACAGATGAGTTGCAACATGGTTTAATGATCTAACTCTATTTTTGCAGATTTGAGATGTTATGCTTTAGGCTTCATGAATTTATGTGTGGTTGATGAATGTATGGTGATAATATGTTGTTGCATATGATTGATGCATTTCTTGCATGCATGGTACTAACCCTAGAGTGTGGATTGAGGCATTTTATATTAAGGAACAATGTTGGTTATGTTATGTATTCTCTCAGTGAAGTTATGGCTTGTTGTTTATGGGACATATCATGTTCATGTGGTGATAGCTAGAGGTATATCATTGATCTATTGAGGCACACTTTTGGTACATGTTTAGAGATACTATTGTCTTCTTAGCACTTACTATAGTGAATGGTTTTTGAGTTAGATATGTTATAGTACATGGTTGGTACATATGTGAGATTCATTGATATATCTTATGATGTATTGTTAGAGGCATATTTTTTGGATGTCTTGGTGCATGCATTTTGGCATGTGGTTGAGCTACATATTGGGACATGTAGTTGATAAGTTGATGAGGTGGTTATGTTGTACATCATTGATGAGTCATAGGTTGATCTATATTTGATGCATGATTGGTACATACTTGGTGCATTGGTTGAGGCATTTTCTTGTAGTATGATTGCCACATGGTTTATGGTTGATATGACATACATGTATGGGAACACATCTTAATTATGGTTCATCTTGTTGAAGTTTGGTGAATGGTTTATGCACTTTCTTTGGTACATGATGTATGGGATGATATAGTTGAGATGCTTGGCTGGTTGAGATGCATGGTTGTGGCAGTTGGTTCATGGTAGAGGCATATAATGAGTGATATGACACTTGTTTGAGGCACATGGTTGGCATATTGATAGAGGCATATGGTTGGTACACAGTTGGAACATGTTCTTAGCATATAGTTGATACACTCCATTGATGATATCTTATGGTATATTGTATGGTATTGATGTACATGGGTGTTGTGCATGTTTGGTACAAAGTATGGCACATAATGTACATGGTTGATGTTTTGTCCATGATTCTTTATTCAATGTTGACATATCTTTTGCTTCATGATGTATGGTATGGAATGAGTTTGTTTCATGGATAGGTCCAAGGATCATCATAGAAAGAACATATCATTCTTTAGCAGTTGATCTATGTTTTGATTGAGCAATAACATTTACAACAGAAGTAGATTGTAGTGGTAGAATATTGTTCATCTTGTAGAGAAGATAGAGGGAGACATACCCACAGAGGTATTTATTCTTCTTTCCATGATTGGTTGCAACAACATGATTCTAGGAGGAGAGATTATTGGTAGCCATGCCATGAACATTGCATCAGAGTGATATCCCTTGTCCAAAGGGGGAGAGATTATTTAGAGGAATATCAAAGGAATCCAGATAGGGGGAGAATTCCCAAGGAAATTTCAAGTAGGGGGAGCAACTGCAAGGATATTTCAGGAAGGGGGAGTGGCCCTAATGATAGAAGTACCATTTTCCATTGATTTCAAAGGGGGAGAGATAGTCACATTGATGTGGTGATATGAACATTGATGAGGAGCGATGATAAAATAGGGAGTATGAGCATTGCCATGTCCAAGTGTTGCCATAAATGATTGGTGGTAACATCAATGTTGGTGTTTCCATCGATGCCAAAGGGGTAGATTGTTGTACTATTTTTTCATTGATGTCAAAGGATTGATATAAAAGGGTTGATGCCAAGTATTGTCATAGTGATGTGTTTGTATCATGAAATATTCATTATTGGTTATATGTTCATTGATGTAATTTTTGTCAAAGGGTTGATGCCAAGTGGTGTCATAATGATGTGTTGATATTAAAGGGAATTGTATCATTGAAGTCATGTCATGGTTGATAGGAAGAACCAAATGGATAAACTCTAAGGTGGTCCCCTTATGGTGAAATACCTCACGAGAAGACGCTCTTGGATACATTTCTAAAATTGGTTCCCTTATGGAGAAATACCTCATGGGAAGACGCTTTGTGAAGTAAAAATGGTTAGGTTGTTGAGTATCCCAACAGTGTGGTTAGGGAACCCAAGTTTGATTAAGGAAAAATGTAATGAACATTAGTGAATTTTCAGAAGAAACTATTCCATATGGATAGTATATGTCATGCCATTTTTAGTGATATGTGGAATGTCACACAACTTCTCATGGTTAGAGAGATATGGACAGATGAAGATGGAGAATCCTCATGAGTTATCTAGAAGCCCCTAGAAGGTCAAAGAATTCAAATTATTCTAGAAGTTCCTAGAAGAAGTTAACTAGTCAAAGTAGTTAGTCATGGGTTAAGTGGTTTCAACAAGAAAACAATTAAAAATAAATTAGTTTCAACTAGAAGTGGAGAGTTTATTATTTATGGACAAAGTGTTTAAGTGGACAAAGAGGTTAAGTGGATACTTCTAGAGGAAACTACTTGGAGAATATAAATAAGAGAGATAGGGTCTCCTATAAGAATACATTGAGAATATTGAATATCTGCAAGTCACTGAGGTAACCAAAGGATATCTAAGTCGAAAGTTATAGGTGAGGTGAAGTAAAGAAGGTTGAAATTCAAGGGAGGATAAACTCTTTTGATGATGCTTTCTAAGGTATGTTATTTACAGGTCATCTCACCATTTTCGTAATAAATATTTTTCTAGAATGATTCAGATAATGAAATATGGAGGTTGTTGAGACAACATATCCAAGTAATTGTGATAAAGAATTTATCTTGTGTGTCATTGTATTTTGGGAGTTACACTCTGTGGAAGATAGAGTTTGTGGCTAGTCCCGAAACAAGTCTAAAAATGATGTCCCGGGTAAAAATGTCATAACTTATTCATAATAGATCCAACTTCCATGAGACCAAATAAATAGGTTAGAGTACAATATTTAGTATGATTTGTATCATTTTCATGTCCATAAAGAAAATAGTATGTGCATGGCATTCTATACAAGTTATCTCTCTGGAATAAGCCATAATTCAGCAAGGTCTTCCATTTTTTCTATAACTCCTTTTCTGGGAGGTTCCAAGTAGTAAAACCTTGAGAAATTGTAGACAAGATACTGAAGAAATTTTTGAACCAATTTCAGACCTTTATTCATTACATGTACAAAGTTATGATTGTTTCAAGTTAGGGTTGTTGACTACTACAAAATTAGTCATGTGAGGCTAAAATAAAGTTTGATATTGGGTATGAGATCTATGTTATCAGATATGATATATTAAGGGGAATATTGGTACTAGTTTTTGATGTACGTGATTGGTTGAGAGTTGACTTGATGATTGATCTTTGTGAGTAGATCAGATTTGGATGATGAGATTGATGAGACAGGTTGAGGTGATAGGTTTTTGTGATAGGTTTTGTTGTGCATAGTTGATGCACTTGTCTTGGTGTAGACAGTTGGTACAATTTGACAGATTACTTTGTGTCTACAGGCTTGGTATTTTACTTGAGGATTGTATTCCTCTTATCCGTTGGTGCTGAGATCTACAGGCTAGGTATTTCATTTATATTTGGTTCTCTCTTTGAGTTGGTGCTCATTTCAGTCCCTGCTAATAAACCCCAAGGATTGTAGTTCGTAATACAAAATAAACTTATACATATATCCAGTGTTCATTGTGTTCTTTATTGTGATGGTGAATAGTTATTTTATGGTTAATATATGTTATTGAGATATGTTTACATGAAATAAACTAAGAGTGAATATAAGTAATGATTAATGATGTTGTGAATGGTGATGTCTAACTAACGTTTTGTAAGAATTTGTAAAAAGAGCCTCACATTGGTTCACCCCCCCCTCTTAGTGTGGTCAGTATGTCCAACATGACTCAAATATGGGGGAGTAACCCTACAATGATCCATTCTTTATGTTGTACATCTCGGATTTGGAATGTCATCCTATCCAACAAGATATTAAACCATTGGTCATCATACCAAATGATTTCTTCTTCTTTCTATTTGATCTCCTTGATATCAGTAATGTACTAGGATTTTGACTTAGGTTTCTGAAACTCCTTAAGAATATCCTACTTGATCTCATCCAACGACCTTTCTTGTATCACTGGTGTAGTATCCTTGTAGTTCATGTACCGTATGAGGGTTGTACACCTTAACGTAGTCTCTAGTTGTGTGATCTTAGCCACATCATCTGTAACTCTCTTTATAGACCAGATTGCTTCACATGTGAACTAGTGTTTCTTTACATCATCCTTACTTGTTCCATGGAACACTCACAATATAAGTGTGTTGTCTTTATTGGCCATATTTAAACTAGATCTAGCTCCTTTTTTCTAACCTCTAGTGGTTGGATATTTCCACACCGATAACACTTGGGGAAAAGTATTGTTGAATTCACCTTCTTCTTCACTTGCATCATCACTTTTTTCTTCTTCCTCTCTTTCTTTTTATCAAATATCTTCACTATCTATTTTTTTTTCTCATTGAATAAAAGTGCATAAGGGGGTGGTACAAATGGGGCTAACTCCATCTTCTCCTTAAATTTATTGTGAGGTGAACCAAAAAGATATCTACTTCCATCCATGCATTGAGACCATCCACAACTTCCAACTCATCTCCCCCACCACTAGGGGAGCCTCCATATTTCTTTTCTTTTGGTGCATGCATATTATGCGTTCTACCTTCCTTTATTGACCATGCACCACAAATGTGCACTCTTCCTTTCGAGCCGATCCATACATTGCCAGTTCACACTTCATCTCTCATTCTAATCTACACACTACCACCTTGTGTAGAATCACTCTCTCAAATCACCATAATACTACTCTACGCACCATCCTCTCTTCTTATCAACACACCACTAGTTTGCACTTCCTCTCTTATAAGGTTGTGACACTCCACAATAGAAAAAAGCGGGTGTAATTCATCACCTAGATCTGAACTAGTGTCACTATTGGTATTCGTACAAGACACCATCTCTTCTACACCACACCTTTTTACGGGCCTATCATCACATGTGCTAAACTCTGGTAGAACATCGACTTCCACACTACCACTTGGTGCAGTTTATTTTCTCTTCATCTTGGACCTGACCCCTCTATAAATGCGTTGAACCTGCACATAATATATCTATATATAAAATGGAATACACAATTTGCAGAGAAAATATGAGAAAAGAGAAGCAGGAGAGAAAGAATTGAATAATTTTCTTGAACCAAATGAATGAATAATAATTTACACATGATATACTTCGTATAACTCAACTAATGCACACTAGAGGAGAATCCAATGCACCATAGTGGTGTTCTAGAGTGATCTAGACACACACCAAAAGCTACGAGAGTAAACGACCACCTAGCCTAGTCTCTCAGGAAGTTATGGAAGTGAACTTCCACCTAGTCTAAGTTAACTAGTCTCTTAGTCTTCGGTTAACTAAATGAAACAAAGTGAAGTGAGGAGGAGATGAGGGAATCATTAGTAATGCACTAGTATGGTGATAATCCCAAGGACAATGCACATTAGCTAGTGATGATCCCAATGACGCATGGTGATGATCCCAATGTGGCATCTAGACTCCACTCAACTTATCAAACTGAAGTGTAAACTGAAGAGAATATTATCCTACAGGATTATTCTCCCTAAACTATAATATACTTAATAATGACTAATAAACATAAGGAAAACCTTAGGAAAAAGAAATCCTAGGTGTGTGTGAAGTATCTCCAACACCCCCTCTGAATATCACTATGGTGAAAATAAAGAATGGGTTTCGACAACGAGGCCATGTTGGGTACCCAAACAAAAAAGATACACTGAAATAAACGAGGAAAGAGGGAAAACCTCATCAGAAAACCCCCTCTCAAAGTGCAATGTATGTAAAACAAAGAACCGATGGTTGTTAGGCAATTGTGTCCTTCACTCCAAGAATGACTACGTAGAGAATGGAGGTCTTGGTGAATATTTCTGCAATATATTCTAATGAATGACATAGCTACTGGTTTATGATCCCCTCATGTACTAATTCTCAGATGTAGTGCATGTGGATCTCGATGTGCTTCATCTATTGCCTCTGAATTAGATCTCTGCAGAACTTCAGAGTTCTCTAGTGGTCAAAGAAGATGATAATCAGCTGATGAAACTAAATGCCAACTTTGTGAGAAAATGTTGTAGCCACATAAAATGAATGGTTATGTTAACTAACCCTATGTACTATGCATCAAATGAAGATAGAGAAATAGAATCCTGCTTCTTGCTTGACCAACAGATAGGCCCGAAACCAAGACTGAGTGAGTAACCAGATGTGGACTTGCAATTAATGCTATCACCAACCCATTCAAAATTAGTGAACCTGATGAGGTCCAATGTAGAGTCTACCGCATAGTGAATCTCAAAGGTGATGGTTCCATTTCCATATCAGAGGATGCGCTTTGAAACCTTCCAATGTAGCTCATGTGGTTCCTGCATGAACCTGGAGACTGCTCCAACTACAGAGGAGAGGTCTGGTATGGAGTGTGTGAGATACAACAAGATCCCCACTAGCTCTGTATAGTGTGATGTCAACTAGTGGAGTGTCCCCACCATTCTCAATTTTGACTCCTGATAGGAAATGAGTTGGGGCAGAGTTGCAGTGTGTCATGTGAAATCTCTCAAGGAGATATCATGCATACTTGGCCTGAGACAGTTTGATGCATGATGCATCTTGACTGATATCGATTCCAAGGAATAAATGTAGCAGATCCATGTCCCTTATCAAGAACCTATCATGTAGAATCCTCTTAATTGCAACAATCACTAAAGTTGAGAAACTGTTGATCATCAAATCATCAACATATATAACTATGAGTAGAAGTGAATCAACCATAGCGAGCATGTAAATAATCAAGTCTGACTTACAACATACAATTTTTTGTGAAAGAAGGTAGGAGTCCATCTTGGCATACCATGCCCTTGGGGCTTGCCTAAGGCCATAAAGAGACTTCTTCATTCGATAGATGAAAGATGAATCCTGCATAAATCTCTGAGGTTGCTCCATATAGATCTCCTCAGAGAGATCACCATGAAGAAATGCATTTCTTCATTTACATATGATGGACTTCCTATCCCTTGGTTGCCGCAATGGCAAGTGCCAAACGTATGGAATCCATATTTGCTACTAGAGTGAAGGTCTCATCATAGTCAATGCCATGCACTTGCTGAAATTCTTTGGAAACTAACATGGATTTGTATCTACTAACATGTCCATCCGCTATGCTCTTGGTATTGTAGACCCATCTATACATGACAAGTTTCCTTCCTGAAAGAAGGGGAATTAGATACCAAGTCTAGTTCTTGAAAAGGGAGTTGTACTCCTCCTCAAGGCAGACTCCCAAAAGGGATTTCCAACAGCCTCGCCATAGGACTATGGATCTAAAGAATGAAACAAGAAAATATTCCTGGGTGGCATCGGTTCAGTGGCAATGAGTGAAAGAGGAGGCTCCTAGAAATCATATAGATTCCTCCTAGTATCAACTGGATCCCCAACAAGATATCCAATGTCCTGAAGAGTAGTCTTAGCCCACTTGATCCTCTACTCTAGCTCTGCATTTGCATCTTCATGCACTGACTTTGCATATGATTGTATTGAATATGTATCTCGATCATATGAATCCTCTGAATTAGAACTATCATCTGAAGAAGAGTCGGCATGTGAATGTTCATCATCTATGATAGGTGGAAGAACAAAAGTGTCTGCATGCGACTGTTGAGGTACATGCGAGACATTTTTCTTGAAATTTAAACTTTGCTAACTGATAAGTCGGTTCGAGGAAAGATCAATGAGTCTATATCCCTTCACACCGTCGGGGTATCCAACAGATATACACTTTGTGCTCTGTGGATCAAGTGCCTTCCTCTTCTTAGAGGGAATCCTGGCCCATGCACGTGAACTGAAAATACAAAAGTGGGTCACTTCCAGTTTGAGGCCGCTCCAAGCCTCGTAGGGGGTCTTATCCATGACAGATCTATGGGGAGATTTGTTTTGGATGTAGGTTGCAAAATGAAGTTCTTCAGCCCACAATATCTATGGAAGTGACTTTGCATGTAGAATGCAAGATGCCATCTCGTTTAGAGATCTATTTTTCCACTCAACAACTCCATTTTGATGCGGAGTATAGGGAACCGTGTGTTGCAAATGAATCCTAGCCTCATGAATATTATGTATCTCATGGTTAACATACTCTCCCCCATTATTTGTTCAGAGGACTTTGATTTTCTTTCTTGACTGTGTCTCAACAAAGACTTTGAAATCTTTGAGGTGTTGAAAAACCTGTTATTTTTTCCTGAGAAATAAAATCCATGTGAAACATGAGAAATCATCAACAAAAATGAGCATGTACATTGCTTTACTGATTAATGGATGTGGAAAAGGGCCCATGAAGTCACTATGGATCAAATCTAAAGGAGAGGAATACTTCCAAGTCTTTCCTTTGTGAAATTTCTCTTGAAGGTGTTTTCCAAGAACACATCCCTCACAAATTCCTTTGAAGAAGTGGATGTCAAGTAGACCATCAACCATTTCCTTGCTAAGTTGTTGCATATATCTTATTTAATCATAATAACATGGTGTTCATACCTATATTTTATTTTGAATTTTTTTTCTTAATAACTATTGTAATATTTTTAATATTTTGCTTTTAATAAATATTGTAATATGGTGTTTATATATATATTTTTTTTGTCAATTAGGTGGAGTGACATATTGAATAACAAGTATACTATTGTAATAAGTTTAAGCTTTGTTGTTGTTCATCCATTCAAGAAGAAAAACAAATCATTTTTAAAAATTATAATATATAATATAAAAAAATTATTTAAAAAAAATTAATAAAAAAAAATTAAAAATAATCCAGAGGTAATAATTATTTTTACAAAATATCACTGTTTTTCTTAAATAAAACATGAGTAGATTCATATAAAAACTAATAATCATTTCCACTAATAAATAATTAAATTATTTGAGGAAAATTCAAACCTTCAAGTACACTCAGTGATTCTCACGAACAACTAACCTCAAAGCCCTTCGGTTTTAGAACTGCCTAGTACGTACTTATGTTGAAAGAAAATCATGTAGAATAGTTTTTAACATTTTATTCTGAAACATTTAAACAATTTGTGCTCTGCAAACAAAGAGTTTTAATACAGAGATCAGAATGGATTAAAATAATATTGAAAATTAAAACTGAAAAATATTGCACTTGAAAAGCCGCTATTTCCTACGCACTGGGCTCGTCGATCAAAATCATCACGGTGGAGAGTGGAAAAATTAAATTCAAAATAGTTTAACTGTTTTATGTTTTTTTTCTATGTTTTGGTCATTGTGAATATATTTTGTTTAATTTTATCTAAAATTTGAGGAGAAATTGTTGAATCTGGCACTTTTAAATCATTGATTCTGTATAATTTGAATATTAAAGAAATTTGAGAAAAATTTCAGTATGCTCAATTCATTTTTAAAAAACAAGAAATTATGATTTTCTACAAATTTATGTTGCCCAATTTAAAAAAAAATCAAAACATAAAACATTTAAACAACTCCATTAATTTCCATTGCAATTGCAAATTATTAGAATCACAGAACCAGTTGTTATTATTAAATGTTGTACACCACGTATACACAATTTTTAACGAAGATCAAGTTTTTAAATGTCGGTCCACAACCTACACACAAATGCTAAGGGGTTGAAGATAAAACGGTAAAAGAGAATTTACAAAATCTAAATAGGAATTAAAAATCCCTTTAATTATTTGCAATAGAGATATAACAATTAAAATGATGTAAATGCTGAAGTAAAAAAGAGTAAATGTTAAATGGGGAAAACTTTTATTACGTTTGAAAAAATCTTTATTACCCGTCAGTGGAGAGAAAAGGGAGAAACATATATGACCGTTGGAGCGTCAAATCGGGAAAAAGTCTATTACCATTTGAAAAAATCTTTATTACCTGTGAGTGGAGCAAAAAGGGAGAAACGTATATGACCGTTGGAGCGTCAAATCGGGAAAAAGTTTATTACCGTTTGAAAAAAGCTTTATTACCCGTGAGTGGAGCAAAAAGGAAGAAACATATATGACCGTTGGAGCATCAAATCCGGAAAATGTTTATTACCGTTTGAAAAAAGCTTTATTACCTGTGAGTGAAGCAAAAGGGAAGAAACATATATGACCGTTGGAGCGTTATATTTAATACATAAATTGAGTTGGATTGCTTTGTTTTAATATCTTTCAAAGCGATGAAGTATTGTATGCTAGGCTGTTGTTCTTGCAGGATTCGTTTGTTCTTTCTGGTTTTATTGCTTGGTGAGTTTTTTTTTAGTTTTCCGATATGTATTTTTCCGGTTCGGTTTGGTTGGTTGTCCACTGTTTTTTTCTTGGCTTTTCGACCTTGTGGATGTTAGTTTTTTGGGTTTCGTTTGGTTTCGCTTTTGGTGCAGTGTTCTCCGTTTGCTTGGCTTGGTAGATTTGTTTATGAATTTTTTGGTTTTGGTTTCGTTTTTCAGTTGGTTTGTTAGATTTGGTCATGAATATTTTTGTGTTCGCTTTGGTTTGTTTACAGTGTAATGCTATCTTTGGATCAGAGAGTAAAATTAAGAATATTATAAATTTTTTTATTGATTAAATTTATAGCCTATAACATTGCGCAGTTTTAACAAGAAAAAAATGTAATGTACCGATGATACATAGATATGCTGTCCCAAGGTTGGGAGAAGATGTGCAAATAGTACCGTTTGCGGGAGCGAATGGAATGTTCGAGGTAGATTCACGAGCGAATTAAAAAAAATTGATTCATGGAAATTTGGGTAATTCAGATTACCATAACGCTGTAGGTTATTCGGAAATAAAATTAATTAAAGTGGTGACTTATGATCTTTCAGATAAGATGAGATTGTCTTTGGACGTACTTTTAGGTTGTTCTAAATTCTTTAATAGGATTATCGTTCGGTGAAGCAAAAAACTTTATATTCTTTAATACAATTATTGTTTTTTTTTAAAGCTTTATTATAGTTCCAGTGGAGAAAATTAAACGAAAATCCGGCAAGCTCTGTTACCGTTGGAGCGTCATGTTTAATGAGTTGTAACGACATGTTTTAATATTTCCAGAGTGATGAGGTATTGTATGTTTGAGCTGTTGAGATTTCACGGTTCACTAGTTGTGTTTTCTTAAGGGGATTGAAGTATTCCTTAAGCTGTTACCCTCTCTGGTTTGTTTGGTCGGTAATTTTTTGTTCAGTTTTCTTGAATGTTCTCTTTTGTCTTTTTAATTTTGTTGATGTAGTTTTTATTTGATTTGGTTGTTTTGCAGTGTTTACTTGGCTTGCTAAATTTGTTTATGAATTTTGGTGGTTTTGGTTTGGTTTCACGTGTAATGTTATTTTTGTGTATAATGTATTTTTGTAGTAGGGACAACACACATAGTGAAATAGTATAATTTGTTTTTTTTCAATATTAAATTTATAGTTAGCAATAGCCCTCGAGGGTGAAGAGTAAGTGGAAATAGTAAAAATGTAAAGGAAGTTTGTTATGTGAGGTTACAAGTTAGAAACTCCTTAGTACAAATTAGAATGTTTGATCCTGTCATTTACTAGTTAATTAAAAGAATGATGATTTAAGGAAATGCAAATAATTTCAACTAAGATAACACTCTAGTTTTGGGGAAAAATAAAACTAATTAAAGTGGTGTTTATGATAGTTTTGGGGAAAATAAAATTAGGTAAAGTGGTGTTTATGATGATGAGATTGTTAGAGTACTTTTCAGTTGTTTTAAAAATTTTAATAGGATTTGAAATTGCTGAAATTTGTTATTCCATTATTTTTTAATTTTAAAGGTTTTTGTGAAAATTTTGTTATATTAATTGAAATTTTGATATGCATGATGAAATTATTTGATATTGGTATAATATTATTTTTTCATGGCATTTGTTGCAAATTTATGTGAGGAAAATAGTCATTTTCATATTATGTTTTTCTTTAAGTTAATTTTTCATATTATGTTTTTCTTTAAGTTAATTGTCCCAAAAAATAAGATGCTATTTAAAATAAAAAATGCAATCATTTAATATTGATATAATATTCATTTGAACTACAAGCATGCTCACATTTATTTATGTTTTTCACCTGGCCATGTTTATATGTTTATGTAAATAGAATATTTTTTTCTTGTTTATTTGAGACTTGTGTTACATTTATATTATATTTTAGTTTATATTTGATATTATTTAGGTTTATTTTCCTTTCACTTCCCTGTACACAATTTTCTGGATTTTATTTTTCCATCCAATAACAAAGACTTATTGTTTTCTTCTATATAAATATATTATTATTTATAAATATGTATTAAAGGAATAACTAATATTATTAATATATTCTTTAAATAATATCAATATTTTTTAAGCATAATTTTTTTAAATATAACGTTTATATTTCATTTCCTCGTATAAGTACTATATGGTATTATTTCTTTAATAATAGTTAGTCAAATAATACTATATGGTATTATTTCTTTAATAGAATTACAGGTTAGTGAAATTTTTTGAGTTTATAGTTTTTTTCTTTAATATATATTTTTTTAAATATTCAGTAATATTAATTGTAATTTTAATATATATGATGAATGTATTTGGCAGAGGACTAATAATGTTCTCGAAGAAAATAATCATTTTCATACTATGTTTTCCTTTAGGTTAGATTGTTTAAAAAAATAGATGTTATTTAAAAATAAAAATATATAATTAATCTTTTGAAAGATAGTTATGATGGTAAAAATCCATGCTATTGAAAAAAAAAAACACAATTAATTTTTTGAATGGTTCTCATAATTTTCTTGAACATGTTCTTATGTATCCATATGCTTTTCTCAATGGATTATTTTTTTCTTATTTACCTCTGTTTTGCATAAGCATGGGAAAATTTATATGTGTACTTGTTCTTTTCACTAATATTATTTTCTAAATATGCTTTAAACGGGATGTTATTCCTTTTTACTTTCCTCTTTATTATACTTTAACAATCTTATCTTAAAAATATAGTTGGAATAGATTGTTATTCCTTTTTATTTTCAGTAAAGATTTTTATAATAAAATATTTTTTTTATTATTATATTATTAATATAAATATGATGCCAGATATTTTTCATCTAGTAAAAATTTATTGTTTTATTTGAGATGTTATTCCTCTTTATTTTCCTCTTTATTATACTTTAACAATCTTATCTTAAAAATATAGTTGGAATAGATTGTTATTCCTTTTTATTTTCAGTAAATATTTTTATAATTAAATATTTTTTTTATTATTATATTATTAATATAAATATGATGCCAGATATTTTTCATCTAGTAGAAATTTATTGTTTTATTTGAGATGTTATTCCTCTTTATTTTCCTCTTTATTATACTTTAACAATTTTATCTTAAAAATATAGTTGGAATAGATTGTTATTCCTTTTTATTTTCAGTAAAGATTTTTATAATCAAATATTTTTTTTTATTATATTATTAATAGAAATATTTTTTATTATATTATTAATATAAATATGATGCGAGTAGAAATTTATTGTTTTATTTGACTGTTATATTATTAATTATAAATAAATGTTAAATATAGAGTTACTGTTTTAATATATTCTTGAAAGATAATATTATTGTTTGGCGATTTCTTTATCAAATCGAAAAATTGTTAATCTGCTAATCCGTTGGCGATTTCATTATCAAAGCGAAAATCTATTAATCCGTCAAGTTCTTCACAAGAAAAGTCCGTTATTCCATTTCGTGCATAGACACGATCCTTGAGGTTCTTCAAAACTAAGTTCGTTATTCCTTTTCGTGAGGACCATTTCACGAGCCCCTTTTTGCGCGTTCCTTTGACCCGGTGACAATAGGCACGATTTTATCAGCTTGTTATATTCTAATCAGTTGCTGGTCAAAACATTTGACGTTATTAATCGCTTTAAGAAATGGATTTTTTCGTCCTAATTTTGTTATATAAATTTGTACAAAATTACTATTTTTTGTTATTTAAAATTTATTTTTGAATGTAAAAATGGATTCAGCATGCTTAAAAATCACTGGAGCACTCGGATTACAGGAAAATAATCTACTGGTCTAATTTCAAGCAAATGTTCCCCAAAAATATCACCAAAAAATGAATCATTTTGTATAAACATTTGGACGATAACACTATTTATTTGTATAATGTTTTCTAAATTTTATTTTTAATTTTTCTATTTTATTTTTAATTTTTAGAAAGATAAAATCTATGTTGTAGGAGTTTCAGAAATGTGGGAAAGTTGGGCACTTGGATACGAGTATAGAGAACAAGTAGAAGTTTTCCTCAAATTTACAAGAAAAGTGAATTTGGGAGCCACAATAATATATATTAAAAAATATAAAAAATATTTTAGATTACAATGTATAGAGATATTGATACATTTTAAATCTTATTTTAATAAAATTGAAGGTCAATAGAGGACAATGTTTCTCCTATTGCAACTACAATATTAAAATTATTAATTTAATTTGTGCTAATAATTATATGAATATATTTAACAATTTATTGAAACTTTAATATCCATAAATATTCCATTAGAAAATGAAAAATAAAATTGAAAATACATATATACAATTTTAAAATATTTTTAAAATTAAACTTTACATATATAAACTTAAACATCTTTGTAAATTTGAAGCATTATTCTTTTTTTATTGGAAAAAACAAAATAGTACTATTGTAATATGAAAATACAATAGGAGAAGGGATGGAGCTCTGCGGTTTTCTAGCCCCGAGGGCTTGTTGGCTGCCTACTATGGTCACGTGTCTCCCTCTGCTGTAGCTCTCTAAGCCCACCATCCTCGCACTATCCCTTGACATGACCTCAGGATCGACGCGACCCCACTCCCCTTCCCTGCTCCCTCTCCCTACTACCCCACCTCATGCCTCCCTTACCAACACAAAAGATAGTGCTATGTTGAGTCTCTTAAGTTCAGTCTAACGATGAAGAAACGTATGACTTTCCATCAGAAACGGTTACTCTATGGATACCTATGATGATGGGGTGGATTACTCTCTAGACCTAGGAGAACCACTCCCTTCGATGGGGCAACTGGAAGACCTCCTATTTTTGCCCATCAACAGTTGTCCATATTGACCCCTCCAAGCTTCCCACTGACCTTCGCACCCCTTCCAGATTCACAGATCAACTTATTTTCGCACCTTTCTAGAGTTTCAAGGTCCTCTCCCTCAGTTTTCCCAGGCTCCCCCCCCTGGCCCGGCTACGAACACTGGGATAGATTTTGTTCTACCCCGACACCCCCCCTCACTTTTGTCTTCATTGCAAGCTCCCCTCACTACAACGCACCTCCCCCTCCCTTTCACATAGCTCCCCTCTCCCCCGCTCTTCGTGATTTCTTCTCTTCCCCCCCCAGTGCTAATGTCTCTTGGACCTTCCCGGATCCCATAGTAACCCATTCCCCCTCACAAGGCTTAGGAGATCTTGGTGTTCACCCAGACACACTTCGGGGTTCGCTTTTCGAAGAACAAGGTGAAAGGGTCCTTCAAACTCAAGAGTACAGCCATGAATTTGTCACTCATTACTATCTCCCTTCGGAGGGACAAGATTACCACCTGGGTTAGACCCCCATGACTTTTGAGCAAGGGTTTGTAGCAGCACATCTATGACCCCACAGTCTCAATGGTTGGGACATAAGCCACAACAGAGCACCAGGCCCCATTACGCCTTTTGATTCAGATCCGAAAACCCAAGGCACCTCAACGCAAAGTAGGAGAAATCACAACAAGTGCCTAGGGTATTTAAAAGAAGAGCCAAATTTTATCCTCGACGACGACCTTTCAATGGCAGAAGTCTCAGCAATGGATGAAAAAACACTTGTGGGGAAAGCATATGGCCAACAATTGAGTGAAAAAACCCTACGAGCCTAGGATGCAATAAATTGGGGAGTAAACTCCACAAACTCACCCAATATTTTCTGACTCTCTAGAGGTTGGTTTATGATAATCTTCGCACATCCCACATAGACTATGGACACACTCCACTCCACTCTAGCTAGACAATAGACTCCTCCCTGGTTCTAATAAAACTCTGGAACCCTACCTTTGATGCGAGCAATGAGAGAATGGACTCTATTCCAATTTGGGTTCGTCTCCCAGGTCTTCCCCCTCATCTCTAGTCTAAGAGATGCTTCAAATATCTCTAGAATTTCCCAGGGGATTATATCCCTGCAGACATGAGTTTCCGTGTTACAGGTGATATGGTGGTCGCACAAATTTTGGTATTCCTTAACATCAGGGAAGGCTTAAGAGAGTTGATCAATCTTAGAGATTTGGGCCACACAAGAGTTCAGATATTGGACTATGAAGGAGTGCCCTTCCACTGCAGACAATGCCATGAATAAAGACTACCCAAAACCATTCAAAAGAAGGCACGGACACAACCCACATGAATCAAGGTACCATGACCGTAAACATCCAGAAGTAGTTGGGGGCTTCTCCTCCTCCTCTGTGTCACATTCTTCGAGGACTCCCTCCCTCGCTCCAACAGCTTTCCAGGATACCCTGATAGAGGATCCTTCGACGCAGGCCAACAACGCATTAGCACTAATTCCATCCACGGGTGAAGGGGAAAGATCACACCACAGTCTAGAGACAAAGCCTCAACACTTTATCAATGGATTTTTGGGTATGCACCTCTCTTTTCCCCACCCTGTAACTGGTTTTCTAAATTCTTTCAATTTTTTTCTTAAATGGTCGCATCCCTCCCACCTTCCCCCCCCTCGGCACTTTCTCTGCCCCCCCCTCCCCTTATTTCCTCTGCCTCCCTCCCCTCTCCCCCACTTGTCCAAGACCCACCCCCAAATGCCTCCCCCCTTCCTCCACAAACTCCTGGTCCATAGAGGAACCATCCTTTATTGGATCCGATAACTCCACCATTCGATATCACCTCCGCAGTCAATCTTTCACCATTCCTTCCTCGAAACACAAAGGCATTGGTCCTACCCTGGAATCCCTAAAACAAAAAAAAGGTAGAGGCAAGCCATCACACCTCTCCTTAGCACAATCTCATGCACTGCTAGACACGACCACAGAACGACAAAAATCTCTCCTTGGGGCCCTTAGAGAAAAAAAATCCCCTGATGGAGATCCTCCATGAAGCTCCTCTCCTACAACTATCAGGGTTTACTGAGCCCCTCCAAAAAATCTGCTCTAAAAAAGGTTGGTGACTTTACAGCAACCAGATGTTATTTTTCTCCAAGAAACTCTTGCAGACGAATGCACAGCCACACAATCTCTCTTGAGCCTCTTTCTAGGCTGGGATTTCCTGGGATTGGATACTCGTGGTAGATCCAGAGGCCTAGTCATTGGATGGCTCTCATGGAAAATAAAGCTCCTAAACTCATGGGCCTCAGATTCCTATCTGGGACTCGAAGTACCAGCCGAAGGATTGGGGATGACCCTTAAGCTTCTAAATATCTATGGGCCAAACATAGACAGGACACACTTCTAGAACACCCTCTTAAGAAAAGAACTATTGAGGTCAGAAAACCTAATTATTGGTGGAGACCTCAACTTCTCTCTTGGCGAAGAGTAAAGTTGGGGCCCCTCGGCTCACCCAGATCCACAAACAACTTTCTTTAGCCACTTGCTAGCTACAAATGGCTTCATCAACATTGTACCAACCAAATTGCTCCCCACTTGGAGGAATTTAAGAATTGGGGATGCACATGCGGCAAAACGATTAGATCGGTTTCTGATCATAGAAACACTATCTCTCCTTCCACTCCAGTTTTGAAAATGGATTGGAAGTGGGGGAGACTCAGATCACTCCCTTGTCTGGTTAAACCTCAAAAATGGACCAAAAAATATGGCCACCCCTTTCAAATTTAGCGCAACTTGGCTTAAAGAAGATGGTTTCAAAAAATTGGTAAAAGACAATTGTACTCCCCTCTAGTATTCGGGAGAAAATCTGGCAGCCATACAATTCATGGAAAACTTAAAATTAATTAAGAGTTTGGTCATCCGATGGGAAAAAAAAAACTGAAAGAAGAAGAGCAGGAACTCAAAAGCACTAAGGACCAGCTAGAAGAAATTTTCCAAAATATCAATTATTGCTTCTCTTCGAACACTTCTCGAGAAACGCTCAAAACTCTTGAAAAAAACTGAAGGAAATTACTGACTAACAAGGAAGCATCCTAGAGACTGAAAAGCAGGGTAATCTGGCTTGAAAATGGGGATGAAAACACACAATTCTTCCATGCTTATGTCAAAAAGCAACAAATACAACATAGAGATTAAAGGATCAGGAAGACAGACCTGCCACTTCTTTTGAAGGGATAGAAAATATGGGGAAAAAAATTTCCAGACTCTTTTCAAAGACGACCAAAGGGCCAACTTAGCTAACATCATAAAACTAGCCTTATACTTCCCTAGTTTTGTGGATGAGGAAAACAACCAAAACCTGTATGCAGAAGTCACAGAAGACGAACTCAAAGACATGATGCAAAGCTTTCAAAAAGATAAAATCCTGAAACCAGATGGATGGTCCATTGAATTCTACTCGGGCTTCTTCGAATTGATTGGAAATGGTATTCTCAAAGTCATAAAAGAATCCATATTAAATTGAAGAATTCACATCCCTCTCAACACCACCTTCATATCTCTCATTCCTAAGGTAAATGATCCTCTTTCCTTTGATGATTTCCGACCCATCTCTCTTTGCAATTGCATCTATAAAATTATTGCAAAAATTATTGCACGAAGGTTGAAAGCATTACTCTCCAAGTCGATATCGAAAGAATAATTTGGATTCTTAGAAGGCAGAAAAATCCATGAAGCTATTGGGGTATCACAAGAAGGACTACACACTACTACAAATGGGTGAATTATTTCATGAAATGTTTCCACGCTTCCACTAGTTTCATCTTTTTTTAAACAGGGTGAGATTTTCATCAATATTGCCATGAAAGTTCATCTCAATATCCACGAAAATCTTATTTTAACCTAGTCGGGATTTTCGTCGCAATAGCGATGAACTTTTATGGCAATAGCGACGAAAATTTTTCCTATCTCATTGGTCAGTGTTAACGGCTAGTTGACTATTTGATCTATATATACGTGACTTTAAGAGACTTTGTGACACAATTGCTATAGTTGCGACACTGTTCTTGGCTTTTGTTTGAGATTTTTATTTTTTCCGTCACCCATCGGTTGAATAAATCCAATTCTCGATCTACATAGCTCATATTTTGAACTTGCAAGGTTAGTATGTTATTTTTTTATTGATTTACTCATTTAACTTGTAAATTTTTGTTCAAATGTCCAAATTTCATGTAGCTTGTTTTTTCCTTGACAATATATTATAATATGTGTAGTACAATATTTCATGTCTTTGGTTTTTGGATCTAGTTAGTATATTCTATGGAAAAGGGTATGTGGATTCCATAATATTGTAGGTTTATGGAATCTGCATACACTTTTCTCTTCAATTGTAGCTATAATCTCTCTCTCTTTTCATTGATAAAGATATGGAATTGCTCTTGAAACTCAACCCTGATTGATGAAATGAAAGTAATTGATTGTCATTTTCTTCTCTCTTTTATTTTTAAGACTTAACAAAAAAACACCAACAAAGCTTGATTGAAGCTTTGATACCACTTGTTACATCCATAGTTCCCAAAAGGGATCACACTTGCATAAATTGAAAATAATATAACAGTGACAATAATGGTTGGGATACTTGCACACCTAATGGTTGGGTAGCACTTACTAATTCAATTAAATGAAGGAATAAATCTCCATGAACAAAATATTGAAGTTGAATGTTATATTGATAAATGATAAGTTATGGTATATATAAGATAGGGAGGAAACTCATGTTTATAACAACAAGGGTAATAGCTGCAATATATTGTGACATTTCCCTCTTCCACATAAATTCTTTTCTATCCTCAACATTTCCCTCTTCTGCATATATATTAAGAAAAATATTAATAACATTTCCCTCTTCCAAATAAATTCTTTTCTATCCTCAACATATTGTAATAAATAATGGGTAGGTTGGCATTAGTGACAAGATAGCCTGTTGATATTACATATCATTATTAATTTACGAGAGATCATCCAATATTTAAGCATGCAAAACAAAACTCCAGACTAAATCTTATGGCTAACATGATCGGGTCTGTACATTTTTCAAAACAAAGTACGAGAATTTCCATTATTTAATCATGTAAAACAAAACTCGAGGCTAAACATTGTGGTTGACGTGATCAGGTGTGTACATATGGATGGTGGAGAAAGTGCACTCATCAACTCATTGGGAGATGAAACAAAGTCTCAAAATCCAAAGTGTATTTTTACATTTACTACACATAGAATGCTGGTAACATCAATCATTATTTGTACTTTTAATTAATACGTGGCTATTTGTGGATTTTTTAAAAAACAAATAAATTAATTTTTTTAGTTTTGTGGTTAATTGTCACCTCCAACCAGGGGAAATTAGTAACTTCAGAGTTTTTGACCAATCAAAAAATAGAATTTTGAATATTTAAAAATAAAAAAATATTTTTATTTATATATAAAATTCTCATTAATAAATATTTATTGGAAAACATTATAAAACATTGTTAAATTTTTTGTAAATTTACAAAAGTCAAAATGATTTTGACTTGCAATCGATTGATATATTCCCTTCTTTAGCAGGGACTAATAAGATACATAAACACTAACCCTAAACTTATTTTAAGTATATATGTCATTATTATATAAAGAAAACATGTGTACACATATGACCTTATTATAAAATGTTATCTATGTCGTGATTAGGCACATAACAATCACTTTTAACTAACCACCTTCAACCATCTTAGCTTATGGTTAGACACCTTTAAATTTATTGTCTTATGACTAAGCACCTTTAACAAATGAACTTATGATTATATACCATAGTCTTCCAATATAAATAAAGTATATTTGTTTCAACTTTCTCAATAAAATCCAGAGACCCTTTTCTGATATGTGATGTTGTTTCTCTAATTTTTTTATAATCACACACAATTCTAGATGTAGTGATTAAATTTAGTTTGTAGTTGATGCAACTTGTTTATACACTATTAATAAGGATCAGTATATAAAATATAAAAAATTCATGGTGAAATATATGATAACATGATGAAATCTACTAGTCGGACAATGAAAAATGAGAACATGCCAAAGTGTCTTAGAAAATAAAATTGTGACCATTGTAAGTAGCATAAAATTGTGACCATTATATGTAGATTTAAATCAACATGTCATAATTTAAACCAACCCAACCCAATTGTGGATGACAAGTGGTTGACAATCTTTTTTTAGTGGTGAATTTCAAAGATTGACATTTTGTCTAGAAAACAACTTAGAGGCTAGTGTATGGTGTCGAGTGATTCAAGTTTGAGAAATTTTGACCACTTTCGTTAAATGGTGTGTAATTATTTTCCATGTTTATTCAATACACAATACTCTATAGTACAAGTTGAAGCATATCTATCTTAATAGTTAATCGATAATAATAAAAAAAAAAGCATGTCAAAATGTCTTAGAAGAAATAATTATGAGGATTGTAGGTCACTATAAATAAACATATCATAATCGAAAGGAGTAGATAAAATATAAAAAATTGACAACTTAATGTTTGGTATGGTGTAGGTAAGAAAATTACTTGTCAGGACAAGAATTTGTCACAATGAATGAAAATGATAGGAAGCTTGCTCGGTTAAGAGCGGCATTAGAGGCGAGGGGAGATGGAAAATGTTATTTCCCTTGCTATGATTGCAAAGGCTTGAAAAAAAAAGACTTTTAATAACAACAACTCAAAGACATTGTAGGGAGAAGGGGTATGCCGAAGGGGGTTATGAATATCGTCCCTTGGTAAGAGGATTCAATATTTAATGTATTCTCTGTAATAATCACTATGTCATGATTTTTAGTAATATTTCTTATGGGGATTTTATATTTTCTATACACACTAACTTTTCTACGTTGTTTTTAAATATATAGACGATGCCCCCAAAATGTCGACCTCCAGAGAGTTATTTGCCAAGTACTAGCAGAAATACTACTTTACAGGGAGATGATCTTCGAGATCAAAATATTGATAATGTTGATCAAGTTATTAATAATGATATGGATGAATATAATGTTAGTGATTGAAATCAGGAAGATGAGATACATAGATTGATCCAAGATGCATTTTCTCCAATGGACGAGGACAAACAGGATGATAGTCATGATGTTGATCATCCAATCGAGAAGGCACGTCAACCTCTTTATGAAGGCTCAGCACCAAATCTTTTATTTTCTATATTGTTGTTGGTGAACCTGAAGGTTTTGAATCGTTTCTAAAACACATGTCTCACACAGATACTAAGGTTTTTAATTTGTTAATTATTTATGCCTGCATGTTCACAAATACTTAAAAGGTTCAATTTTTTCCTATATTGATATTGTTTTTTAATTTGTAAATTAGTATATTGGATGATATATTGATGATTAATATTGTTTACATTGACTTATTGTTTAGAATTTTGTAGATTGATAGGTGATGTTCTATTACCAACGTCGAATATTTTTCCATGCACATATCGAGAAATACCTGTGATTATGAAAGAAATTGGAATGGACTATCAGGATATTGATGCATGTCCAAATGATCATATCATATATTATGGAAAATATGCATTAGAAAATGAATGCCCACAATGTCAAATAAGTAGATATTGAACCGATAAAGCGTCAAAGAAGCTGCCTCACAAAGTTCTTTGTTATATTCTGATAATTCCATGTTTCCGTCAGTTGTTCAGGTGCCAAAGTATAGCACAGTTTATGGATTTCCATGCAAAGAACAAAAGTCGAGATGATGTTCTTCGAATGCCTGTAGATGGTTCTACATTGAACTACATCGAAGAAAAGTGGCCCGTTTTTAAAGAAGAACCTCATAATGTTAGACTTTCGTTGACAACTGATGGTGTCAATCCATTTGGAGAGCTTCGTTCTACGTACTTAGTGTGGCCTTTTTTTGTTATAAACAATAACCTTCCTCCTTGGATGTCGATCAAGAGAGAGCACACAATGTTGGCAATGATTGTTCCAAGTATTCAATTATCTTTTATTTTCTTTAAAGTATAACAAAATATTTCATTTCTTTGTTTCGTGCATGGTAATTATTTATTTTATATATCACGACATCTAGATCATAAGTATAATTAATCATGTAGTATGTTGAACCAATTAGGTATGTACCAGGTTAAATATATGAATGTATATATTGAGCCTCTCATCGATGAGTTGTTGAAGTTATGGGTTGGCGTCACTATGTATGACATCTCTGTACCAATAGGGAAAAAATGATTTCAATTCCATGGAATACTATCATGGACAATTCATGATGCTCCCGGGTTAACACTTTTTTGTGGTATATTGTTACTTTGTTTTTTTATTTAATATTATATATATTTATTAAAAAAATCATGCATTATTTTAAATTGTAACTCTAATTTGATGCTACATTTATTCATATATCTTGTAGGTCTTCAAACAAAGGGTAAATTTGCATGCCCAGTTTGTGGTTTGAGGATAAAATATCATTGTTCAAGGAGTTTAGCAAAGGAAGTGTTTGATGAGTATAGGCACTTTCTACCTAAGAACCATAGTTATTGAACTACAGACAAAGAAAATTCCAATGGTAAAGAAGAAAACAGAAAAAAAACCACGAAGAATGACACCTCGCCTATGGAAGTTGGAATATTAGAAATTGTCAAGGTAAGCAAATTATTTATGTATAATCTATTATATAAATATTTGGTTAATTTCATTAGTATTAATTTCATTTTTTCCCATTAATTAGTGTTAATTTCAATTTTTTGGCGTTTCATGAATGTCGTTAAGGCACGAATGGGCTTCCACGAGGAATGAAAATTTACCTGATGCAATTCAGTATATTGCCATACTATGAGGACCTACAAATAGTTCATTTGTTTGATACAATTCATATAGGGAAGAACATAACATAATTGTTATGCCGAAAATTGGATGGAAGGACTGACGAAGAGAGAATTGGAAAGATTTGTTGTGACATCCAAGAAGCTAATCACGCATTGAAAAGTGTTATTATTAATTATAATTGTGATGGTCATGAACAAAATACTATTCTTCCTTGGTTATTGACAGAGCAACATAGCAATATTGTAAAAGAGGTCATTCCAAAAGTTAGGTTTCTGACAGGGTTTTCGTCGAACATACAAAATATCTTAACTAAAAGGGTGATTTTGGTGGGGTTAAAACACATGGCTGACATACATTCATTAAGGTAATTAGTAGGTTATAATATAATTCCTTATTGGTATGCATTTTTTGGAAACAAATAATAATTATTTGTTTTTTTTACAGTATGTTCTACCTTTATCTCTCCCAGACGACTTTGACAACAACATAAAACAAATTATTTATGTACTTGGCAAATACATGAGGTAAGTATTGTTTTATAAGGAAAATGTACTTCTTATGTGATTTGTAGTGGAACTTATTGACATATTATATTTTATCTGCAAATTTGTGTATGCCTTGATATTATTTTATCACATTGACATTTGTAGGTGGCTATCATCAAAAGAAATCCATAAAGAAGATATAAGGTATTGRAAGAGAGAAATTCCCCGACTATTGTGTCAAATGCAACAATATCTACCTCCCACATTTTTCAATTCATAATAACACTAACTCATACACCAAGTGGAGGAGATTGAATTATGTGGACCAGCACACATAAGGTCGATTTGGATGGTGGAGAGGTAGTTGAAGTCACTGAAGGATTTTGTTAGACAAAGAGCACATCTGGAAGGTTCTATGGTTGAGGGATATATTGTATATCAATGCATGGTGTATATTAGTCAATATCTACCTAAATTAGCAGAAAATATGAATGTGCCTCGCATTTGCCATCTTGACTTAATCAACAAATTTGAAGGGGAGGTCCTACTGGGGAAAGGTAAAATGAGGACTGTGAAAGGTAATTATTAGATGTTGACGTAGATTAAATATATTACACATTTATTAAATTATTCCTTTATTAACAATAACTAATTAATTATATTAAATTGTAGTTGCTTGAGAGTGGGATGCTTTACATTTATACATTGCAAACAACCTTGATTGGATGGAGCATTGGATAGAATATACTGAAAAATACTTCGGTAGGTTATCATGGGAAGGGGTGAGTAAGATGATTAAAATAGTGCATCGTCATCGAGATCAATTTCCTAATCTTACATCAAGGGAAGTTGATTTAGCCTTTGGTTTAAAAGATAAATAGGCAAGTTAAAATTTTTACCCACATTTTCCTATTTTTTTCCCAATTTTTCAATGTATTTGGTTTGTTTAATTATTGAAATATATATTTAGTAAGTCATATATGAGGATTATTACTTGGCAATTTATTTTTTACTTGTTTTTCATGTTGTAGTTGAAACATCACAAGGCTATGTGGTGTAATGGTCATACATTTCATATCAAAATGTTGGATGATAAGATGAAAACCTCGGATTGTGGGATAACTGCAGTGTTTAAGGTCACCAAAATTTCCTCTAGAAGTGACAAAAATTTGGAAGAAACTGAGAATAGGTACTATGGTCATTTGGAGGATATAATTGAGTGTGATTTTAATTCCTTTAAAATAGTTTTGTTTGAGGTTAAATGGTACAGGCTACAGATGCATGAATGTGATCTTGAAAGAACTGTTATTGAGCATGATAATGGATTTACCATAGTTAATACAAGGGCATTTGAACCGGGTACAGATCCTTATGTTCTTCCCAGTCAATGTAAACAAGTATTTTACTCAGAGGTACCTGGTAAAGAAGGTTGGTCATACATTGTTAGATATAATCCAAGCAGAAGACCAGTAAACTACAATCATGTAGCCGAGGATGAAGATAATAATGAGGAAGAAGATCATGATTATGCATATCAGGAGCAGGTGGCTCATGTAGTCGATGTGTCAGATGAAGAATTTGAAGAAGTTGATCATCCAAATGTAGGAGACGACGATCTCATTGACGATATCAATAACTATAATAGAGAAAATGGCGTTGATGATTATGTTGATAGGAATGATACTTTCACCAATATCGATTATGAACCAGATCTTGATACAAATGTTGAGCTAGATGAATAAGAAGATGACTGATATTTAATTTTTGAAAAGAAGAGGTATGTGTTTATATATTTTATATGATCTTTATATGTTTTTATTTTCTATAATATAGTATATGATACATGTTCTTTAGAATTTCAAATTAGGTAATATGGGGAAATTGAGAGTGATGTGAGGGGGGGGGCATAATTAGAGCTTCCACCTTCATGTGGTTGCCCCTGTTTAGTAGAGAATGAACTATTATCGAAACCAAGAGGAGCTCTATGCGACTGTGCCTAATAATACCAACGATTTAAGTATGTCCATCATCAATTCATCATTATCATTCTCAAAATTATCATTCTCCAAATATATTATACAAATTTTACAAGGAAATTATACTAGGACTAGACACGGGCAACAGTGACCTGTGAATGGGGCCAACGTTAAAATTTTTGAAAAATGTTTCTGAATGCATTGAAATTTGGCATGGATAGACTATTCGCATGCCTTAACTATATGGGAGGGTTTCTGGACTCAAATTTGACTCACACACCCACTTTCTTCCATCATCAATTCATCATGTAAACCATAAACCCTAATTTAGTGGAGTCATCGATTTGTTCCCAGTGAATGGATGCATTTTTTTTGACATGGAATGGGACAAAACATGTACCTTCTTAATTTTATTCCTTCACTTGATGTGGGCTTGGTCATTTCTAGCCTTGAATTGCAATTTGCCCCTAGTCTTAGTCGTCACCGTTCATAAATGTTGTCACCCAACGATCATTATATAAGAAGGTTGGAGGTATGTGGCCAGTGGGATCATGAGGCTTTATAACCCCACAGTAACAAGAGGCATTAATTGATCAACTTTGACTAGATTGAAAGGTGCGTCCAATTGAAAATACTAACAACCCAAAACTAAAAGGGATCAATACACCGACTTTCAATGAGAGGTGATCTCACCATGATGTGTAGGAATAGGCCTAGCACCTTCAAAATCATCATTCTCCAAATATCTTATACAAATTTTACAAGGAAATTGTATTAGGACTAGACACAGGCAACAGTGACCTGTGAATGGGGCCAACGTTGAATTTTTTTCAAACTTTTTCTGACTACATTAAAATTTTACATGGATAGACTATTTGCATGCCTTAAGCCCATGGGAGGGTTTCTAGACTCAAATGTGACTCACATGCCCACTTTATTCCATCATCAATTCATCATGTAGGTGAGTATGAAGATAATAATGAAGAAGAAGATCATGATTATGCAGATCAAGAGTAGGTGGCTCATGTAGTCGATGTGTCAGACGAAGAAGTTGAAGAAGTTGATCATCCAAATGTAGGAGACGATGATCTCATTGACGATATTGATAACTATAGTAGCGAAAATGACGTTGATGATGATGTTGTTAGGAATTATTCTTTCACCAATATCTATTCTAAACCAGATCCTGATACAGATGTTGAGTTGGATGAAGAAGAAGATGACTGATATTTAATTTTTGAAAATAAGAGCTATGTGTTTATATCTTTTATATGTTGTTGTTGACATGGAATGGGACAACACATGTACCTTCTTAATTTTCTTCCTTCACTTGATGTGGGCCTGGTCATTCCTAGCCTTGAATTAAAAGCTTCCCCTAGTCTTAGTCATCGCCCTTCATGACAGTTGTCACCCAATGATCATTATATCACAAGGTTGGAGGAATATGGGCATTGGGATGATGAGGCTTTATAAACCTACAGTAACAAGAGACATTAACTAAACTTTGACTAGATTGAAAGGTGTGTTCAATTGAAAATACTAACAACCCAAAACTAAAAGGGATCAATACACTGATTATCAATGAGAGGTGATCTCGTCGTATTGTGTAGGAATAGGCCTAACACCTTCAAAATAATCATTCTCCAAATATCTTATACAAATTTTACAAGGAAATTGTACTAGGACTAGACACGGGCAACAATGACCTGTGAATGGGGCCAACGTTGAAATTTGATCAAACTATTCCTGAATGCATTGAAATTTGACATGGATAGACTATTCACATGCCTTAACAATATGGGAGGGTTTCTGGACTCAAATTTGAGTTGTGAGGTTTCTTAAGGATAGGAATCTCAAGTTCCATTGGCCACTGGGCATACCTTTGGGATATTGGAAAAACTAATGGATCCTAATTCACCCCCGCTCGATAGAAATCAATCAATTCCTTCTGCTATATGAGCTTGCCCCAAGGAATATATATTCCTTATAAGCCCTAAATCCGCTTGGGTGGGTGGAAGGAATATATGTAACCATCCTTTTGGATTATTTGGATAGGGATGGGTTCTTCCGACCTTTTCGTTTGATCTCCATTTCCTATTGATCTCTTTTTTCCTTTGTTTCGAATGCCTGTATAGTAGCTGCTACTAAAGAATTACTAAGATCATAATCAATGGAGGTTTGAATTACTTACTTGGTCTCTCTTGAGGTGTTATTAGTTTGGTATATTCTTGACTAGGAGAGGAACTTGGGTTGCCCGACTTCTATGGTTCCTCATAATCCTCTTGACTATGGGGTTCCATTTCCATCTGCTCCTGTATAGGTTGTTTTGCCTCTTTCCCCTCTTGTATAACCCAAAAACAAGGTTTTTCTTCTATTCCATGTTCCACCTCGGGCCCTTTCCTTGTCCTTTGTTCGACTAGAATGAAATATCCTTCCTCCCATATTCTATGGCCGATTAGCCTCTTCTCCTATAGATGTTGGTTCTCCTGAGAGGATTCTTCTAATTTCCATTGGAAGTGGGCTCATCTTTCTCAGATGACTCCGGGCATTATCTCGCTAGATAAATATATCTATGGCATTCTCATCTTCTTAAGGGTAGTGCTTCATAGTCTAAGGTTTTCTCCTAGATCACCTCTCTAAGTTGTATTTCCATGGATTCAAGAAATGGTTACTCCTGTTGTAAATACATACATAATAGAGTTGGTCGAGGATATAAATAAACTCTCTCTTGCATTCCACCATAGGTAGATCTTGCTCTTAAGGAACTACCTACTGAACCAATTATTTTCGATACTTAAGGCATTTCACCTACTGATTCGAGGAGTAGGCATTTCACTGTATGAATCGGGCATTGAGTTTCTCAAATTGAACCTACTTTCTAAAGTCTATAAACAGAGCGAGTCTATATCTTATGTACATATTAGCAAGTTGTACAAGAATATAAACATACGGAAGAAGAGTCATTGTAAGAATATATACTCTTAATCGAGAAAGAAGAGTGAGTTACCCTTACTTTATAAGCCAACAATCCATTTCACCCACGAGCCAATCACAACCAAGTCTTTTCCCGAACATTTCCTTAATATTCTCACAACAAGATCGAGACCTAATTTTGCCTTAGGGGTTAGGGGTTAGAAACTATACCTATTAAAGGTTAGGGTTTATAAGAGTTATAAGAGATTATGATTAGGGGTCGGGGTTTATGTTGGTTTTAGGGGTTATGTAAGTTGGTTGGGGTTATAAGTGTTATAAGGGTAGGGGGTTCTAGTGGTTCATTAATGTTTATATTAGAGAAGGGCGATATGAGATATTAGGGATAGTTAGAGACTATCTTGGTTATAGATTAAGGGAAATATTGATTATTATTTCTATCAATTAGGGTTTGGTATTTATAGTTGTTAGTGGCTAGGTTGTCGGTTATATGGGTTACTAGTTTAAGGGTTAAGGGTGATAAAGGTTGAGAGTAGAGGGTGATAATGATCATAATGGTTATGTTTTAAATGAGTTAGGGGTTAAATGTCTTAAGATTTATGGGAACTAGGATTTACATGATTATGGAAATTATAAGGATTAAGAATGATATCGGTAAGATATTATAGAGGTTATGAACTAAATTTGTTAGTGGTGATAGTGATTATGATAAATGTTCATTATAGGGGTTAGGAGCTATAGGTTTTAATGGTTATAGTGGGTATACTTGTTAATGGTTATAAGAGTACAACCTGAGTGGGCCTAATTGTTAAGAACATGTGTTTCCTTCTTGGAGGTAACATCTCCAAATTAAGAGGGGGGTAGGATATGTACATGTCTGTAGATTTTATCAATCAAATCACTGCATTGAGGGGGTACCTTGTCCCACAAACAATGGTATCTCATACACCAATTTGGTGTTTGGCTTGGACGTGAACTTAAAATATATATTGTTATTGTTATTGTTTTTTTTTTTTTTTGACAAGAACGTTTAATGGATTTTAATTAAGAAAGGCAATGGCAAAGCCATTGGTTCTGTTACAGCTATGGTGAGCCATGCTCTATTAGTTGAATACAGTCCTGGAGGCTATAATAGTTTTCCAGAGGTGGAAATTTTTACAAATTTATTTACAGCAGAGGCTTCTATACAAAATCCCATGCTTGCTGGGAAATTGCAGAACTCCCTTTTGTGACTTGAAATGCTGATTTACTTCTTTGGATCTCTCTTCCATTAATTATTTACTTGAGCCATTTTTTCCTCTAGTTGGGTGATTCTAGTATTGAATTATTTCTTAGGGTCCTTGAGTTATTTATGGAGTTTTCCAAGCTCCGTAGAGATCTCAAATTTTGTGGTTGTAATGTCCCCTTCCAACGTCTCCAATCTTCTTCCTGTGTCTATGTCCATATTTTAAAGAAAGTCCAACTAGTAGTTCAACATTTGCTTTAAATTTTCCATAGTGACATCCATTGCGTTCAACCTTTCTTCTGTGCTTGGCTTGCTTCCCGAGCTGGAAGCCATCTTCAATGACTTCTTCTCTTCTCCTTGCAACCTATTGTTGTGCTCGATCCTCTTGTAGTTGGGCTGAATTCCTTCTTGGTTGTATCTGCGTGAGGTTGGTATGGAGTATTGAGTTCATCTCCCTAATTTAAGCTCAGTCTCCTCCCAAATCGAATCCCCTAAACGATTCATGTGATCTGAAGGGGATGGGTGACCTGCTGCTCTGTCTCCTCCCCAGAGAAAATCAATGACCGAATGATGCACTAGGTTGTACCTTCTGTTCACTTGCATTGACCTATAGCGCCCTTGTCCTATTGTGCTTTGGATTTGCGCAAATACTTATTTCATGATGCCTTTCCCTTTCCAGCTTATGACTTTATTTTTTTTATTTTTATTTTATTTTTTATTTTTTATTTTTTAATTATGGGATATCTCCCTAGATTCACGACAGATCCACTGTGGACATTGTTCCAATAAGTTGCAAGGTTACAATAGTCAAGAGGACTCCTTTATTGGCCTCAGTGTATGCTTGCTCATTTAGGTTTTGTAAGACATGGTAAATCTTATAAGACCAGAAATTCCCAAGGAGGAGTTGGATTTTCTCCAGGAGGCTATTGAGTTTTGCATTTTTGAGTTTGCTTTGGTGGATTAAGGCTTTGATTACTATTTAGGAGTTCCCAATTATTACAAGATCTTGAATGCGATGACCGATTGCTTGAATGATCCCTTACCAGAGGGCTAGGTATTTTGCTCTGTTGTTAGTTTTAGTTCTGAGCCCCCAGACAAAGCTTAGTTTCATTGATCCGGTGGGGCTTTCTAGAATCCCTCCTCCCCCTACCAAGCCTATTTTCCCTTTGGAGGCCCTGTCAAAGGAGAAAATATGTTTCTTTTCCTTTGTCTTCTAGTCTTCAAAATCTTGTTTCTCCTTTCATATTTCCCAAGCTTCTTGGCTAGAGTCGTTGTCCTTTTTTCCCCCTTGGTCTTGAATTTTGAACTGAGCCAACCATTGTTCCTCTTCCAACTCTAACACTTTAGAATTCCTTGTTTGGCAGAAGTAGGGAGCGCTTTTGCCAAAATAGGCATGTATCTTGGTTGCAACTTGGGTTTTACTTCTTTTGAGTTCCCTGAAAATTCTATTGTTTCACTCCAACCATATTTTCTAGAGGATGAATTTGTTGAGGACTCTCCACAGAGTGGAGATTTGGCCTTTTTTCTCAGTTTGGAAAGGACAGAAGGAATCCCAATTTTGGAGAAGATTGATCATATCTTGGGGTATGATGACAACACTCTACAGTCCTAGAGCCAACTGCCAAGCTTCTTTGGAGTAGGAACAGTTTAGTAGCAGATGGTCTTTGGTTTCTTCTGCTTGAAGATAAAGTGGGCATCTATTGGGGCCTTCCCACCCCCTTCTTCTTAGTTTTTCTCCTATTAGAATTCTTCTGTGAGCCAGAGTCCAAATAAAAATGTCAATATTTGGGATGGATTTGGAGATCCAAATTACTTTCCAAATTGTTGGGTTTGGAGGGACATTGGGGTGGGAGTTTGTGAGTTGATACCCTATTGCAGTGATGTATGTCCCTGATCTCGTTCCCCAAACTCGTTTGTCTTTTCCCCCTTTTTTGAGTGGGGATTTCCCTTGGAGGCAGAGCTTTAGGGCATTCCAATCCTCTTCTAAATCAGGGGGGTTGTTAGCAATTCCCCACCTTAGCCACATCTTGTGCTCATCGTTCCCCCAAATTGAGATGTCCCAAAGACTATTTAAATTTTGAGTGACCATCCATTATTTGAGTTGATCCAGATCCTATCTCAACCCAAGGGGAGGATCTCCCAAGATTGAGTTCTGCCAAATGTTGATTTTTTCCCAATTGCCTGGCACCCAAGTGAGATGAGGTATGAAATGGGGCATAGTCTTCTAACAAAGTGAGAAGATTGGGGAGCCTCTTTTCTCCAGAGTTGGGTGCTCTATACATATTTCCCTTAGACCCCTAAAGTACTTTTTGCATAGTGTTTTTTTGCTCCACGTTGCCTTCCCGGTGATTAGGTTCCAAATCATCTTTGCCCCTAGTGCCATATTTTGAACATGTGCATTTTTGAAGTTGAGACTAACTTCCAGGATTGGTTTAGATATTTTTTCCCTGACTGTTTCCCACCTTCCCATAGGAACCTTCTGAACATTGCTTCAATTTTTTGTATTATGGAGGCAGGGGCTAGAAGTAAAGTGTTTTGATAGATTGGAATGCTAGCAAGGATGACCTTCATTAGGACCACTTTACCTGCCAGATTTAACCAGATTTCTCCCCAGGAAGTTATCTTGTTCTTTATCTTGTCAATCACCAGAGTCCATTGTGAGGTTCTTGGGGTGGAGTTGAATATTGTGACTCCTAGGTATTTAAAGGCATCCCATTTAGTACAACCTTCCATTCCAAGTACTCTGGCGATCTCCATCATTTCATTTGGTGTTATATTCCTACCACAAATATTTCTTTTAGTAGGGCTTATAACAATTCCTAAGATTTATGTGTAAGCCGCTAATTCATTCTTGAATTTCCTTGTTGTTTGTAATCTTTCACCTCCCATTAGCAGAGTGTTGTCTGCAAACTGGGCATGATTTATGTCCTTTACCCCTGGTGCTATTATCAAACCATGGAGATTGTTGTGATTTTGACCGTGCTCTAGTTGGAAGCTCAGAACTGAGTCTTGAATTGCATAGAGGAGGGGAGAGAGGGGGAAGCCTTGTCGGAGTCCTCTAGAAGCTTGAAAGAATTACCCTCCCATTCACAAGAGGGGATATCCAAGGTGACCCGATACACGCTTTGATCAAGTTTACAAAAGCTGTGGTGGACCCAAAATTTTCTTGACTTTAAATAAAAAATTATGTCTTACTCTATCAAAAGCATTGGAGAGATCAATTTTTATTATCATACCTTTGTCTTTCCTCCGGATGCTTGAGTGCATGGCCTCTTGCACTAGGATGATGTTATCAACTATGTGTCTTCCTTTGATGAATCATCCTTGGTTTTCGGGGATGATTATAGGAAGAATTGTTTTGATTCTGTTAGATATTAGTTTTGTGAGGATTTTATAGCTTGTATTGCAGAGGGAGATTGGTCGAAATCTATCGAAGTTGATTGCTCCTTTTTCTTTCAAAATCAACGCTACGAAGGCCGAATTTGTTCCACCTTCTAGTTTGCTCCAAGTTTGAGATTTCTGGATCAGCTTCGTTAGATCTGATTTTATTATATCCCAACTTCGTTGGTAGAATCTTGTTGTGAGGCCATCTGGGTCTTTGGCTTTGTTAGTATTCATTTGGTCCAGTGCCTCCTTTATTTCTTGTTGAGTAACTTCCTTAGTTAGGTTGTTGTTGATGTCTTCCTTGATGAGATTTGGGATAAGGGAGAGGGGGTAATCTTTGGGGTCTATATCAGTCCTTTACATTTCAGTATAGAGTTCTTCAAAGGCTTCAATTGTTGCTACTTTAATGCCTTTTGGATCTATGATTTTTTGATTTTAAACTTGAATTTCTGTTACTATTTTAAATTGATCCCTTGCCTCAGCTTGCTTGTGGAAGTAGCTCATGTTTCTATCTACTAATTCTAGCCAAAGGCTTCTAGATTTATGTCTCCAATAATTTTATTCCTCATGGAAAGCCTTGTGCCATTTCCTTTGTAGATGTTATTCTTGTTGCATGGATTCTTGGGTGATCTCCTGATTTTCTATTTCCATTTGGTGGTTACCTAGCTACTTTTGGTCTTCTTGACTAGTTTTAATGGGATTTGCTTGACATTTTGCCCAATTTTTTAGCGTTGTTTTTAATCTCCTGAGTTTTTCTTCCCACACATAGAAGGTCGAGCCTCTTACTATGCCATTTCAGACTTTGGTCACTAGCTTTAGGAAGTCTTTGTGTTGGGGCCAATTTGGGCTAAATCTAAAAGGTATGGGCCCATGGTTTATGTCACACGAAATTTCTAAGAGGATGGGATTGTGTTCTAACACACTATGAGGGAGGATCTAAGAGGAGGGAGTGAGTCCCAAAAGCAAGAAGGAGCTTTGGACAAGGAATCTGTCCAGCCTGGATGTTATATTCCCTGCTCCTATCCTTTTGTTTGTCCATGTTGATTTTCCTTTAGTAGGCTTGATATCTTCTAGATCCCATTCTGAAATTAGATCTTCCACCCACTCTCTTGTTGGGTCTTGTACAATGGAGCCACCTTTTTTTTCATCTAAATCTAGGGTCACATTTAGATCCCCCCTAATAATGATATTGTCTAGATCATTTTGCAATAAATAGTCTTTTAGGGTCTCCCAACAATTTCTTTTTTTCGTTAACAGGTGTGGTACATAGATATTGAAGAGACTTACCAGTTGAATCGTTGCCTTGTGAAGGAGTTTGGTGTGGATCTAGTGCATGCCCATTTTAGATTTGATAAGATCAAATGTCATAGTGTTCCACAGGGTTCCTAACCTGCCTGAGGTACCTCTTGCACTTTCTGCTATTCCTTGGCTTGTTCTCCATAGCATAGTGTTAAGGTCCTAACCCGCACATAGGTAGATCAATGTATTCAGATGTAATAAAGGTCAATATTAATAAGACCTTTCAATAAAATAGAATAAGGCAGATGTAAGAAGACCTAATAGAAGCTTCTGCTTCTAGAAGGATCTTCCTCTAGATGTTTCTCTTAATAGACATATTTAGTATCAATAAGGGTCGAGGGTATGAAAAACCCTAGCTTGGATATTATTGTAACAAAGCATTGCTCGAATGGAGGTTTCGCCCTCGAAGAGGCCTGTGAACATTGCTATTTGATTCAAAGTGTTATTTATGTTGCTATTTCGTATATCATTTCTGTGTATTGTGAAGATTATGCTGGATATTTTACTGTTATTCTGTCATTTCTAGCATTTCATTTTTGTTCTGCATATTTTATATATCTGGTATCTTGCAAG
>ML776631.1:600677-632451 GCA_009831015.1 Picea engelmannii | reverse complement strand
ATCAATGTATTCAGATGTAATAAAGGTCAATATTAATAAGACCTTTCAATAAAATAGAATAAGGCGGATGTAAGAAGACCTAATAGAAGCTTCCACTTCTAGAAGGATCTTCCTCTAGATGCTTCTCTTAATAGACATATTTAATATAAATAAGGGTCAAGGGTATGAAAAACCCTATCTTGGATATTATTGTAAAAGAGCACTACTCGACTGGAGGTTTCCCCCTCAAAGAGGCCTGTGAACATTTCTATCTGATTCAAAGTGCTATTTTTGTTGCTATTTCGTATGTTCTGCATATTTTATATATCTGGTATCTTGCAGATAGTTGTTTATTTGAGTAATTCTTGGTTGTCCATATTGGTCTCCTGGATGAGTAGGATATCTGATTTTGAGGCTCTTATGATGTCCTTAAGTGCTTCTTCTTTCCTTTTGCTTCTGAATCCCCTGCAATTCCAGGAGGTTAGTTTCATTAATTACCTTGGGGGGATGCTTGGCCTCCTTGGGAGGCCTTGGAGTGTTTCCTTGTCTATCTGACATTGATTAGTTGTCCAATTGTTGGTTGTGATCCCTTTAGGACATCTGTGTAGGTTTATTTGTCTCTTTCTTCCTTCTTAGATTTCCTACCTCTTCCTGTTTTCTTTGGTGTGGACAGGGCATCACTTGAACCTTTGTACTCACTATCTGATGAGACCTCACCTTCTTCTATGTCTGGTCTTCTATCCTTTCTTGGGGGGGATTTTCTTTTCTCTTCTTCTTCTGCTAGCGAGTGGGTTTCTCTGACTTCAGGGGTTGGATTTTCACGCGCTTCTTCGGTTGGGGATTCCTCCTGTGTGTTTTCTTCTGTTGTTTTCTCTGCAGGTTCCTGAGCCAGTATTCTGCAGGTGTTCTCTACCCTTGTGTCTGATTTATTTCCTAGGTCCCTGGGTTGTGTGGGGGTTGCCTTTTCCTTCCTTGGGCCTTTAGTTTTGGAGTTAGATATTCCTTTTCTTGGTTGTTTCCAGCCTTCTCCACTTTCTTTCTCCATGTTTGGGTTTTTAGGGTAGTTCCTCTAGAAATGTTCATATTCATGACATCCCCTACATTTGAACGGGAGTTGTTCATAGTCCAGATTCTGGTAATACATCCAGTCGCCGACCTTGAGTTTGATTGCTTCAGGAAGTCACTCCTCTAGATCGACTTCCATGAAGATTCATGCACATGAGTATTGATCTCTAGGGTCTGCTCTGCTAATGTATTTTCCCAACCCATTCCCTATTTCTTGAAGTGAAGAGGGGTTCTAGCAGTGGATTGGTAGATTGGGTAGATTGACCCAAACTGGAACATCCTTGGGAAATTCTAGAGCTGGGTTGAATCTAGGAGTCCAACGATTTAGATAAATCCCTTGAGTGCCCATAAAGTATGGCCCAATCCTGAAGATGAGATCCCTATCTTCCTGAGAGATGAATTCAAAGATGATGAATCGTCTTCCCACTGCATAGTAGGTTACACTATTTTTTTATCAACGGTCTCCAATTCCTTTGGATCTAGTTGTCTGTGGTTTGGGATGATGGCCAGAGCCCCATGAATTTTCCAACCAGTCCTCGTTCTGATAGGGAAACTGCTACCCTCATTGGATGGTCTAGGGGCAGATCAATTTCAAGTATTGAATCAAGATTCTTGATGAAGCTAGTGGGATCCATAGGGGGGCATTTCTTACCTTGGGTGGCTAGAAGCTTGCGAAAGGAAGAAGCAGGAGAAGGAGGGGGTGGTGGATCCCCTCCTTCTGGAGCAGCCATGGAAGGTAGCTTAGGCGAACAAAGACAAAACCCTAACCAGAGCGCTGTCTCATTCGCGACCGTTGTCTAACATCCGTTTTCTAGAATTTTGTTGAAGGCTTCTACCGTGCCATTTCTATTGTTATTGTTATTGTTATTGTTATTGTTATTGTTATTATGTTGTTGTTGTTTTTATTGTTGTTGTTGTTGTTGTTGTTGTTATTACTATTATTATTTAAGGGTTGGGTATAATGGGATAGTTATGGTTTATGTTCATTAGGTTTTAGATGGATTAAGGATTCTAGTGATAATACTTTTAGTAGTTATAAGGGTTTGGGGTTTGGGTGGTTAATGATTATAAGAGTTAAGGATTATTCATTATAAAGATTAAATGGGCTTTGGGTTATATGTTAGATGCGATGGGGAAATAGAGATTAAGGGTTATATTGGGTAGGGGTTATGGGTGATATGAATGATATCAATTTGTCACTACATTGGTAATAGTAGTTAAATCCATTATGTGTTATAATCATTACATGCACTAAAGATTATAAGAGTTAAGGGATAATCATGATAGGGGTTATGTCTTATAAATTCATAGGTAGAGAGCTAAAAATTAAGGACTCACCATTAACATTCTTGTAGTATAGGTTGGTATCAACAAACCTTTTTCTGAATCCCAAACTCATAAGGTGTCTTGTTTAGGGGAAGACTTTAAAAATGGGACCCTAGGTCATAGCCGAAGGTGTCTTGTAAGAACATATGTGACCTAGGGTAAGAACATAAGAAAATATTTCATAGGTATTGTAAGTGTTGTGGTCATTTATTTGACCAATTAGTGATATCATCAAGGTAAGCGTGGGATAAATCATAAAAAAACATAGAACATTACACACTAAAGGTATAACATGGTAGGTGAAGGTTCCCCCAATGTAGTGAACATGTTCTTTCATTATCAGAATGTCAAATCTAGATTTTATTATACCCTAAAAAACCCATACATGAGGGATAGGGCCTCATCTCTTGCACATGCATCATGACTTGGTTTATGAAGGGGGTAGGGAAGTTGTCTTTTAAGCAGGCCTATTTCAAATCATGAAAATCAATGCACACACAAATTCTACCATGTTTTTGGTTTACATGGACTGGGTTGGATACCTAGTTTTCTTTCAAGAAAGCCTAGTTAAAATCATGAAAATCACAACCCACATGAATGGTGCAATGTTATTTTGTACAAGTAGGTTGGATACCCATGAGGTATCTGAAATTGGCTAAATGGATTTTACTTCATGAACTTTATAAATCTCTTATTTGATGGACATGTCTTTGAAGGGGTGTGCAGATCTTTGTTTCTATCAAATAAGGGATATGTTGATCCATGTGTCGATGTAATGCTCAATGATGGTGAAATATAGTTTAGGATATTTTAAACAATACCAATTAAATATGTTGTAAAACTCTTGGAAATATATTTTCACTGGAATATTGCTTTAGGGGGATATGCAGCTCCTAAGAGAATGTTATCAATGACACAGAGTGTAATAGAGATATCCACTTTGATAGTGGGTGAAATGTTATCCATATTTTCTTCCTTAAATGCATCATGGGTTGTTATGGGATGTTTAATCCAATCAACCTGACTGACAGGGACAGAACATGTGTCCTTGATTGTGAATTATCTAGGTGAAGGTAGTTGGGGTGCATGCATCCTACAGGGGAAAAAAGAATCTATGACACATTGTATCCCAAGTATAGTATGGATCGTGCATGGCTAGAGTATGTCTTCATCTGAATGGAAAATGGGGTTTGTAGAGGTTAGCTCAGTATAGGATGACGAGGCTTGTGGGTGTGATTTTTTTCTTCCATCTATGTCACATCTGCATCATAAATCATTAACCATGGAGGGGTTGACAAATGCAGAGAAAATGTAAATGAAATGAGACTCCAGTTGTTAAGTTTCTATTGATTCATCTTGCAAGGTGAGATTATGCTAACACCTAAGAGTGATGAAGAGTTGTTGGAGGATATTGGCCTTACTTACTTGTAAAGAAGTGATATATGGAAACAAAATATAGGTTATCTATCATTAGTGGTGGAAATATTTTCTGTCGAGGTCCTTATAGAAAGATCACTAGGGTGGGAGGGGGGACATGGGTGCTACCTATGTCAAGTTGTGGTGGAATAGGTTGTTGGTCATATATTAGTGTTGTAATAGATGCAATATTTAATGATTAAATTTAATATATTATATATAATTATAATATATATATATTATAATTATATAATATATATATATATTTATATTATATAATTATAATATATATAATAAACCAGACAAAAAAAAAAAAAAAATTAAAACTTGCGCGTCATGAAGAGAGAAAACGAGGAGAGCACATGAGGAGAGTTGAGGAGAGTCGAGGATAGAACATGAGATAAAGGGCAGAGGAGACTGAGCTAGAGGGTGCGCAGAGGAGACTAAGCTAGAGGGTGCATGGAGGAGACTAATATAGAGGGCACACTGTGAGCAAGCTTGAGAATGGTGAGTGGTAGTTCCACCAATCCCACCCATAATTTTTGCATTGAGATATGGTTTCGCCAAGTTGCCTCTATTTTTTTTTCCCCTTGTCTACCAAAAACAAACATGTTTTGAGTGTGTGGAGCTTGGAAAGGTCAATTTCAATCTCATTCTCCCCCCCTCTGTGCCCTGGAAGCAACTTATTGTAGCTATATAATGCATTAAAGATACAATCTGAGTAGTAGGAATAGCATTCTATTGAATGAACAACCCCTTATTACATTGAGATTCAAATCTAATACAAAAGGGGTGAAACTTTAAATAGGTTTTTACAACCATACTTCAACCTCTCTTTCAACAAAGAACATCCCTCCCCTATATGGGGTGACACGTTGCGCGATGGAGCCACGTGGGATCAGGCTGGGACACGATATTAATGCATCTACTGGCCACCATCCCCTCAGACTTTAAATCTCCATGGATCAGTGCATCCACACTCATGCGATGAGCCCCTTCATGCAAGGGAATGGTATCAGCCATCAGTGCACTCACCAACAGGTTTTAATGGCAATGGTGGTCATGTTAGCCCTCCTCCTTATCACCCAAATCAACAAAGCAAAGCGACATTCGCCCTTTGCAGCATCTGCTCCACTAGAAAAACAACATATCAACAACATTTCATCCTCTCCACTGGAACAGCAGCAGCACTCCGTGGCCCCGTTAGAGTTCTGGAGCAGAGCAACCCATTTGGAAAGAACCCTGGTCACCTACTGGACCCCCACCATGCCCAGAGTGAGAGGGAAGTTGCGCAGGGGAGCTTCCTAGTTTACGGCCGAATCTCGATGCCAGAGAAAAAATAAATTCGAGAAGGCAATAGCAATGGCAGCCATCCGAAGGTGCACGAAACCATGAATGCCTCCAATGGCGTACGTGGAAGAAGTTACCCTGGAGGATGACTTAAAGAGTTTCCCCGAGCACACTCTGTTCACAGTGCTAGATAATTGGAACCCACCTTCGGAGTTTTGTTTAGACAACAAGCCTCCACCTACGAGCATTCTGCTTGGCCACAGAGCCACCAGCCTAGAGGATCCTTACACCACTTGCTATATAGAAGAGGAGATTCCTCTTGAACCACCCATGGAGGTAGCGCTACAAGCCCACAACCAACAGGTGCACACGCATCACGATGCAACAGATACCATTCCCTCGGTATCCATCGATAGCCGCTGACAGGAGCATCCACTCTTTACTAACCTGAGGTACCTCACTCCCATTTTTGAGTTGAGGAGTCTGTTGGATGATAAGGTCTTTTGCCTCACTCAAATTGACCAGAGACTCAACCTGCTCTTCACGGATCACTCCAGAACTCTTCCAAAGAGGTAATGCCCAACGTGCGTGCAGGCTTATGCGTTTCCAACAGGGTGGTGATAGCACAAGGACAAGGACAAGCGTACAGGCTCAAAGGTTCAATGATGTTCATGGTTAGATTTTTCTTTTTCTGTTATGAATAGGCTTCGAGCCAGTTAACTCTTAGTTTTCTTAGAACCAGTGCATGGCATACAGTTTAAACTTCATGACTAATAGTCCTGGTTTCCTTCAGGCAGGACAACACAATGTTAATTTTGTTAGCTGGGAAACACATGGCAAGGGATGCCCAACTGTCTTGGTTTCTTGTTTAGGAAAGACAACTAGCATCACAAAGGGTCACTGTATTTTTCTTATGCTAATATAATAGGTCCCGTCCTTTTTTACTTATAAAAAAAAAAACAAAGAACATCCCTCGACAAAATCATGTGGCAGCAATACATAATTGGAAACCTTACATACATATGAGCTCCGCGAGAAATAAGAAAATGGAAGCTACAATATATCAAACCCTTGCTCCCTTCACTTGCAATTACAAACTCTTTGGCCTTAGGGGGGTTTTCATCCCCCCTGAATTTCTACCTCTCAAATGAGAGGAAGTCTCCTTATATAGCTTCTCCCTTCAACAACTTTTCAATAAAATACTACAAAGAATACTCTAGCAGGTAATAAATCCATCTTTTGCTCCAATAAATAATAATCAAATCTCAACAAAATGTCTTGTAGCCTCCTTGGAGTAGGGTGCTCCTAATTGTGGGAGAATAAATCCATTAAAAAAATGATGCAATAGTTTTAGAGGGACACATATCTTTCTCTCTTGGAAGGAACTCCTCATCTAGGTGCTTCTTTAGACTTGAAGGAAGTGTTAGATGCTTCATTGTTGACATGTGTCAATCCCATAATTGAGATATTCCCTCAAAATCTACCATAACCCCTCCATTCACTATGACCCCTCCATTCACTATGAATTATGCCATACAAGACTCAAAAGGTGGAACTCTTCTTTACTCTTTTGATGTTTCCATGGTTAAGGTTTTTTAGGATGGTCAAAAAATCAATTTATACCCCTCCAATGAAGGGCATTCCTCTAAGAGTGTGCATTTGGCCATCAAGTATGCCATAAAACTCTCCAATACCTCCTTATAAGGTGTTTGTTCATATTCATGTATGTAGTCTTGCCATTTGAATGTGCCAAGGGGTCCATATTGCCCCCAAATATGTAATTTATGCCTCATACATTGTGAGATGGCACTTTGGTGGTGAGGAATGCCTACAAATATGTAATTCATGCTTGAGAACTAGGAAGACACCCCCAAAGGCATCCTCCAATGGAGAAACATGAATCAAAATATATAGATAAGTGTCCCAAATGGTGAAAAATTTCCACATGTGTAATAGTGACTCCAAATATGTGAACTCAATAAAAAAACACACCTTCAAATAGGTATACATGATCCAACATGTGAAAGAAAGGTAAAACGTGGATATCTATAACTATCTCTCCTAGGCATGATAAACCAGATGATTCTCTTGTGATATTTCCATGGTTTAAGTTTTCTAGGATGGTCAATAAGTCAATTTATACCCCTCCAATGAAGGGTAATCCTCTAAGAGTGTGGATTTGGCCATCAAGTATGCCATAAAACTATCCAATACCTTCTTAGAAGGTGGGTTCTCATCTTCATGTATGTAGTCTTGCTAGTGGAATGTGCCAAAGGGTCTATATTACCACCAGATATGTAACTTGTGCCTCATACATTGAGAAGACACTATTGTGCTGATGAATGCCTACAAATATGTAATTCATTCTTGAGAACTATGAAGACACCCCGAAAGGCATCCTCCAATGGAGAAACATGCATCAAAATATGTATATAAGTGTCCCAAATGGTGAACAATTTCCACATGTGAAATATTGCCTCCAAATACATGAACTCAATAACAAAACACACCTTCAAATAGGTAGACATGCTCCAACATGTGAAATAAAGGTAACAAATGTATCTCTGTGACTATTTCTCCTATGCATGATAAACCAGATGATGCTCAAACCAGATTGGCAATACAATGATAATGACGCTTACCAAGCTCGCAAAGTTCATATCTCTGAGCAAAGTGTTGTTGAAAACAATGCCTCTGAAAATGCGAATGAACCTTTCATTTTCAGGCTATAAAATTTGGCTCCATATGGGGACTACACACTCTTAAAGGGTGCAAGAGAACTCCATAATCTCTAAGAGATGTCGATGTGCATTATGTATGTGAAAAAACATTAGGAATGCTAGAAATAGATGGTGTGATGGATCCAAACATTCACATCTTTGTCACTCCCAGTACATATCTCCAATTTGAATTTATTACGAAGAAAATTGAGAGTTCTCAAATCCAACTACTCACTCTCAAGAGGGTGTTCAAATAAGGCACGAGACAAGATGCCAAACAGAACATGGCATAAATAAAACATAAATCTTTCACAATGCAAACATCAAATTTATTCTTCATAGCCTACTCTAACAATATTAATATATAATGCTAATTGTAATCAAAGAGCCAATGTAACCATGCAATTGGATCATAAATCATGAGATATCTCTTTGTGTTTGTTAATAAACCAAAACATTAAAACAATGAGCTGCCCCCATGTGTATGATGGAACCTCTAAAGATGTGTTCATGAAGAATGAGTATGATCACTGATGACATAATCGAATGTCAAGTTCATACCTCGGTTGATTTATTCCACTACATGAAAATTCCATCCACTGTTGGATAGGGTTGATATACAAACAATCCTGAAAATATTTTTCACTATATTTATAAATTTGAAATGGAATATCAGAATGACTTACCAAACCCTTATTGAGGATGGAAAATGTGGTGGCTATTGAAATGTCTTCCTCATGCAAGTAGGTAAGAGCATCACAAGATTCTTCTTTAGGAACAAGAGAGAGCACGTCATCCTGAATAGAAACTCTGCAACTCTTATTATTCAAGTCTGCTTCTTGAGATACAATGGGTTATTCAAGCTCTTCATTCTTTGGATGTGCTAACAACTCTTCTTCATGAAGTGCAACCAACTCTTCAAGGCCTTCATCATTATTCCTATCATGATATACAATACATTCCTCTTCAAGAGCTTTATTATCGCATTCTAGATTTGCAATATCAAGGTCTCATATCTCATGTGATAAAAGGATTGGTTGGTCCCCTATTGAATAATCCTTTCGAGACTTATCGTCATTCTTTACATGGCTGGATTTGAGAGGTTTTTCTTCAAAAAAAACAACTAAAGAGTTTAGTTCTTCATATTTATCCTTGAGTTCAACTGCCAAAAGATGTGAAGGGTTAATTTTATGTGCAATCACCAAGTAATCTATTTCTCTTCTTTTCTACAATCTTCTTCGCATCCCACTTCTTATTCTTCCCATAAATGACACCTTGAACCACGAAAAATGACCTCTCAAAAGCATCCTTTTCCAATTAGGTATATAGGTAACATTAACATTCTTGAGCACTAGGTATGGATCTCAGGGCCTTGACATGGTCAATGGAGGAAACATAAAATTTTGGCCTTAAAAGAAGATTTCAACGAGCCAAGGACAATAAGGATGCCTCGAATAACCACACAAGGCCTTCTAAGGGTATTCCAACCTATGGTTGGGGATGTCAGTGCTACTAGGTATTTTTGAGTAGTAGGTATGTGTCTGAAGGTCTTGGAAATGATATAGGGAAGAAGTCCATTCCTTAGGTTCTAAATAAATCTTTGATTCATCTAGAGTAATGAACAATGCCTCAAAGTACCACACATAAACTCCAAAGGGGTATCCTTGGCCTCTAATAAATGATGTTAGTGCTCTCACAAGGTTTTGAGAATTAGCTATGGGTCTAAAGGCCTTGATATGGTTGAAGGGGGAACCCAAGGCTTAGTCTAAGTACAAATCTTCTAGGAATCCATGGCCAAACATGACACCTCAAACTAGCACACCCAATCTCTCAAGGTTTTATGCAACTTTTAGGGCTCAAATTTCATGAATGACACCTCAAACCACCATAGATGACCTCTTGAGGGTATTTTTTCATTCAAGTGGGAGTATGGGAATCAATAGGATATTTTGAGTGTTGGGTATGAGTCTTGGGTCCTTGGACAAGATCGAGAGAGGAAACCCCCTTAATTTTACTATAATAAATCATGTATTATTTTTTTAATATAGTTTATGAAACAACAATCAAGCCATGTGGTCTAAGATATAACAATCCCATGTTGTAAACATGTGAGATGCATTGTGAATATTCCAAGTGTGGATCTCAAGGCCAAGTCCCTACTAGTGAATTCATAAGAGTCCAAGTGGTGGGCTAACTTTACAATGTGGTGGGTTTATTTCTTATAAGAGGTTCATGTTTTTGTAAAAAGGGAATGCGCAATAATATAAATCCACCCTAATTATTTCTTGAGGGAGAAACAAGGGGACTATGATACCACAATAGGGGAAGATGAAAGGGGATTTTTGGTTGATTTATCCTTATCATTGTCCTTGGGGTACTATCTTTTCTTTCCTATGTATCATTTACAACATCCCCAACAATCTTTGACTTTTGGGTTGGTCTAAGTAAAAGTATCATATGTGTCATATCCTGGGGAAGAGAGAGGGGTCTCATGCAAGAAAATGTTTTGCATTGTCTTTCCCATGTAGGATGGTTGGAGAGAAACCATGCTTATAATTTCCACAATAGTTGAGACAATCCTTTAGACCTACAACCCAATTATTGTTCCTCATTGATTGTTCAAATTTCACCACTAAACTGTATGGAGGTATACATACCCTACTCCCCTTTGGATTTGAATGTGTGACCTCTTAGCAAGAAACACATGTTCTTAACCGTGTGCTTCCATAGAAGGCGCTTTCCAAATATGTGAAATTTGCCACTAAAGGTGTTTTCCAAATATGTGAAATTCCAGGATCATGGATTTCCAAACTATCGATCCCCACTCGAACTCTTTGATAGGTATCAAATCCAGTTCTCCACTGAGCATCAGGGGATATGAAACTATATGAAACTTTATGCAACTTATATGAAAATATATGCAACTTTATGCAACTAATAATATGCAACTATATGCAACTTTATGCAACAATGCAACTTATGAAACTATATGCAACTATATTGCAACTATATGCAATTATATACATCTATATTGCAACAATTTTGTATGCAACTATATGAAAATATGCAACTATATGCAACTATGCAACATGCAACTTATGCAAGATAAGCAACTTTATGGAACTTATGCAACTTTATGCAACTTTATGTAACATGCAACTTTATGCAACAATGCAACTTATGCAACTTTACGCAACTTTACACAACTTTACGCAACTTTATGCAACTTTACACAACTTTACGCAACATGCAACTTTATGCAACAATGCAACTTTATGCAACTTTACGCAACTTTATGCAACATGAAACTTTATGCAACAATGCAACTTATGCAACTTTACACAACCTTATGCAACATGCAACTTTATGCAACTATGCAACTAGATGCAACTATTTGAAACTTATGAAACTATGTCACTATATGCGACTTATGCAACTATATGCAACTATATGAAGGATAAGTGTGGCAATTTCAACTTTATGCAACTAAATGAAACTATATGCAACTGTGTTGGTACCAAAAATGTATATTGGCACGATAACTTATCTTCTTGTTTTAACGAGTGTAGGTACCACCAAATAGGTATCTGTCAGATCTATGTTCCTTGAGTGATGATCAAGATATACTAAGAGAGGTTGAAAGTGAGACATGTTGTACTAGATCCACTAGTTCTAGATCAACTAGGTTGGAAAAGGTAAGGAAAATATTTCATACCCGCATGCAATTTTTTATTACCAATGGAGGGTCTTGTAATTATGATGTTGAGAAAATAGGTGACATTAAGTTTCCCTTGAGGTATAAACATCTAGTGCAATGATAGGCACCTAAGGAGCTACCTGAAGTGGACACAAATTTCTTCATCGGTGGGAGGATGTATCGCATTACTCCTTCATCCTTACATGGATTGGGGTTATTTTCCATGGATAGCATAAAGGTTGGCTATGGAATTATAACTGAATTGATGGAGTATGTCGGACTATTATACAAATACAATCACTATTTGGTGTTGGTCTGATATACACAAAGTATGCAGATATACAGAGTTGTCACAAATTATATACAACTACTAGATAACAATCAAAATAAAGGGGAAACTATGTTGATTGATTTACAGGTGAATTTCATAACTTTTGTTGATTGATTTATTGTGTCAACGTCTGTCCAGGGCGACCGTGTCCAAGTTTCACCTGCTACATCTGTCTAGGGTGACCATGGAAAGGCACCCGCAGTGCCTCACCAGGTAAATGTTAAATACAATAACAACTTATGACTACAACTAAATTTCTGAAATTTTGTTATTGTTTTTATGATATTACTGCAATATTTCATTTTTTTAACGTTACAGGTGAATTTCATAACTTTTGTTGATTGATTTATTGTGTCAACATCTGTCCAGGGTGATTGTGTCCAAAAATAACCCTTTACATCTTTCCAAGGTGATCATGGAAAGGCACCTGCAGTACCTCACCAGGTAAATGTTAAATACAGTAACAACTTATGACTACAACGACTAAATTTCTCAATTGTTAAAGTTCATCTCATTAATTTTATTCATGAATGTATTGTTGCATGCTCAATGTGGGAAGGCTCCCACAGAGGATATTGATGAGAAAAGAATATTTTATTCGACTGAACCAATGACAACTGTAACAAAGGACTTGAATAAGGCTAACATAGAATATCTAGGTTTGATTAGAAAAATACCTCTGACACAGGAGGACAGGGAAAGAATTGTAGAGCTACAAAATACAATAACTAATTTTGGGGTAAGTGGTATCTTCACATATTTTTATTAGCTATGACAATTTCATATCCTTTTTTTAGTTTTATATTTTGTATATGATCTGATAAAGAAACTTTTTCTGTTTGTAGGAGTTTTTAAACCCCATGTGTGGGGAACCTGTCGATCTTGCAACTGCTATAGGTAGCAGTGATGGTCCAATGAAGAATAAAGTTCAACATAGAAAAGTGCAAGTGAGGTTTTTTGAGCCTCCTAAGGGTACCCTTGAATCCATTGATGAGCAAAATGATTTTGACCGACATGACATGTTGGAGCATGATGAGTCAGAGCCTGGGACTCCACATGATGACTCCATAGAGGAACATAGTGTAGATGGACATGAAACTATTATGCATGGAGTAGAATGAATTAAAAGCATCGGATCACTAGATGTCACTTTTTTGGTGGATGACACATGTGTTTCAATAGATTGCAGGTAATTGTCCCATTAATTGGTTCATTTGTTTCATGAAATTGAAATGGACATTTGTTGAGATTATTATAAATTAATGGATAGCACGTTTCTGTAGGAAACAATGCTTTCAATAGAAACTTACATGACAAAGAATTGGAGTTGTTTAGCCTCACCATTCACACATGGTGGAATGGCCAAGATAGAAAAAAGAAATATAATTTAATTTATCACATGGTAAACTTGTTCAGCAACACTTTCAACAAGAAAGTGGTTACAAAGTTAGCTGACGAGAATTTAAAATACACCAGGGCCGAGTATAGGGATAAATTGTAAATATACCTCAAGCACGAGCACCCTCCCATGGTTCCTGAGAAAGAGTGGAAGGTGCTAATAGAGGATGCAAATGAGAACTTGTTTAAAAAATGAGGACAACAACCACGAGCTGGTCAAACAAGGTACAACACATGTCATATTATCAGTGAAATATGAGCATTTATGTTTTTCTTTCTTGTTTTAAGTAACAATTCTAATATCTATTTTTTTTCAAAAATTCCATATGTAGGCTACCAGACACCTCCAAAGCAACAAAGGACAGAATGGAAAAAAAAGGCTAGCATAAACTAGGCTAGGGTGGCTATGGAAAACTAAAATCCCAAATAGTAAGATTTAAATGATTAACTCTGGTTAATATTTATTTAACAGTAGCGAACAAATATATGATTTTGTTATTGGTATTTTTAATGGTGTTATGCATTGCAGTTAAATATATTCGACATTGCTGCCACCAAGAAGGACGTAAATCTTGGTTACAAGCATGGTTTTAAAAGTGTGATTGAATATAGAAAAAGCTTGGTCTAGACTCCTATCTCCCCAGCCACGCAGGTAAATCAAATGAATAAGGAAACCACAGTAGCATGCTTGTAAATTCTATTCATATTTTATTATATCACCCTTAACTAAGTATTTATGTTTGTTTTCAAGCAACAGTGTTACCACAGTAGTGAATCCAGTGGTATTAACCAAACACCGCATCATACAAGGGTGCACATGTCCAGTGATAGTGTAGAGCAGAGTACCCATTCTAGTATGTATGCTTCAGAATTAGAAATATTTACTGTGATTGTAGATATTTATTTCTTGAATTATACTTATATATTATCTTCTCAAAATTGAACATCATGTAGCTCAGAAGGGTGAAATGTGATAGAAACCAAGTGTATAGGAAATTAACTCACCAACTGTCGCAGCTAAAGAGATAGGTAAAGAGAAATAGTGTAATGTTAATCAAAATAATGAATTAGTTATTTCAATTATATTTCAACATATCAATATGATCATTTTCGTTGTTCCAGTTCACGACCCTGAATAGATGCTAGCTAACCCTTCTTAGTGATGTACCAGAAGTATGGTACATGGGCACACACAAACAATAGAAGGATAGGGCACACAAAATACAATGTCCTTGGATGGTTATGATATCCCAATTGTCAGTTTTATGAATGTAAAAAACCAAAAATCAAAGAAAAAATAGATGTATAAATTCATGTCTTGTATTTGGATCTTTATCAATGTTTATATGTTCATATGTTTTGATGACTATCCTAGTATAGAATTAATGTCTATATGTTTTCTATATAAAGAAAATCATTTGTTGGGTATGGGGAATTGAGAACGATGTGTGGGGGGGGAGGGGCCATATGAGATTCCACCTTCACGTGGTTGGCCTTGTTCAATAGAGAATAACCTATTCTATAAACAAAGAGAAGCTCATTAAGGTATGCGACAACTTAATTTTTTTCTAGAGTATTTTACATAACTAAATGCATGCTTATTTTCTTATTAATTATTTACTCATATAAAAAAAATGTATTTTATGATTCATGCAGGTCTTGGTGATGGAAATGCATCTCATGCACAACTCTTATCTAGTTGTATGGGCTAATGGATTTGGCGAAAGGACAATAAAAAGGTAAGGGTTTTGAATTTTTTTTAAAAGTAGGCTTTATACTAGTAAAAGTTCACAATCCTCGTGAATATGTAGATATGGATATATATGCCAAGTTCCATGTGGTGTTTTTATTGTCTAATTTATTTTTTATTTTCAAGTTATTTGTCAAATTTAATGTGTAGATATTGCATATATGCCAAGATCCACGTGGTGTTTTTATTGTCTAATTTATTTGTCCAATTTAATGTATAGGTGGTTGTACAATACATCGAGTGTACACTCTTTACCTAGCTCAAATTTCAACTATAAATCTAGAACCCTAAAGAGGTATTTTAAATATAATTTTGGTTTACTTGTAGTTTTTTTATTAAGAAGTATAACTATTTTAGAGAACCCCCATATATAAAGTCTTTATCCATATCCTCAATGTGGAAAATAAATTAGAAAAGATCCCTCACTTCATTCATTTCCATAATCCTAACCTTATAGCTATCCCTAGTCCAAATCCTAGTTCCTATTAAACAATGCATGAAGCTAATCCCAATAATCTAGACCCCTCCTCTCATCCCCCATGTTAGTGAAAGTAGTATAAGGCTCCAAAGGACACTACTACAAAATGATTATTCTTATAATAATAATTCACATCCAAATCCTTGTACATAGATGAGAAATCCCTTGATGATCCTAGGGTACACAATATTTGGACACTTCTCCCCAACAAAAATATCCCTCATTACTCATAATGACGAATGAAATTTATTCCCCTCTCTAAGTCTCCTTTTTACTCATAATTGTTAGATCAAACACAAACTTGCCACTATAATCCTTGACAATTGTAACCCAATTAATCACATTTTCCATCACTCCTCACCCCTCTCTTTATCATTGGGGATTTGTACAATAGTACGGAACTCATATTCTCATTAATAAGCATTGTGGAGTCACACTTGTCATAGGGATTTTTCAAGAGAATGTTGAATTCTATGTATCTCCCCTTGATTACTCTAATTTACTCTTGAACATATCATATGAACAACAATGAAATTCTTTATAATATGTCCATTTAAATACCTATCAACTCTTTAAAGATAACAAAACCTATGAACTCATATTTATTGCAATACCCTTTCCATGTAATGAAGTGACCAAGACATCCTACATAAATATCTTTCTCTCTTAGTTGTAACTCACATACAACCATTTCATATGGTTTCACTTTCTCTCTTCCACACATTCCAAATGATACCTTCTCATCCTTCTACCCAATCAAAAATAATGAAATTCTTTATAGTATGCTCATTGCAATACTTATCAACTCTATCAAGATGACCAAAACTATGAACTCATCTCTTGCAATACCTCTTACTTATAATGTTAAGACCCAACAAAACATAATACATAAATACCTTTCTCTCTCACTTTTACATCACATCAATCCATCTCATCTCATATGGTTTCACTATCCCTCTTCCAAACTCTATAAATAATACATTTTCAATCTTCCACCTGGGTGCACTCTCACTCTTCTATTCTCATTCTAAATCCGAAACCTCCCCAATGATTTTTAGCTCAATATTTTTTTTTTCTACCACACAAGAATTAACAAAATACATATATGATCTATTATACCTAGTTCCATAATTGCTTGCCCTTGTCCTCTCGCTGGCTACAACAATGAGTTAGCCCCTTGTTATTCTATGCCTTCTCTTTTCCTTATCTTTTTATTACTTGTCAAAATTAACATTTGCTAACATTAAAAAGGTCCCATGTCTTAACACACTTTTATCAAGTTGAATGAAGCCTTGTTCATATTGGGAGTTTTTTTGGGCTAGTTTAGATTTCCCAATATCAACTCTAGCCACTTCTTACATGGTAGAACCCAATATTACCTAGTTATCCCCTTGTCTTCTTACTCTCTTAGTGTTCCATGCTCTCCTACATACTCTTCCTCTTTTCCTAGTCCTTCAAAAGCTTGGGAAAATTATTGCCTCTCCTCCTTAGCTCTTCTTCCTTACACCCCTTCTTCTCCATTTTGTTTTCGTCATAGTATCGATAGGTCCCTTATAGGTCATTATCTCAAGAAAGACCCTACATGAGATAACCTCTACCTAGTTAGGATCAACTATCACATCTTTGGTCTGTTTTCCAATATGTCACCCTTAATGGTCACATTCCATAGTTTGCAACTATGGAGCCCCTCCCAATGGTGACATCATATCTTCCTTTGATCCTCTCTCCTACACTAGTACCATTGTTATTTTTCACCTCTATGCTTGCATTGAACTTAGGTTGATGCATGTCACCTCCTACATTTGCATAAAATACCCCATTGATGTATGCCACCTCTCATTCTTGCAGTAAATATAGGCTATCATGTGTTGTTTTTGTGATTTTGATGACTCTGTATTACTAGTTTTTTATGCCTATTATGCTCATACTCTATAGATTATCATCTGTCACATGGGACTCATGTTATGTCCTTGACTAGTGTATGGTGCGTTAATGACTACAGAAATCCTAGAACAATGAATGTCATTTGTTACGCTCATCTTAAATCCAAGTTTCCATATGTTACATTTATTCTTGTGATAACCCTATATTAGAGTTTGTTTCCTCTCTTGCTCATGTTCACTCTTAGTCATTTTATGTCAACTCACACCTTTTTCTAATGTCATGCCAGTGTCATCAACTTCTTTCTCTTGCCTTTGTTAGAACTACCCTAACACCACAATCTCCCATATTTACCTTTTCATCTATCCTCCATCCTTTCCATAAGAGATCATGTTGCTAATCCTACCTCACTTGTGGTAATATGCCAACCTCTGTGATGTAGGTATCTAGCTAAACATGTTCTTGTATTTGTCATTGCTCATTCTTGGAAAGGAAAGTATGTATTACTCTACCCCCTGTATATTGAACATATTCATGATGTACCCAAAATTTTGGACCTCATTATTATTGTCCTTTTTGTTTGCTCCAACAATTGTGCAAGTGGCATCCACAAGTCCTATCCTATTATATTAGTAATATTCCTCTTATTATTATCAAGGAAGGAGTTGATAACTAGCCCTTATATACACTATGCCTAAATTATCGAGGTATCAAATAACATTATGTTTTTACAAGAATATATGAGTCAATGTCATAACGACCCTTTAGGTTTGTAAGAGTTTCCATTTCTTCAAGGCGTTAAGAGCCATTATTTCCCAAATCATTCAGAACATAGAAGAAAATTGACCAATAGCTTATACATAGGTGATGAAAGAGATTTTACAACATTTTCATAAATCACAACCTTTTTACTAATGGTGTCTTCATGGGTTCAAAACCTTACTTTACAAACCTAACAATATTTCTACCTTTCAACATTCTCATGAACCCTTCGGTTTAACATTACTCCTTGTGGGTCATAAATTTCCACTCACCAAATTCATACAAATTGAAATTTTTGTCACTTGCACAAGCCTATATGACATCACAAATATATGAATTCAACTAGGAGTATACCTTTTCCATTTCAATTCCATGATCCCCATCAATTTTGGGACTCAATGTATCTTCATTAAATTCTCCTTCTAATGAGGATGGTGTTATCACATAATCATCTATGAGGGGTGTTTTGCATTTGGAAAAGGCACCAGGGTGAACAATTGGAGAGAATGTAGGTCAAAACCCACTTTCTTAAGTCTAGAGGACTGAGTGCATGATACTAAGGTGTAGGCATATCTGGGAAGCCAGAACTTGCATGCTCAAATCTGCGGCCGAGGATCAATTATGGATCCCCCTTCACCATTATACCTTTAATGAGGGGGGGGTATAGAATGAGTAGTAAGGGGTGCCCAGATCTGGGTGGCTGAGATCTGCATGCCCACATCTACGATAGAGATTCTATTCTAGACGCCCCTTTCTTTTCTACCTTTAATGAGGGGGGAGTCCGGAATGAGGAGGTTTTGAATACAGCCCCCTGCTATTGTGGCACCCTCTCATGATGTCAGACCCCCTCTACCCTAAATATTCTTACCACCTATGTTACCGCCTTCACCTCCCTTTGCCATCTATCCTCCACTCTGTCTCTCACCTCTGCCCATCGCATCCTCCTTGGCATATGGTCTCATCCTGTCCATTTCCGCAGCCTTACATCCTCCCCCACATCATCCCCCCAAGCCACTGCACACCTATAACTCCTTATTCCATGCCACTCCCACTTGTGTCTGGTTCCCCACCCCCTCACCAGTCACATTCCAGACACCTAGTCACCTTCCCATGACACATCACCTTGTCATCTGATGTCCTATTCTCTATGTTTCCATCCACATGTCCTCCCCCCATCTCATTCTCGCACCATGCATGTTAAATCACCGTTGCCTATCCACCGCCCATTCACCATATTACATCATGTGCCTTGTGTTATCTTTTCCCCCATCAGATCATCATCCACAATCTTAGATTGGGGCCCCTCGCAGTAGTCCAATGAAGAAGAAACAACCAAGGAGAGGTTGTCGCGTTGTTCAAGCACAGATTTTACTAGGAGCCTCTCAGATCCCGATGAATCAATTAATGAAAATGTGGAAGGTGGGTGAGACATTGTCTCCTTCCATAAATAGAACTCCATAAAGGGACAAAGCGTAGAGGTGACTGTCAGTCCTTTTTGACAGAGATCGTGTCCGACAGAAGACTACATGGGCAGTCTTCCCAACGTCAACATGCACACCTTGACAAGAGAAGTTGAGTAATATAAAGCCTTGAATGTATGACTTGATCATATCTTAGACAGTCAGAGCCATTCTAAGTATATGTAGGCATTTTTTCCATTTTTGTGGGTATCGTTGGAAGACCTAAGCTCCCTATTGTAAAGTTTTGATGAAGCACTGGCTTCCCTAGTTATGCATATGTATGTGAAACTTCTTGTTTACTGACAGTCAACTTTATTACTCCATCTTATTTCCATCTAATAATGGAAGAGTTCATGATTGAATGATTCACATGAATCGTCATGACTGTGTTATGATAAATGCTTTATGATAACGTTGTTATGTTTTCTTTTAGTGTTCTTGTAATTTGAATACAAGAATTTCTTGTGTTTAAGTTCTTCCTCTTTGGACTATTGGAAGTTGGATGCCTATAGCAGACATTTACATTTTCTCACTGAAGTCTGCCTCTTACTCACCCTTACTACAACTTACTATCTAAAGTTAAATTAAGACTTCACCTGTCTACGCATAGCCCAGTCCAAGATTCTGAGTTAAAACAATATTTTGTTGAGTCTATTCTCCATCGATCACCTTTTATAAACAAATCATGATATATAAGCTGATGGGTATCAGGATTACTCCTGCTGCAATCCAAGGGTGACTTCTAGTGCTAACATTTCTGGCGTCGTTGTCGGGGATGAAGTTGAATATTTTCTCTAGGATTGAACGACATTGAGCCTCTGATTTTGATGTTGCATCAGGCATCAGAGCCCTACAATATTGCTATTGTGCACTTGGAAAATCCATAGTGATGGCTCCACTGTGGCGAAAATCTTGTTTTAGTTGTGGCTTTGAGAGGCAGACATATGTGGTCTCATCCACAACTACCTCTAATTACACCTGAAGTAGATCCAGAGAAAATTATCAGAAAGGGAATGACCCTTGAATACGGAGCTTCAGCTGTTGAACCAGGTATTTCTGATAGTTCTCATGACCCTCTTTTAGAAACTCCAGTAGTTGTTTCTCAATTTCCTATCAAACCTCTTGTTGGAGTTTCTCATTTGCTGAATTTTGGGAGTGTTCCTGTTGCGTTTTCTCCTCCTGATCTTGGATTATAAGGAGAGATATTTGTCACTCCTATTTCTCTCGATGTTGCAGCCTGGTCTAGACCCAAGAATCTATAAGACTTTCCTACCCTAGGTTTTGCAACCCCTCCTCCCATTACTATTCCTACTACTGTACCCACACCAACCTCTGCTCCTTTGAGCCCTGTAGCTTTTTCTCTAAATCTTCTACTATTTCCCTTTCCACTTGGAAGCTCACTTCCAGTCTCCCTTGTTCAAAATCCTTTCCCTCCTATTTCTTCTCCACCAAAAATTTCTATGGCAGGAGAAAACCCTCGCATGACCAAGATGGAGGCCATATAAGCTGCTAGATATGCTCCCCTTGTGTTGCCCCAGCCTCTCAATTCCTTTCCAGCAGATGGCTACCTCAAACAATTGCCCAAGTTTACAGGCAAGGGAGACATAACTGCAGAAGAAAACCTTGAAGCCTTTTTACAGTTTCACAGATCATCATGTCATCATGCACACAGACATATGGATGAGGATTTTTGTGCATAGCCTTGAAGGTGAGGCTAGGAAGTGGTTTAGGGCCCTGCCTCCTGGATCTATTGATCAAATAGAGGCTTTGGATAATGCCTTATTGAGACAGTGAGGAGATAATAAAGACTTCATGTATTACATGACAGAGTTTGGGTCCTTGAAGAGAAAGGAAGGAGATTCTATCTCCGCTTTCTTCAAGAGATTCATTAAGATGTACCATAAGATCCCTGATGAGATAAATCCCTCATAAGATTCAACTAAAATAACTTATGCCAGTGATTTTGGACCTGATTTTTGCCTCTTGTTGAGGGAAATATGAGCCACTTCTCTGGCTCACATGTAGGATGCAGCTGTAGAAGTTGAGTCGAATATATTGGTTGTTGATCAACTCAAAAATAAAGTCGATAAAGACATACCCAGAAGGAGAGTTGAAGCCTCCACATCCATTTCCTTTTCCCTTCACCCTCAGATGGATGAAGTCACTAAGGTATTAAATTATCTTTTGGCTAGGATGGAAAGGTTAGAGTTAGAAGGGAAGCCCATGTATAGAAATCTCCAAAATACTGATAACAGAGGCTTTATGAGGCCCAACAACAATGCTCCCCAAATTATGCCAAGGGAACAAATTTGCATATGAAGAATCCATTATGAACATTCAAATCAATGAACTGAGTAACAAGAAGAAATCCAAAGACAATAGTCCTAACAGATACAATATCAAGTCAAAGAAGAAAGAAGAGAGGTCCGATATCCCTGATCAACCTCTCTTAGCAGAAAGGCCTGCTAATCCTGCAGGAATCACTACCAAGGAAAATAAAAATCAGAATATTTCTCCAACAGCCAAAGACCCTATCCCCGAAGTGAGTGAAATTCCTAAGCCTCCTCCTTCCTTTATTTTGGAGCATGAAATTCAAAAAATCAAAATTCATGTGCCCCTTTCACAGCTAATCAAACATGAAGGTTTCAAAAGGTCCCTCTCCAAACTGTTGTTGTTCGAGCCACCTCATCTTTCCATAGACTTAGTAAATCTCCAAGATTAAAAGCCGAAAGTCATCCTAGGCCCCATGGTAGAAGACAGATATGATTCATCACCTCCCTTATACACATCCTTGAACATACATGATAAGGTGTCGCATAACTGCCTGATTGATTCAGGGGCTTCCCATAATCTCATGCCCAAAAAAGTCATGGAAGAATTGGGACTGGAAGTAAAAAAGGCCTATCATGATTTGTTCTCTTTTGATTCAAGGAGGGTGAAATGTATTGGAGTCATCAAAGACCCATTGTTTTCCCTATTTCATCTGCCCATGAAGAGTGTGGTCATGGACATTGTGGTAGCTGATGTTCCTCCCAAGTTTGGCATGCTATTGTCAATATCCTGGATTAAAAATCCTGGAGGAACATTATAGATGGACCTCACATATGCCACCATCCCGATCTTTGGAGGGGAGCACAGAAGACTATACAGAGAAGCTTAGTTGGCCTATATTGTTAGTGATGAGGCATATCCCACCAATCATCCCATCTTTTCCCTTAACATTGATTTGGGATCCATCTTGTTGCAGCTCACCAACACCCTTGATCCTCCCCTTCAAATCAGAGAGAATATAGTTTCTTTTCATGGAGCAGGTCCCCCAACTACATCTGTGTGGAAAATGTTCTTTGATAGAGCTTCTTCTAAGGATGGAGTAGGTGCTAGAATAATTCTGGTGTCACCTACTCAAGAAACCACATCTCTGTCATACAAATTAAAGTTTGAAGATACCAACAATGTGGTAGAGTATGAAGCTCTTGTTTTGAGTTTGAGGACTACAAAGGACATGGGGATTAAAGAAATATCAATGTTTGGTGATGCTGAGTTAATCATTCAGCAGGTTAGAAACATCTATCAGGCCAAACACCCTCATCTCAGAAACTATAGGAGTGAAGTATGGGACCTCATTGACAGTTTTTTCCTAGCTTTCAACATATAATTTATTCCAAGAGGAGAAAACATCGTGGATGATTCTCTGGCTATTTCAATAAGCAATTTCAAAGTCCCTATTCCTCTCAAGTTCAGGTATGATATAGAAGTAAAATACATACCCTCCATACCTGACAATGTTAAGCATTGGAAGGTATTCGAGGATGATCTAGAAATCAAAAAATTCCTTGAGTTTGTTGATGATTTTTCTGCATTGCACATTGACCAAGATCACGATTCTGAAGGTGATCCTCACCCTGAGGATTTTTTAAATAAGATTGTTGATCATCATATTGTTTAGCTTCCTAGAAATCACATTCGAAAGGGAATGGTTCCTTTAGAGGCTTTTTGATAGAAATTATTGTAAATTCTAACCTTGTACAATATCTACTGCAAATCGATATTCAGAAAAGAACAGAAAAGATACAATGGAAAATACAAACATTACATAGAGATTTTTCACCTGGAAACCCAAACCGGGAAAACCAGCATATATTATATTCATACAATTGTGTTACATTGTTTACAATACAATATACATATAGGAGCCAGCGGAATCCAAAACCCTAACCCAATGACCTGGATTAGTCCAAAACCCTAATTCCTTAACCAGAAATAGAAAACCATCAGCAAAAAACCATGTGTCCAAAACCACCTAATATCATGTGGTCCCGGAAATATGTCGTCCCAGAAATATGTCGGCCCGGCGAAAATATGTCGGCCCAAAAAAAAAAATTCGGGTGCGCTGCCCCTGAACCCCCGCATGGGGGGCTCCACCCCCCTGCACCTCCCGAAGGGGGGCCTAGCGGCCCCCCCTCTAACCCCCTTGCGCGCCCGGTGCAGGCGCTCAGACACTACTACTCGTGCAAAGAATATAACACATACTCAACAATTATGTGGCAGTAAAGGGTAAAGTCTGAGATGATAATACTAATGTAACAAAATGCAATATTGGCATAGAGGAGGATCCTAAGTTCATCATTGTCAATCATCCTATCAAAAAAAAAAGGGCCGAGTATACTAAGTTATTAAGGGAATTTGCTGAGGTGTTTTCATGGACCTATGAAGACCTCAAGACATATGACACATCTTTCATTGAGCACAAGATCCCACTAAAAGAGCAGGACAAGCCATTTAGGAAGAAGCTAAGACAGATTAATCCTATGTTGTTGAATGTCATGGAGAGAGAGGTGAAGAAGTTGTTATATGCCCAAATCGTTGTCCCCTTAAGATACTCTGAATGGGTGGCCAATCTGGTCCTAGTAAGGAAGAAGAGTGGAGAAATCAGACTCTGTGTTGATTTCATAAATATGAACATGAGCTAAAAGAAGGACAATTACCCTCTACCAAAGATGGAACATATATTGAAAAGGGTAATAGGGGCCTCCAGGATTTCAATGATTGATGGCCTTTCCAGCTACAATCATATCTCTATTCTGCCTGAGGATAGGGATAAAACAACCTTTACCACTCTTTGGGGTACATTCATGTATGCCAAAATGCCCTCAAATTGATGAATGCAGGGGAAACGTTTCAGCGAGCCATGGACATAGCCTTTATTGGGGAGAAATATTAATTTGTGGTGATCTATCTGGATGACATCATAGTCTTCTATAGATCTGATAAAGAGCATTGTTGTCATCTGAGGAAAGTTTTCTTGAAATGTAGAAAGTTTGTTCTCTCCCTCAATCCCAAGAAGTCTCTATTTTCTATGAAGGAGGGAATATTGCTAGGTCACATAGTATCAGCTGAGGGAGTCAGGATTGATCCTAGTAGATTTGAAGAAATCCAAACCTTGTCACTACTGAGATCCAAAAAAGAGGTCCAATCATTCCTAGGAAAAATTAATTTTTTGAGAAGGTTTATTTCAAACTTTGTCGAATTAGTAAATCATATCACAACCATGATCAGAAAGGGAAATGAAGTAATGTGGAATGATGAACCTAGGGAATCCTTCAACCAAATAAAAAAGGCACTGACTGAAGCACCTATTCTTATCAGCCCTAATTATTCCAAGGACTTCCTGATATTTTCTTTTGATTATTTTGATATAGTGGTCATTGTCCTACTACAAAAAAATGATGAAGGGCTGGAGTATCCTATTTCCTTTTTTAGCAGAGCACTGAGGGACATGGAGGTAAAATATGGCATCATGGAGAAACAAGCCTATGCCCTAGTAAAATATCTCAAAGCATTCATAGTCTATGTTCTACACTCAAAGGTCATTGCATATGTTCCTTCAGCTTTTGTGAAGGACATTCTTATCTAGCCTGACAAAGAAGGGAGGAGGAGCAAGTGGATTACCAAAAATCTTGAGTTTGATCTTGAAATAAAGCCCACCAAGCTCATTAAAGGCCAAGGTTTAGCCAAGCTCCTGGTTGAATCCAACTGTAAGGATTTGGAGGTAAATTTCATCCACACTTGTTCAGAAAATCAGCAGGTCGAGTTGTCCGATACGAGCTCTCAGAATAGTCCCCTCTTGGTAGAATGGACCTGGTATGGAAACATTATATATTTTATGCAAGAGTTAAGACCCCCTGATGGAATGGGAGAAAGCAAGGAAAGAACTTTAAATCTCAAAGAAATCAAATGTTTCCTTATTGACCAGGTCTTATATTGGAAAGACCCTCTGGGAGTACTTCTGAGATGTCTCAAACCACAGGAGACCCAAAGAGTCGTGTTTGATTTCCATAGTAGCCTATGTGGGGGACATCATTTTTGGAAGATCACGACATACACAATTCTCAGGGCTAGTTAGTACTAGCCCACCTTATTCACTGATGTATGCAGAGAAGTCAGAGCATGCTTCAAATGTCAAAAATTCTCAAGGAAGCAACAACTCAAATCCTTGCCATTAAATCATGTAGTAGCTTCAGGACCCTTTCAAAAATGGGGGTTGGACTTCATTGGAGAAATACATCCTGCCTCCAGTGGAAAACACAAGTGGATCCTGACTTCCATTGATTACTTCACCAAGTGTATAGAAGCTATCCCTACCAGGAATTCTTCTCATAAGGTAATCACTGGATTTCTCGAAGACATCATCACAAGGTTTGACTATCGCAATAGAATTGTCACTGATAACATTGCACCTTTCAAGTCTGAGCCTCTGGTTAGGTTCTGTGAGCAGTTTGGGATTTCACTAATTCACTCTACTCCCTATTACCCTCAAGGCAATGGACTGGCAGAGTCTTCCAACAAAAGCTTAATCAAGATCATTAAATGATTGCCAGAAGAAAATAAGAAAGCCTGGGATTCAAAGCTCAAATTCACTTTGTGGGATGATTGAGTGATAGCCAAGAGGTCCCTAGGCACCTCCCCTTTTCAACTTGTTTATGGGATAGAAGTTGTATTTCCCACCTAGCCAACTTTACCTGTAGAAAATTTCTTTCAAGAGTATGAAGGAGAGCCCGAAAATATGGTCAGAAGAATTCTTCAGTTGGTGGAAGTGCAACAAACAAGAGAACATGTAATGGATAGAGTTCACGATCATCAACAGAAGATCAAGAATACCTTTGACAGAAAGGTTAGGAAAGAGGGATTCGAGCTGGGAGATCTGGGTCTTAAGTGGGATGCACCCAGGCAAGATAGAGGCAAACACATCAAGTTTGAATCCCTCTAGATTGGGCCCTTCAAAATCTCTGAAGTATTTTCAAACAAAACCTACAAGTTGCAGGATTTGGAGGGAGAATAAGTTTTCAATGGTTCAGTGAATGGGCATTTCTTGAAGAAATGTTTTGTTTGAGCCTTAAGTGGCTCCTCTGTTATTGTAAATATTTTTTTATGTTTGTTTCTAGTTTCAATAAGGGACTCAATACCCTAATAGTAAGGCACCGAAGCTGTAGAAGAGTTCTTAGCATCTCACAGGGAGAAATCCATCCCCCATTGAGCCTAATGTTATCACATAATCATGTATGAGGGGTGTTTTTCATTTGGAAAAGCAACGAGGGTGAAAAATTGGTGAGAATGTGGGTCAAAACCCACTTTTCTAAGTATGGAGGCTTGAGCACATGATACTAAGGAGTAGGAAGATCTGGGTGGCTAGGACTTGCACGCTTAGATCTACAGCCAAGGATCAATTCCAGACCCCCTTCGTCATTCTACCTTTAATGGGGGGGAGGGGGGGGTTTGGAATGAGTAGTAAGGGGCACCCAAATATGGGCCGCTAAGATCTGTGTGCCTAGATCTATGGTGTAGGTTTCGTTCCGGACCCCCCTTGCTTTTCTTCGTTTAATGAGAGGGGGGGTCCGGAATGAGACAATTTTGAATGTGGGCCTCCTCCTATCATGGTTCCCTCTTTTGATTTCAAAAACCCTCTCACCTAAAGCTTCTTATTGCCTCTGTTACTTCCTTCACCTCCCTTTTCCATCTATCCTCCACTTCGTCTCTCACCTCTTCCCATCGCATCCTCCCTAGCAAATGGTCTCATCTTGTACGCTGACGTAGCCTTACATCTTCCCCCACATCATTGCCCCACACCACTGCACATCTGTACCTCCTTGTTCCATGCCACTCGCACTTGAATATGGCTCCCCTATCCCTCACCATTCGCATTACAGTTTCCTCGTCACCTTCCCATGAAACATCACCTTGTCATCCGATGTCCTAGCCTCTATGTTTCCATCCACATGGCCTCCCCCCATGTCATTCCTAGACCATGCATGTTAAATCATCATTGTCTGTCCACCGCCCATTCACCATATTACGTTGTTTGGCCTGTGTTATATTCATCCCCATCAGATCCTTATCCATGATCAAAGACTGGCCCCCCTCGTAATAGTCCAATGAATAAGCAGCAACCAAGGATAGACCGCCATGTCATTCCAATGCAGAGTTGACTAGGAGCCTCTTAGATCCCAATTAATCAATTAATGCAAATATGGAAGGTGGGTGAGACATCATCTCCTTCCATAAATAGAAGTCCAAAAAGGGACAATGTGCAGAGGTGACTGCCAATCCTTTCTCACAAAGATCACATCTGACAGAAAATTGCATGGGTAGTCTGCCCAATGTCTGCATGTGTAGCCTGACAAGAAGTTGCCCAACGTAAATACTTTAATGCGTGACTTTATCACGTCTCAGATAGTTAGATCCAGTCTGAGTATATGTAGGCATTTTATCCATTTTTTTGGGTATCATTGGAAGATCTAAGATCCCTATTGTAAAGTTTTGATGAAGCACTGTCTTCCCTGTTTATGCATATGTATGTGAAAATTCTTGTTTAGTGACAGTCAACTTTCTTACTCCATCTTGTTTCCATATAATACTGGAAGATTTCATGATTGAATGATTCACATGAATCATCATGACTTTGTTATGATAAATTCTTTATGATAACACTATTATGTTTTCTTTTAGTGTTCTTGTAATTTGGATACAAGAAGTTCTTGTGTTTAAGTTCTTCCTCTTTGGAATGTTGGAAGATGGATGCCTATAGCAGACCTTTACATTTTCTCACCAAAGTCTTCCTCCTACTCACCCTTACTACAACTTACTTTCTGAAGTTAAATTAAGACTTCACCTATCTACGCATAGCCCGGTCTAGGATTCTGAGTTAAAATGATATTGTGTTGAGTCTGTTCTCCTTCGATCACCTTTTATAAACAAATCATCATATATAAACTGATGGGTATCAGGCTTACTCATGCTACAATTTAGGGGTGACTTCTGGTGCTAACAGATATCATATACATCTTCAAATGATCCACATATACATTGGAATATTTTCCCATATATGGTGACCAATCGAAGAAAATAGCTTTTATTCATTCTTATCCAAAATCCTAAAATATCATTTTAAACCTTTCTTTGGTGGGTGCAACCACACTTGATCTAAATTAGGAGGCATGTGTTGTTCAATTCTTATCATGCCTCTTTTCATAGGTTGATTGATATTCCTACAAGGTTGTGTATACCTACACATGTTTCTGTATTTTTCTTTTTAACGAAGTTCACATATTTTCCCATTGATCAATTTTCTTAATTGTTCCACTTTGAGGGCTAAAATTTCAAGTTAAAGTGAGTACAATAAAATATGAGAAAGTCTTAGGTGGAGGATTTGAGGTGAGCAATGAATTGTGCAATTAAAAATGATGTATATAAATGAAAAACAATCTTCTTCCCAAATATTGGGATGTTATAGCCTCACAACAAATGAACCAATGTTTGATTTATATCCTTGGGATACCCATGCAATTGTAAATAAAGGAGACACATCTCTTCAACTTATATCCATTATCATCTAGAGTATGGATTGAAATTTTCTTGAGAATCTATTATTATATCTACTTGTTATAACCCTAATTTGCACTAGACATGCTTACCTGGCATCAGGCTATCTCATTTGCCTTCTTTTCCAAGCCACTACTGAACATCTCTTCTTAAAAACACATTTTTAAAGGAACACGCTAGCTGACCCACTACAAATGGTGTGTACACTCTATCTGACCCACTACAACCCGCGTGTAGATGCTAGCTAGCCCATTACAGCCCGCGTGTACCTACAAAAGCACAAAAAATGGAAATTTGCTGACGAAACACATATTTTTGGGTAAGTTAACTAAACCTTTCGACCATTCATGGCCAACCACTTGAATAAATACCTAGCTCGTTCTAACCTATAAAATAAGGGGTAGGGGTCCCATTTGAAAGGAGGAAAATCATAGTAAATAAACTTGACTCGAATTAGCATTCCCCTAGCCTCAACTTTTGCAACTATTGTGTGAGGAGAAGCATATGCAGAAGTAGTTGGAGCATAGTTGAAGAGGATCCCAGGACCATATTCAAGGAGAAGTGCCGAACACATATTGTAAAGTTTACTCTTGTGAATATTAATACAAAAAGGAATACTTTTTTCTTCCCACCATATCATGTGTTCAAATTGTGTATTTATTTCATGATATTGTCACATCTAAACCAATCATTAGTATATGAAATGCATGTTTGCAGCTCTCTGTTTTTCCATGTGTGAATGTAGGTTAGATTTGGGAGGAGGCTTACAGTCAAGGAGTGAGTGAAAGCTGTCAGGTTGCTATATTAAAGATTTTTAATTACCTGAAAACACTGAATTGTCAAACCAGGGTAAGTGAAATTAGAGTTTCTACACTGTATGTGCTGGTAAGATTCTAATTCCTATCTAAAGGTTATTCTGAGTAGAAAACACAAACCTACTCTTAGAAACTGAACCCTAATGATTATCTTGAAACTAATCATCTCTTGTCTAATTCATCAAATGAAAACAGTTCCGAGTTTAAGTATAGGTACTTCTATTTCTGATCTGATGTAATCTCCCAAGACTATCTACCATTAGCTTAAACATCTAATCATCATCATATCTATATAAACCATAAAAGAAAGATCATTTTTGAAAACCTTTTAATCTAAGCATAAAAAACAGTTCTGAATCTAACCACAGGTAAAACAAATAAATGTCCTATTTACCCTACAGGTACTGGAAGCTTCCTTTAATCCGACTATAAACTAACTATCCTAATAGATCAGATCAAATCTAAACTCGCATTCCTTTTTAAATCATGATCAAATTGAAAACTAAAAATAGACTATAAGCTAACTATCCTAACAGAATAGAGTAAGCTAACTATCCTATCAGAACAAAGTAAACCTAAACTCACATTCCCTTTAAATCATGATCAAACTGAAAACTAGAAACAAATCAAATCTAGGTTAAGCACTTGGTTCATTCTTCAATTTCTACAGGAATAAATAACGCATTCAACATTCATCAATCTATGAGTTGATATCACATTGAATCTAACAAAGTAATTCCAAACACAAAACTAACTTACATGCAGATTCTAAAACTGGAAAATTAACTAACTCTACTGTGGAAAAGAGACAGTGAATTGAACCTATTGGCGGGCCCAACCAAGAGGTGAAATCGCCCTAAAATGAAACCAGAGCTACTCAAATCATTCCATGTAAAAATTGTTCAAACTTCATGCTCCATATTTCATAAAACAACTCAAATCATTTAACAATTAATAACATAACGCATAGCAAATTTGTATTATCAGAAATCGTATCACATAGCATATTGTAACCAATGTTTCTTGAGAGCGATCCCAGTTTATATAGATCCTCTCCAAAATAGTTTTAAACATAGGTGCATTAATCTAAACGGATCTCAGATCCGAAAATGACTCATAGTCAATTAAAACGAACTTCACAGCTTCATGACATGCATTGTCAAGAAGCGTGGATCATAAAGCATTCTAATAAAAAAGTTCTACAATTTCGCTCTGAGTTAGCATATTGAGTTATGACTCAATCAATCATATGAATCAGACTGTCAATCTACTCTGGCCATGTCGTGCAAGTCTTCGACAGCTTCTTTTGTATCTCCACTAAGTTCAAGATGGTACCTAGTACTGATAAGTTCTATTTCAAAGGAACAATACCTAACTCATGTCACGATAGTATCAACATTAGTTTAAAATATCAAAATACATTAAAAATAACTTGAATCATAAGAATACCTTGAATATCCCCATTTAGTTGTAAAAGGATGTCAAATGTGTCATGGTAAGGCCAGAAGGAAATGATACTAGATATGAAAA
>ML776631.1:561490-581905 GCA_009831015.1 Picea engelmannii | reverse complement strand
GAATACCTTGAATAGCCCCATTTAGTTGTAAAAGGATGTCAAATGTGTCATGGTAAGGCCAGAAGGAAATGATACTAAATATGAAAATGGAGGTATATTTGACATGATATAGGAAAAAATATAGTCAAAATTGGAGACTAACAAAAGAGAAGGGATCAACATCAAATGAAGGGTTTAAGGTAGAGTTACCTAATCTTATTTGCACCTTTGTATTGCATGAATTTGGGGTTTTGTGTTGGGAGCATAGGAAAAAAGTAAAGGCCTTAAAATGGTCATTTTATGCATGCATGATTAAACCCTTAGTGCTAGTCTATAGGAGGGATTTACCACCCACAACAAAATTGGCGACCATACTGGGGATCTCTCGAGTTTTCTGGGGATACTTTTTTGGTAGTTTTAAATTGGTTTTATCACCTTTTTTCTGATTTTTTGCAAGAGTCTGAGCTAGTAGGGATTATGTTCTTCCATACCAGTATTCCCTGCTTTCTTTTCTTGACTGCTTTTTATTTTACAGAAGTCAAAGAGGTACACGCGATCTATATAAGGCCTGCATGAGTGTACCCACACCCTACCTTCAAATAGCCCACGTGTACACGCTAGCTGATGAAGTGTCAGTCGTGTGTCTAAATTCAGAATTTTTTTTGTTTAGAGAGGCAGTCATCCTCTCCCCTATTAGAAGTGATCCTTCTTAGGGGTTTTCTGGATCTCATTTGGTTCTCTGTTTTTGCATTTTGTAGCTTAGGTACCACCTCAGATTGGTTTTGTTCTATGAAATTTTCCTTGATTTATTTTTCTTTTCTGACAAAGTAAGTTTTTGAGTCTTCAAGAGATTCGGGTTCTCAATACCAGTAGTCTCTGCTAGTTCTTGATTGCTTGTATTTTCATTTTTGAACAGTTGTAGAGGTACACGCAGCCTACATAAGGTCTGCATGCATGTACACACGTCCTAATTTCACACATCTTGCATGCACAAATTGGCTGTTGAACTGTCAGTAGTGTGTCTGTTGAGAAAATTTTTGTTTAAGGAAAGGAAATCATCCTTTTCCTTGTCAAGAGTTATACCTCTCAGGGTTCTTGGTCTCTGTCATAGCAGTTGAAAACTTAGGTCTGATCATAGCAATAGCTTTCTTTTTCATTAAAAAATTTTCCTTAAATTTTTTTTTTTCATAGGGTTTTTAGACAAGTGTGAGATTCTACTTTAATCAATTTGTGTGTTATCATTGGTAACTCTTTGTGATCTATGCTTAGGCCAAAATTTTTCTTCGTCTTCACTTGTCATCATTTTTCCTTTTTTCTTTGCGAGCATTAAATAAAAAAAAAAAATCTCCTATTTCTTGGTTTGGTTAAAATAGTTGTTGGTTTGCATTAATAATCAGGAAAAGTTTTTCTTTCATAAGTTCTTTGTTGTTTAATTAGGACAATAAGTAGCTCGTAGTTGAGCGAAATCTTGTTTTGATTTTGTTGTTCAAATATCTTAGAAAAAAAATTAGTTTGAAAAGTTGATTAAGAATTGTGTCAAGAAGAAGTTATTTTGTTTCCAGCTTTCTGTTTATCTTTTCTTTCATCTCTTAAAACATCACTAGTTTCAGTTTCATAACCTTTGACTTAAGAGAAGCCATAAAAAATAAATGATTAATTAAAATCAACTAGACTTTATGTTTGTAGGGTCCATCAACTAGTCTAGGCTAGAGCCTTGATGTAGGTTGGAGAGGAAACTCTTCAAGACTGCAAAACATACATAAGAGTCTGTGCTAGGGAGTGTTAAAATTCCAGCATCATGGAAGTTATCCAGGACCCCCCTCTAACACAAGGGATAAAAATGAGGTCGCATGTAGAAAGGTATTGGAGATAACCCTTCAAAAACCAGAACAAGCGTAGTGTGGAACACATATAGAGGGCTTGTTTTGGGATTCCATCGATTTCATTTTCCATGGACCTTATTGGGTCTCAAATCCTTTTGAGGTCCTCAGTTGTCTTTCGAACCACTTTCTTTCGATACCCTTGACAAGTTTCATGCTTGATACCCTACTCATTGCAGTCCACCCGACTATCGACTGTACCCGCCTGGTGACTATTCACGCACTGGAAACCTAGTTGCCATTATTTTAGGGATTTACATAGGTGACTGCGGGGCTAGACCACAGTACTTAAGAAAGACATTGGGCCACACTTTGTAGACTATACTTGGAGGGTGCTTCCTTGTTTGATTTTCACTTGCACCGGTAAGTTTCTCTAGTGTTGGTTGTTGTAACTATACTTCCAAATAAGTTTAGTCATTCCTTGTTTTATCTCATAGGGACTTTTCTAGTGTGTGATGTTTTTGAACAAATAGAAATCCCTAGTGTGTCTTTGAGTTTCTTACACAGTGGAGGATCATGAGCTCTACCGGTCATGAAGGCTTCCTATCCTGCCATCGGTTACACTAGATCCACCCCTGCCACTGCTAAGGTGAAAGCTAGACCAACAAGGGTCTTTTGAAGCAATCGGGTCACTGGAAACTATGCCCGACCAACATCCAGAGGAACCAACTATTTCAGACCTTGGAGTGGAAGCTCTCGGACCACCTGAAACTCCAACCATTGATTGTTCAGTGCCGATCATTGTACATATTTATCCTTATGAGCGCCAGATAGTGTCGCATGCAGCAATGGAAAAAAATTTTGCCACTTCTTCTAGGAATTCTCCTATTCCCACTACAGTTGTCACCACAGGGGGTGTTCCACCTCCTAACCCACTGTCATTGATCTGAGCCACCATGGTGTCAAACGCCTCTACCTTGAGCAATGGTTTGATCCCATTTTTGGTAGCGGTCACTACTCCTTTCACACAGAGTGCAATAGGCCCTCCATTCTCATACAGGATGCCTAGCTTAGGTACAAGTCCTATACTTTCCTACTCCACTTTATAGACTTTAGGTATGGGGGCATGGATCTCTAACGCTCCTCTGCAAGGACCCATGGGGGCACTTCATGTCCCTTTAACACTTTCCATTACGGAGGAGTTCATATACCTCCTTCGTCCCCTTTTCTTGGCGATGCCCACCAGCAATTCGTCAAGTTGAATGCACACCATAGGTCATTTAGAGAAGGGAGTCAAGGACCACCTTCTCATAATATGTCAGTAGGTTTGACACCATTTTCTTTGTTTGGTGCATTTGGTAACAACACTTTCTTGTCAGTTGCTTTCCTGACTAGGGGAAACCCCAACTACGCACAACCGAATCCTATGTAGGGTACTATTCCTGCACATGGGGCACACCCAAGAACTTCTTCCGCATCAGGACCGTGGAATTTTTGGTAGGGATCAGTTCCCTCGTCAGGAATGCCAATCAAGGGAAACTCTTTTCATAACCAATGGAACTTTGGGCAAGCTTTAGTACCTATGCCCATGGGATTGGCATGGGGAAACCCTTGCCAAAGTCCTCTAAATGTAATTCACGCCCAACCATCTACATCCTATTTTGGGAATCAAATGATGTTGTCTCCTCAAACGTAGAATCTGTATGCTATTCATGGCCATGGTTTTTACCAAAACTCGGGGTAGCAACCCAACTTTTCCTAGCAACCTAGTGCTAGTCAAACTCCAGGCCCCTTTTTCCATGGTTATCACCAACCCAAACTACCTTTCCTGGCAACCTTGCATTTGCCAAACTTAACAAGGTTGTTGAAGGAACCTATCTGTCACAATCTGCGTTGGCCCCCTATGTCGATGAAGTTGCCTTCGGACATATGAAAGTTCGAAGCTAAGCCTAATGAAGATCCAGGAGATCATGTGACTACTTTTCACCTTTGGTGCTCATCTAATTCGTTGAAAGATGACTCCATACAGTTGTGATTGTTTCAATGTACTCTCATTTTGAGTGCTGTGAAATGGTACATTGGGTTCAACCACTCAAGAGACTCTTCCTTCGGTGAATTGGAAATGGCTTTCGTAAACCATTTCCAATTACCTGTGAGATACGACACTAGCACAAAATTGTTGGCCAATTTTGAACAGACAAAAGTAGACCATATCTCTGATCACATCTGAGAATGGAGACATCAGAAGAGTTTGATTAAGGTGCTAGTCCCACCAGCATTCCTTCTTGAGTGGTTCCTTAAGTCTTTAGTCCCACATTTATCCAAAGACGTCGCAACATCGGGAGTGTTTTCCAAAGAATATGCAATCATGAGAGATCAACAACTTGAGCTAATTTATTCTTAGTCTGGTGTACTGTATGAGATCTTGCGACATGCGCCATGATCAATACTTGATAAAACCGGACAGAGAGTTGGACCACATGCAGATGGTATTTTCGGTTCATCACAAACAAAGCCCACTAAACAATTGACAATTTTTTTTTAGCAATTGTCTATCTAGCATACAACGGCCAACCAGACTACTGTTTTGGCTACTCCCCCTACCCAAATGTCATATGTACACAGTGTGCAATTGACAAATCCGAAGGCCACCCAACAGCCTGATGCAAAGAAGAAACAATGTAAGAAGGGTAAGGGGGATAAGAAACCCACTAATAATATTGGCAGGGGAAACACCAAAAAAGGGAAGTCGAAGTATCTATGTAATCTATGTGTGGAAGACCACCTGAATCACCAGTGCACTCAACTTGCAGAGGCCCAAAATATATTTTAATAGCAGCATCCTATTGTGTTAAAAAACCCATTTCAACATGGCCAAAATCTAACTCAAGCCTCTACAAGCGTGGAAGGGGGAAGCCAAGGACCCCCTCCGTCTTCAAACAATCCTGCATCCACGAATGCATATATGATGAAAGGTGATGCCTATATATCGACTAGAGCACATGATTACAACAAGCCAAGCACCTTCGAGAAAGGTAAAGAAGTGAAAACCCCATATCTTCCTCTCCAGATCGAGAAGACATTGGGCAAAACCATGACACGCATCCCAAAAGGTGCGTTTAAGAAATATTCTCACAACCCAAATGCAAGAGCCGCCCAGAACTACTCTGTGGTGGAGGATTTGTCTCAAACCCCTTTTGCAATGTCTACTTTGGAAGTCCTCCAAAGCTACCCTTCCCAAAGAAAGACCCTATTAGTCGCTTTAGGATCCGTCGAGACTTGTAGTTTGGGTACAATCATGCTTGATACAACCGACATGAAACCTCGTCTCCCTTACCACGTAGCATTCTAGATAGTCGTGGCTTACACAACAAAAAATTTTACTCGAAACATTTTCCACATGGTGGTCGATGAGGGTGCCTCAACATGTGTAATGTCTTTGGTGTGTTGGAAGGCCATTGGCCAACCCATTTTGTCTCTATCACCTACTCTTCTTACCTCTTTCGACGGTTGTTCTTTCCGACCACATGAAATTATCCCCTCTTTTCCCGTGTAGTTAGAAGGGAAAACCATGTGTGTCAAGGTTGAAGTGGTCGACATGTATCTCGACTACAATCTCTTGTTAGGGAGGAGATGGACCTATTCTATGAAAGTAGTAGTCGCTACAATTTTTCGGGTCTTGTTGTTTCCACACAATGGTTAGATCGTGACCATTGATCAGTTGTCTTTCTCCCGTCCTAACCCTTCATTGGGGGCATCCACTATCCCAATTATTGATAACCCTCAACCTGATGTCATCAACATAGGGGTTGGTTTGTGCCCACCTTTGATGGGTACTTTTGATTACCCACCTCCTCAACGCGATGTTAAGTTCATATCTGACCTCCATAAGGTTGATATTTTCCAAGTTTTGTCATTTCTCATGACTTACTTCAACGATCCATGGATTCTTCCTTCCCCATTGGCCATGATGGAAGGGACATGGCATCATGGTATGTCCATGCCCTTATCCGCAGTAGAAGTGGTGTACTCTTTAGCCCAACAAGCTTCCGTCGACCCTGATTCAACTCTCGTACAAGATTTAGATCCAATTCTAGAGCTTATTTGGGCTCAGTATTCCCTCACTAATACACATTCTTTAGACATAGTCTTTCCCTCAGATGAAGCAATCATTGAAGCATTGACTAGTCTGGACAAACCCACAGATGATCTACATCATAGATATTACTTCCTCCCAGAGTTAAGCGGAATTGAAGTAGGGTAATTCACCTTGACTATGACTAGAGATATGTCTTGTCCTATCAATCCTTTGGCTACAAATTTTGTTTATGCCAAGGGTAATATGGAAACCATCGCCAAAACTATACCTATAAACATCTCCAGAACCCCTAGTGTCATAGAGAATGTTTTCATTGGAGATGACTTCTCCCCCGAAGAGATTCGAATCTATACAGATTTATTTAAGGAATTTCGTGATGTTTTTTCTTGGTATTACAAGGAAATGACATGCATCGATCCAAAAATTGTTGAACACGAAATCACAACTTATCCTGATGCTAATTCTATTCTATAGAAGCTTCATCCGGTTAATCCTAAGAAAGAAACAACTATTAAGGTTGAAGTAGAGAAACTGCTCAAGGCAAGTTTTATCTACCCAGTCCATTTGACCCAATGGGTGTCAAACCATGTGTTGGTTAACAAAAAACATGGTACGATTCATGTATGTATGGACTTCCGTGATTTGAACAAAGCCTGTCCAAAAGACAATTTCCCGACACCATTTATTGACCAGATAGTCGATGAATGCGCAAGTTGTAAGGCCTTTTATTTCATGGATGTTTTTTTGGGATATAATCATATACAAATCAAACCCAAAGACCAACACAAAATAACATTCATTTGTCCATGGGGTACATTCGCATATAGTAAGACGCCTTTTGGTCTGAAAAATGTTGGAGCTACCTTTCAATGGGCCATGTATTTTTCTTTCCATGATCTCAAACATATCATCGAGGCCTACCTAGATGATTTAGCATCATGATCTCGTAAGAGAACTAATCATCCCACTCACCTCCAACTTATCTTTGAGTGATGTCTCTACTTTTGGATTCACTTGAATCCCAACAAATGTAGTTTTTGCGTGACGTCAGGCCATCTACTAGGCTTCATAGTTTCAACAATAAGCATCATGGTCAATCCTCTCAAGGTTGAGGCAATAGTTCAGTTGCCTCCCCCATGTACAATCCTTCAACTTCAGAGTTTACAGGGAAAAGTGAACTTTTTGCGGCGTTTCATCGCAAACTATGCCGAGATCACAAAGGGGTTTATGCATTTACAGAAGAAGGATGTTCCTTTTCATTGGGACAATGCCTCTCAATGCTCCTTTGAAGGTTTGAAACATGGCCTCACAACTGCCCCTCTACTTCAGCCACCTAATTATAACAAATATTTTTTATTATACTTGGCCACAACAGAGTCAACCATCGGCATGGTCTTAGTTTAGAAGAATAATTTAATCTCAGAATATGTCATTTATTACCTGAGATGAGGCTTGGTTGGACCGGAACTCAATTATTCTCATATTGAAAAACTTGCATTGTCCGTAGTTCATTCGTCCAATGGTTCCATCATTATATTTTTTTTTGCAGGACCACCATCATTGTCATTGTGAACCCATTTCAATATGTGTTGACATAACATGTAATCAGTGGAAATATCAATAGATGGATAGTTCTCCTCCAATAATTTGACTTAGATTTCATTTCGACAAAATCCAAAAAGTCAATGGTCTTTGCGAAACACATCTCGAAACTTCCGGTTGAGTCAGGCAATGTTATTCCTAAAGAGTCATCTATTCAAGGAGACATGTTTTTGATAACATCTTTGGACCCCTAGTATGGAGATATACTTATCTATCTTTATACTTTGAAGTGCCCCGCCTCTACTTCTCATGATGAGTGTCACCGTATACACCATCAGGCCAAGAACTATCTCATACTCGAAGATACTTTGTATCGTCGAGGTGTAGATTGCATCCTTCGTCGATGCCCCACTCAAGAAGCAAAAATCATGCTTAACAATTGCCATACTGGAGCATGTGGCAGTCATTTTTCTGGGTTGGCAACAACTCAAAAGATTTTACGAGATGATTACTTATGGATGAAACTGATCAAAGATTGTATCACATCAGTCAAGAAGTGTCACTCGTGTCAAATATTCTCACAGAAGATGAGGGCACATCCTTCTCCCATGTTTCTCATCATCACCGTTGGCCCCTTCACCAATTTGGGGATTGATTACACTACCTGCAACCCTCCTTCAGCAAGTGGGTACTGTTATATCATCATAGCAGTAGATTGCTTCACCAAGTGGGTCTAAGCTATGCCAACATTCAAAGATGATGGGGAGACTGTCGCCCTCTTTTTGTTTAACCAGATTATAGCATGGTTCGGTGTCCCGAGAGAGATTTTCACTGACCATGGCAGTCACTTTCAGAACACAATGATGACCGAGTTAACATCAAATCATTGGTTGAGGCAAGAAAATTTGTCACCCTACTACCCTCAAGAGAATGGTCAGGTGGAAGCTGTCAATAAATCTCTTAAGACCATCCTACAAAGAACGATCAATTCAGCCAAGTCAACTTGGCATTTGATGTTATACTCGGCATTATGGGCCTACCAAAAATTTGTTAAGACTGCAACTAGTTTCTCACCTTCTCAACTCATTTATGAGCTCGAAGCATTCTTGCCCATAGAATTACAGATCCCATCTTTAAAGTTGTCAATACAGTTATTTCCAGACACTTCACCGCTTGAAGAGCGTTTATTATATCTCGAGCAGCTCAATGAGAAGTGTCATGATGCGGCCATAGCTAAGAAAGCTCACAAACAAAAATTCAAGTGTCAGTATGATCGGTCCGTTCATCCTTGTATTTTCTCGGAAGGCGAACTTGTCCTGGTCTATGACCAAGATAAGGACCCCCTGGGGTAGGCAAGTTCAAACCCATGTGGTTCAGACCTTTCATCATAAAAGAGGTTCTAAAAAAGGGCACCTATCATTTGGAATATTCTGAGGTAAATGCTTTGGCAGAGCCTAGAAATGGGCTCTACCTCAAGAAGTATTACTCATAGGTAGGTCACCTTGGGTAACTTTTTGTAACATATGTATAGTCTTTGTACTATTACTTTTTGGTTTCTTTTGGTTTTATGAACGTGTCACTTTTTGATGTTATCTTTTCTCACTATGGTAGATGTCAAGTGAATCAGAGGTCTTCGTGGGATTCAAAGATGACACTAACCAACACACTTGGAGGCTTGCCTCCACATCTTGGGTAATTTTTACACCTCAGGGCCAATTGCTATCTTCAAGAGGTATATGTTTAGGCTACACCACAAACAATCTCGTTGAATACAATGTAGTTATTGAGTTGCTTTGTGACGCCTTGTCACTTGGTATCTCTCACCTTTGGGTCTATTTAGATGCTCAGCCGGTTGTGTCTCTATTAAATAGAGTCTACCATGTTCATGATCCTACTTTACACCGACGGTTCCTTAGGGTACATCTCTTAGAATGAATATTTGATTATATTACATATTTTCATGTTCTTAGGAGATTAAATCAAGTCACAGATATTGTAGCTAATCAAATTTTAGATTGGCATCTCACACACATATAAGAAAGACACACATTCACATGTAAATACATTTTTAAAGAAAATGTAATCCATAAGACATAAAAAGACATAAAAACCCATATATAATATCAAAAATATCAGACTACATGCGTGGGCACAAGCACCTCAAAAATACGTCCAGTAACAAGTCATGGGGTTTATGCCCTCAAAAATATACAAGTAGTTCCCTCGTCACGTGAAAAGTCCAGCCTAACTAAGGACAGGGCCTATTGGCCCTGTTGTAATTGTCAATGGTGTTTTCCAAACACCAAAAAAGTTGGACCCATGTCTGTGGTGCCCCCACTACATGAGGCTACATAGAAGGCAACAAATCCTCGATCTCTTCCATGGGGACTGTGCGAGTAAGTGAGGTAAATTTTCACTCTAATCATCTCAAAACTCTCTAAGCCTCACCAACTGAAGGTACTCCTGTTGTTTTTGGTCCATCGACTGTGGTTGGGGCAACCTCTGGTTGAGGACATCACCTGTTCCTCACATAGTCTATCGGTCACACTGGCCCCACATCTACACATAATAGAAACAAATTTGTCATATACTCTGGTGTATAAAAAAATTGATATATATATATAAAACAACATAAAAATTACATATATTTTAAGAAAAAAAAAACAAAGCAAGCTTACCCATCTCTCCTCGCTTCTCTCTGGGAGGTACTGGTATCTCAAGATCTCTAGAGAAGTCAATCTTGGCATAGGGGTAGTCCTCTATGACCAGAATCTGTCGCACCCACCAAACAAAGAACTTCTCATCAAAGGCCTCAATGATCCTCCCTCCCCCTGTCGTGGCAACAACACCGCCCATCTGCATAATGCAGGGAGAGAGGCCTTGTGCCCCCGAATAGTCTCTCTAGGATTGAAACTGGGCCCTCTGTTAAAGAAGAAAGCACAAAGAATCGTCCCAAACCTGAAGTTCCTCTGATTTTGCATTCAACACTCTGTTAATTGCCTCTTCATACAGTCCAGTAAGGTGGTGCTCCAGTCAAATATTTGTGCATTTAAGAACTGAACTGCATAATTCATGTGTGCATGGGAAGACTGATGCAGATACACAAACCCAGTAATCCACCCAATGAGCAACACTATCACTTTGAGTGATAAGTTAGATATCTTGCTTATCAGCACTTCTGAGCTCATTCTGTCAGTATCGGCTTCACAATGGATTCTAATCAACTCCGATATGTTATGAGGCCCGAAAGGAAAGGTACAAAAATTGACTAGTTCCCCTCTCCTTGATAGGCCAGTCAGAAAATATATATCCTCTGTCGTTGGAGCTAGCGATTTCCCCTCTAGCATAAAGGCCTCTGCATCAGGATGCCAATAATCCACCAAGGCGTTCAGTAGCCTAGGTTGTGCTCGCATGAAAGGACAATGGAAAAAATTTAACAAACCACACTGCAACAGTACAATAAGAGCATCAAGGTCCTCATCGACCAACACATCAATATCCTCATGCTCTCTTTCCCTCCAGTGAACATACATCCTACAAATAGACAAAGGTCATGAGGGTTAACCCTTGTTTTTTTTTATTTTTTTACACTAAATGGAAGGTCCACACGGGCTGTAGTGCTCACAGTAGAGTGTACACTCTGGCTATCATAAGGCAGCCTGCGTGTACACTCGAGCTGTCATAAGACAACCCATGTGGACGTAGGGCCAACCTTTTAAAGGTTGATGCCCCCTCAAAAAATGAACTTAAATGCATAAAGAAAGAATTAAAATTCAAGAGGGGGTAGTGACTACTTACTTGGTCCAAGTGGATGGTCGTTTCATCCACTGAAGCTCCCATAATCAACTCTTTTCACAAAGGGGTAGTTTTGGATTTTATTCAATTTCTCAATTAGAAATGGTGATAATGAGTTACCAGCTTCTATTTATAGACTTTTTGGCCTCTTTTTGTCAATTTTTTGACCCTTTTGTCATTTTTTCTAAACTGAAAATAATTTAGTATGGTTCAGGAGTTTTCTTTGGATTTTCACGAGAAGTGTTCTTTGGGTATTGGGAAACTTTTTGGAGTTTTGGGTTGTTTTGAAGGTCCTTTGGTAAAAAGCCATTTTTTCCAAGTCATTGCATTTAAGATAGGATTCCATCTCCACTCTCTGCATCTTGTTGTCTTTTTTTTCTTGCCATAGGATCGATCCCACCAAGTTGTGACATAGAAACATCATTGCCTCTTTAGGAGTGTCATAATTTAGTGGTAGAGCCTACCTTAACATGGTTGCCCTAGGTAGATCCTGGTTTCACTTCAGTGTCGATGTTGTCACTAACGACTATAGGCCCAAGAGTCCTTACTAATTTTTCCTGATTGCCAGTTTTGAGCCTCATTTCCATGATTCCTTATCACTCTTGACCTCACCCTCGAGACTCCCAAAACTTAACAGGTCTTCTTTTAAGGTCTTTTCAGACCCTCTAAACGTGAAAATATTGCTGAGCGATCTTATTGACCTTCACGCTCGCTAAACTAAAATTTGAAGTCATGTCTGTCTGGTGGTAGTTTACCCCTTTTTCGGTCTGGATGGTCAACTGTACGAACAAAGGTATACTCTAAGAGCCTCGGTTCTATAGAAGAGTACTCTCAGATATAATTTTAACCCTTTTTCGGTCCCGAGGGACTAAATTTATGAAAAATGAACCCCCACAAAGTCCATAGTTAATCTCTTTTCAGACTCCCTAAAATTGAAAAGATCGTCAAGTGACCTTATTCTTTCACACTCGTTAAAATGGTCCAGAAGAACATTCCTGACGGAGTCCATAGTTAATCTTTTTTCAAACTCCTTAAAAATGAAAAAAATTGTTGAGTGACCTTGTCTTTATCACACTCATTAAAATGGTTTTGAATAGATGTCCGGTCGGTGCTATTTTACCCTTTTCTCAAGCCGACTAGACTATCTTCGAAAATGGTACCCCAGCAGAGTCTCCTTTTACATTTTTCCAGACTCTCTAAATATGAAAAACTGTCGAGCTTACCTTCTCCGAGCTCACTAAAATTACATCGAAGGACATTACCATTGTGTGTTTTGTTAACCACGTTTGCATACCTGCATTTTTGGCCTAATGTCGACTCCATGTTGCTCTCAACTGAACCATTTGAAGCATGCCTTATACGCAAGCTCTGTATCACTTTGTATCTGCATCTTGACACCTTTGGCCCCTGGAAGATTTTTCTCGAGTGTCCTTTTCCTGCATATGTCGCTTTGCCCTGAGCATCCCTGTCTTTTGTGCGCTTGGAACTAGTATGTTTGCGAGACTCGATCCTCCTTTGTAACGTAGCATTATTTTATTCTTTTTCAATCTTTCCAAAATTATTGAAAAAGACAAAAAAATCAAATATACCCCAAAAAGAGGAAGGGAAAAGTATTTTCTTTTTATTGGCAGCACAATGAGTCACCCTTGGATAAAGAACATCCTTCCATTTGTTTGTCAAAGCCCTGGGATTTAATATGACCTTAGGAAGTTGTTCTTGCTACATAGAGCTATGTCCTCCTCTGTTTGGTTATTCTTCCAAACATATGGAGAGTTTGTGGTGCCTGCTACATCATGAACTTATGTCAAAATTATCATTCTACCCGAGTCTCATCTCATGTCGGGCTATTGTCCAAGGGAAGTTATTACCAAGCTTGACTTAGCCCCTCTGTAGATTGTCTCTTACCCTCATGCCTGGTCATTCTGAAATCCCAATCAAGTATTTGTTCAAAATCCATGAAGCCCTCAACCTGATCATCAAAATCCTCTAGTTTGTTCTTGAGAAGCAATCGAAGACCTTTGGGTAGTGAATTCGTACACTTACATTACACTCCTACAGAAATTTTGAATATTTTGAAGTTGTTGCTCGAGCTCTGAAGACCTCATCTCCATCCATCAAGCCTTATCATATTGTAGAAGATGGATACTATACATGTATATCTTTTTTATTTTGAGATGTATATACGTTGGGTATTACTCACGACTACACTTTATATAGTTATATGACATGGATCTGCAGTGTATTTGATTGGAAACCATGATTTTATTTCATCCCAAGCATGGGTATGCCCGCCTTGGTGAGATAATTGTTATTTTGCAGATGGCACCTCCCGAATTCTGGTCCCTAGGCTCACTAGTTTGGTATGTTGATAAAGATTGATAATGTATTTCAGCCATCAGATTCTCTTTTGACCTCAAACATTAGGGGGCATCTATTATAACCCTAATTTTCACCATACATGCTTACCTAGCATCAGGCCATCTCATTTTCCTTCTTTTCTGAGCCACTACTGAACATCTCTTCTTAAAAACACCTTTTTAAACACACACACTAGCTGACCCACTACAGCCCACGTGTACACTCTAGCTGACCCACTACAACCTGTGTGTACATGCTAGCTGGCCCATTACATCCCACGTGTACCTACAAAAGTATGAAAAATGGAAAGTTGTTGATGGAACACATAGTTTTGGGTATGTTAACTAAAACTTTTGAACATGCATGGCCAGTCACTCGACTAAATACCTAGATCCTTCTAGTCTATAAAAGAAGGGGTAAGGGTCCCATTTGAAAGGAAGAAAATCATAGTAAAGAAACTCTACCCGAATTAGTATTCCCCTAGCCTCAACTTTTGCAACTATTGTGTGAGGAGAAGCATATACAGAAGCAACTAGAGCACAGTTGAAGAGGATCCTAGGACCAGATTTGAGGAACAGTGCCAACCACATATTGTAAAGTTTACTCTTATGAAGATTAATACAAAAAGGAATACTTTTTTCATCCCACCATATCATGTGTTCAAATTGTGTATTTATTTCATGATATTGTCACATCTAACCTAGCAATTAGTATATAAAATGCATATTTGCATCTCTCTATTTGTCCATGTGTGAATGCAGGTCATCTTTGGGAGGAGGCTTGCAGTCAAGGAGCGAGTGAAAGAGAAGGGATCGACATCAAATGAAGGATTTAAGGTAGAGTTACCTAATCTTGTTTGCAGCTTTGTATTGCATGAATGTGGGGTTTTTTGTTGGGAGCATAGGAAAAAAGTAGAGTCCTTGAAATGGTCATTTTCTGCATGCATGATTAAACCCTTAGTGCTAGTCCGTAGGAGGGATTTCCCACCCACAACACTACTACACATGATAACTGTAGATATTCCAAAATGCACCTTTACATGAGTGAAGAAGATAATTACATCTTTTTTTCATGTTTCAACATGGTATAAAAACTACCATAATATTTAGTGTTGTTTACTCTAAAATGTATATTGACTTTACAGCTTCAATCTTCGCACATGAGCTTATTCTTGGCTCTCCTTTCTAAACAAAAAAATCATGAAATTTATACTTTAATCCTCCTTCAAGCCTAGAATCATCTCAAAGACTCGAGACATGCATATCTATACAAGTTTTATAAGGTTTTAACCATTTGCCAAAATTTGAGCTAGATGTAGGTAATCCCTTATATTCTTCAAGTACATAAGAGTTTAACTTTAGAGCTATGGTCAAATAAAAACCAAGAGGTATTAAAGGAAATTTACCTTGTGGTTTTGTATATATTTATCATACTTGATTACCGAATCAAAATGTTGGAGGATACCATTCACAAGGATTATAAAATCTTATGATTTGAGTGATTTTTTTCTTTGTTTCCCCAACAAATAATTCATGTAGTACTTCAATGCCTAAACTATGATGCACAACTCCTTATCTTATTTGGAGTATATTATGATTGCACCAACAAAAGTTTCAAGTGTTATGTTATCCAACTCCTTCATTGTATCAAAGGTTCCCCCATTATGTATCATGTGACATTTTCTTTGATTTCAAATGAAATTGCAAGTTTCATTAGATTTAATATTGATGCATTACAATTCTTTCATGTCAAATCTCCATTTACTTGGTTTTCAATTGCAATGAATTGAAAGGTTCTACTTGCCTTTTATAATGTGCATTGAAGAGACACTTCATTCCTAAATAATTTGCTAACCCCATGAATTACCTTGGTTTATTTAAATTATCCAGGATCAACCAATTTACAATGAATTTTATATTTCTTAGGTCAATACAAAATTCACATCCTCCAACTACAAAATCCATACACAACAATAATTGTTTTCCAAGCTCATATTTTTTCATGTTGGCTTGAAATTAATTGTGTTGAAGGGTTAAACATATCATCTCCAAATGTTTCAAATGATCTTCCCAAATCTTGATAAAAGTCAAAATATCGTCCAAGGAGGCGACAATAAACGTGTTCGAGAAATGATCTTAAGATATCATCCATCAATCTTAGAAGTGTTGTCATAGTATTGTCTAATATAAATTTCATAATGACTCACTCATGCAATCCATGTGTTTTTTTGAAAGTAATATTCCAAATTATTCTTTGTGTATATTGTCATATTGGTATCCTTACTTCTAATCCAACTTCATGATAACACATGCTTCCAATATTTGNGTTTCAAGTGTTATGTTATCCAACTCCTTCATTGTATCAAAGGTTCCCCCATTATGTATCATGTGACATTTTCTTTGATTTCAAATGAAATTGCAAGTTTCATTAGATTTAATATTGATGCATTACAATTCTTTCATGTCAAATCTCCATTTACTTGGTTTTCAATTGCAATGAATTGAAAGGTTCTACTTGCCTTTTATAATGTGCATTGAAGAGACACTTCATTCCTAAATAATTTGCTAACCCCATGAATTACCTTGGTTTATTTAAATTATCCAGGATCAACCAATTTACAATGAATTTTATATTTCTTAGGTCAATACAAAATTCACATCCTCCAACTACAAAATCCATACACAACAATAATTGTTTTCCAAGCTCATATTTTTTCATGTTGGCTTGAAATTAATTGTGTTGAAGGGTTAAACATATCATCTCCAAATGTTTCAAATGATCTTCCCAAATCTTGATAAAAGTCAAAATATCGTCCAAGGAGGCGACAATAAACGTGTTCGAGAAATGATCTTAAGATATCATCCATCAATCTTAGAAGTGTTGTCATAGTATTGTCTAATATAAATTTCATAATGACTCACTCATGCAATCCATGTGTTTTTTTGAAAGTAATATTCCAAATTATTCTTTGTGTATATTGTCATATTGGTATCCTTACTTCTAATCCAACTTCATGATAACACATGCTTCCAATATTTGGTTGATTAGTGCCTTGATTATTTGTAGGGGATATATATATATATAGATTTACTATAATATTGTTTAATCTAAAATATCTACACATTTTCTCTAACATCCATCTTTCAATAGAAATGTTGGCTACACCTGTGGACTTGCACACCTGCTACACTTGTGGACCTGCACACCTACTACACTTGTCATCAATGAATTACTTCCTATCTTGTTGAATGCCAAGGTCACCATCCCACTCAGGACAAATCACTATCCTAAGTTGTTTTTAAAAATAACTTCTTGCATCTTGTTGAGAAAGGAGATACAATGTAATATGGCATTACCATATTACAATGTAATGTGGCATTACCATATTAAAATGTAATATGGGAATCCCATACTACATTGTAAAATGGCATTACCATATTACAATGAAATATGGTAATCCCATACTACATTGTAATATGGCATTACCATATTACAATGTAATACGGTAATACCATATTACAATGTAATTTGGCATTACCATATTACATTGTAATATGGTATACCATATTACATTGTAATATGGTATACCATATTACAATGTAACATGGTAATACCATATCTTATGTATTTTATTTTTTTTAAACTTAAAAGACGCATCGCAATATCGATGATAATTCATAGAAAACCATTTTTTATTCGTCGCAATTTGCCACATTTTTGTGTCGCACATACAACATCTACATCGTAAGTTTTTGTCTTGGCATAAATTTTCATCGCTATTGCCACGTTTTTGCATCACAACTTTCCACAATTTTTTTTTACATTGCCACAGTTTTTCATCGCAATTTGCCATGATTGTGCATTGCACATACAACATCCATTTCATAAGTTTTTGTCTTGGCATAAATTTCCGTCTCCATTTCCATTATTTTGTGTCACAACTCTCCACAATTTGTTTTACATTGTCACAATTTTTCATCATAATTGCGACGAAGTTTTGAACCAATTTCGACGATGCATAGGGTTAACCCATCTTGATGGTGATGACATGTGGAGAGATAATTTCATCATTATTTCCATGAACACTTGGCTCATGGATATAGTGATGAAAAAAAGCCTTCACTTTCGTGGAAATTGTGATGGATAAGTGTGGCAATAGCAATGAAAAACTGTCACAAATTTGGTCATATGTACTAGTGACATAGTCTGAAAACCAAAAAAGAAAAGGGCACCATTTTAAAGATTGACCTCTCCAAGGAATTTGATAGAGTAAATTGGTCCTATATCAAGCTACTCCTCACCCATCTTGGATTCAAGGTCCCCTTTATGAAATGGCTAATGGCTTTCATCACTTAGATTTCCTTCACAGTACTCATAAATGGAGCACCATCCCCATTCTTCACATGCAAAAAATAAATCCTCCAAGGTTGCCCCCCCTCCCCCCTACTCTTTTTACTTGTGACTGAGGGACTGAGCAGAGCTATCTTAAATGAAATTAGAACAGGGGAGTTCCACAAAATACAGATCACCACAAGTCAAAGACTCACTCACCTACTCTTTGTAGATGACATCCTCATATTTTGTAGTGGAAAAAGGCAAGATGCATAAGTACTTTCAAATATACTCTCCCTCTTCCGTTCAACAACTGGAATGCAAATAAATCTACAAAAATCCACCCTCTCCTTCTCAAAACTAGAAAGGGAGGAGGAAGATCATTAAAAAAGGCACTTTCCCTTCACTCTTAAAGACTTCACATATGGCCTAAAATATCTTGGTTTTCACCTAAAACCAAATAACTATCTCAGAAATGATTGGAAACGGCTCATCTCCAAACTGGAGAAAATGTTATTCGAATGGAGCTTCAGGTGGCTCTCAAGAGAAGGATGACTTACACTAACTAAAGTAGTATTAGAGGCCATCCCAGTCTACTAGATGTCATTGGCCTGGATACCGAAAGGAACTCTAGAAAATATTAGGAAAATCTTCTCTCGTTTCATCTGGTCAGGCTCTGGAGACAAAAACATACAGCCTTGGGAAAAATGGGATATGTTAGCAAGGCCAAAATCCCTAGGAGGATTGTGGCTCAAAAATATTTTTATGTTCTCAAAAGCATTGGCAAAAAAAACACATTGGATCTTCATCTCCAATAGAAACCTTTGGTCCTCTATTATCTATCAAAAATATATAGCCCCAGAGACACTGGAAGGTTGGATCAGATCCACATCCAAATCACATACTTCAGGCTCCATTTTCTGGAAAGATATTACTTCCTCCCTTATATTTATTGGTGAAGGAATGGAGAATAGGTCGAGGAAACCTTCTCTGCATAGGAGCATATCTTTGGCCTAACAGTGGGACTGCACACATTCTCCCTCCAGATCTTATCAACCTCCTCCACAGGAAAAATATATACTTACTCTCCTACTTGGTAGACCCAATTTCAACAACACAGTGGCATCAAGGATGGAAGAAAAAAGATGACCTAGGGATAACTGGAGCCTCCTCAATACTCTACAAAAAATATGTCGAAGCTCTACAAATTGGACACATCAAACTTATTGACAGAGAGGATGAACTAGTCTAGAAAAAGGATCCTTCAGGTGTATACACCCCAAAATTGGGCTATATCAAACTAAATCTAGATATATTTGAACAACAAATATCCTAGTGGTGGAAAGGACTATGGAATCTAAAGTGCCCACATAAATCTAAACTCTTTATTTGGGCAACACTAAATGGGAAATTCCCTACATGGGAAATTCTACAAAAGTGAAAATTTGAAGGGCCTGGTAGATGTTCCCTTTTCCACTTGGAAAATGAAAAAATTTACCATATATTTATTACCTTCCCTTTTACCAAAGAGTATGGATGGAATTTTTAGCTAGCATCAGACAAACATGCACATGGGAAGGACCAAGCCCAAAACAAGCTTGGAAAAATTGGCTTCACGACCCCAGTTACAAAGAACTAAAAACCCTCCCCCCCATCCTAATATTGGGCATTTGGATGGCCCAAAAAACAAAACTTTTCCATGACAAATCTTTTGTCCCAGAAAAAACTGTTTCACAAAGCCTCTCAATACTCTCACATTTCTCACAAACAAAAAAGGGTCCAAGCATACAGTCCTTCTCTCCAGAACAAATAGACAAATCGAAGCCATGGTCTTAATTTGATGGGGCCTCATAGAACCATCATTTTGGGGGTTCATACTACATCTTTCAAAAACACACTTCTTTCACGCAAAAATGGGGCTAGTACATGGTACAAACAACTTTGAATAGATTTTCACGTTAAAACCTCTACTTACCTTTGTAAAAGATAAAGATCTACGGCACATCCAAATATTTGGAGACTCAATGATTGTACTGAACTGGGAAAGGAAACTCCAACGGTGTCATTACATTTTCCTCCTCCCTATTCTGGAGGACACTTTTCTCTTACTAGAAAATTTTGTGTAATATACCAAATATAAAAAGTATGCAGAACATAAATAAAATGTTAGAAATGGTAGAATAATAGCAATATAACCAGAACAATCACCACAATAGCATGAAAATGATATAAGAATAACAATAGAAATAGCACTTTGATTCTGAAAGCAATGTTCACAAGCCTCTTCAAGGGGGAAGCCTCTAGTTGAGAAGAGCTCTATTACAATAATATCCAAGCTAGGGTTCTCATTGTTGGAAGATTGGTTGTTGTCATTGATGTCAACCCTAGTCATGGGTTTTGGACCAGAAGATTGATGAAGTTATTTGGACATGAAGGAAAATGAAAATGAAGATAAAACACCCATGTATGGATAGTATACATCATGCTCTT